>JAINUG010000414.1:145000-152500 GCA_029706075.1 Aldrovandia affinis
TCAACTACATCCATTCATCCACACACTCATACCTACGGGCAATTTAGACCTCAATCACAATGTCTTTTGACTTCAGATGAGAAACCCACGAGACACGGGAGAAATGCAAACTCCGCACAGAAAGGTAAGATAACCGAGCATTCTGCTTATGATAGAATGTTATCCACTGCACCACCACTGCAATTGTTTGATAGAATGTTATTAGCATAATCAATTGTATCCATTCTGCGTTGCCTCATCACACAGATGTTTAATCACTAATAAAACACAGCATAATCGTTCTGCATGCAGGATTTTAATTAGATTTAATTGATCTCATCAAGACAGTCCAAATCAAATTAAAAGCAGGATATTGTTTTATAATATCTAGACAAAACATTAAAGGCTGTCTTCATGTGTGTCTCTATATTTTACATAATTATAATTCTGCATCATCTGTGTGTCTCAGTAGGTAGAGCGTGTTGCTGACAGCGCTTAGGCTGTGGGTTCGATTCCCATTGGGGCTCCATATACTGACAAATATATGCATTCACTACTGTAAGTCGCTTTGGATAAAACTGTTTGCTAAATGGAATACAAACATGACTCTGCGTTTTGCCTCTCATCTCAGACTCCACTACCACTGAATTCTGTACATCCAGCTAATTGTCATCACCACTGCCTACTTGCTCAACACTATATACCCCTGCTTACTCCATTTAATAAAAATAAAATTATATATATTGTGGTTCTCTGTGGCTCAGTTGGTAGAGCACAGTGTTGGCAACGCTTAGGTTGTGGGTTCAATCCCCACTGGGGCCACATATACTGAAAATGTATACATTCACTACCGTAAATTGCTTTGGATTTTTTTAAAAGCATCTGCTATATGGCGTATATTATTATTATTATATATTAGCAGAACAAAAGTATAACATATAATGCTATATTTGTACATGTTTTATACATATTTCACATGTAAGAAAGCTGGTGAGAGACGGTTTTTAATGAAGAAGCTGAAGAGGTTTGGGGTCAGTCACAATATCCTGGAAAGAGTGTGCGTCTGCCTCACAGAGAGCATCCTCGATTTTAATCTGTCTGGCATAGAAATCTCAGGATAGCAAGTAAGAATAGGCTGGCCAGGATCATCAAAACGGCAGGGAAAATAGTTCGTTTTTAAATTACTAACCGATCCTCGCGGTCTCGCCTCTTCTCTGTCCTGGTCCCTCGTTGGTGGAACGACCTCCCGCAATCGGTCAGGACTGCGGAATCACTTCCAATCTTCCGCAAGAGACTCAAAACCCACCTCTTCAGACTCCACTACCACTGAACACTGTCCATCTAGTCAATCTGTCGTCACCACTGTTTACTTGTTCTACACTATAAACAATTTAAATTTAAATTAAAAAAATACAGTAACCTTTTTCTTTCCCAGTGTTACAGGTATATTACGCAGACGCCTGCAATGATGTCTATCGCTGTATTACTGCACTGATCTTGTGCGCTAACTATGATTGTTCCTACCATGTATTAATGCACATCTTGTAAGTCGCTCTGGATAAGAGCGTCTGCTAAATGCTTAAAATGTAAAAAAATGTAAATGTAAATTCTTGTATTTTAGCATCTGGTATGTTCTGTATGTCTGTATAGCTGCTAGGTTTTTACTCTGGTTTTTAAATATATTTATTATTCAGTATACTGTGATGTTTCTGTATGTATTGTGTGTTCTTTCACTGCCTCCTGTATCATTGCTGCTGTGACAAACCAAATCCCCGGGATTAATAAAGGCTATTTTATTTTATCTTAAATCCAATATAAATTATTAATCTCTTTCACTTGTCAATCCACCCTCCTTACTTTTCCCAAAGGTACTTACATTACATTACAAGCATTTAGCAGACGCTCTTATCCAGAGCGACTTACACAGTTTACATTTCTTTAAAATCCATTTATACAGCTGGATATTAACTGAAGCAATCCAGCTTAAGTACCTTTAGCTCAAGGGTACAACAGCAGTGCCCCACCTGGGGATTGAACCTGCAACCTTAACGTTACCAGCCCAGTTCCTAACCATTATACCACACTGCCGCCTAACTTAACTTTTGTTTGGGTTTTTTGTCCTGGGATTTGAACCAGTAACTCTCCAATTTCCAGCCCATGTCGCTAACCACTGAGTCACTGCCATCGCAAAATCTAAAGCTGGAAATGTCAGCTTCAGATTAATCTCTGGGTCTAAGGTTTCGGCTTGGGGAGTGCCGTCTTGTCTAAGGCTATCTTATCTTATCTTAAATCCAATATAAATTATAAATCTCTTTCACTTGTCAATCCACCCTCCTCACTCTTCCCAAAGGTACTTAGCAACCGGTTAGGGGCAACGCAATAATTATCTTATCTTATAGCAAGCAAGAATAAAGGATCGGCCAGGATCGTCAAAACGGGAGGGAAAATAGTAGGACGTCAGCAAGTCACTGGATGACCTTTACAAAACAGCCACAGGCAGGAGAACTCTTAACTACCATTAAAGGCACTGAGCACCCCCTCCACTCCCAATCTGAGTTACTTCCTTCAGGACGATGGTACAGGACACCTCTGCCAAACAGAAAAAGGTCTATGAGGGATTTTTTTATTTAATTTTCTGACTGCATGTTCTCTTCTCTGCCTTGCCTCTGGCCCCCGAGCCCTAGATCCTGTGAGAAGTGTGAGCTGCCCCCATCAACCCCTTCACCCCCCACGCCTACCCCAGTCCCTGGATCTGGACCCCCTTCACCTGGTTTAGCCATCTGACTGCATGTTCTCTTCTCTGCCTTGGGAGAAGTTATAAACGCGAGCACAACTAACAAAATTAACTTCAAGGTGCACGGCCAAAAAACGTACTGGAAAACATAGAAAACGCCAGCACTCAAAGAATGTCCTTTATATCATTTGATGCCACTGGGTCAGTCAGACAAATAACAACGAACGCGTTTCAGCAAAGAGCCTTCTTCAGCGTTGTATTACACAATAAACAGCTTGACACTTAAATCGACACGCCGGAACAGGAAATGACGTCATGCTGAGGAAGAAATAGAAAGTAGCAATGTAGAAGAACCATGAAATGTCTCAAATAGACACTGCAGCTCACTCATTAACATTCTAATATCTTAACGAAAATTATTTGCCTTGCCCCGCCGCCGAGCCCTGGATCCTGTGAGAAGTGTGAGCTGCCCCCATCAACCCCTTCACCCCCCACGCCTACCCCAGTCCTGGATCTGGACCCCTTCACGTGGTTTAGCCCCCCGCTGACTACCTAACTCAGGAGGGGCAAAGTATTTCAGTCCTGAGTTACCTTTGGACTGACCATGATACGGTCTTTTTGGACACACCCTGTGCCGGCCAGAAGAGGATGGCTCCCCCGCCCCCTTTTAGTCTGGTTCTGGTTTGGGCCCGTTCTCCTCATTATGTATTCTTATGTTCTTATGTGTGTGTGTGTGTGTGTGTGTGTGTGTGTGTGTGTGTATGAGTGTGTGTGTCTGAGTGTGCATGTATATGAGTGTGTGTGTGTGTGTGTGTGTGTGTGTGTAGGACATGACGAGCCTAGATGGGTCGAACGGCCCGTTCTCCTCATTATGTATTCTCATGTTCTTATGTGTGTGTGTGTCTGAGTGTGCATGTATATGAGTGTGTGTGTGTGTGTGTGTGTGTGTGTGTGTGTGTGTGTGTAGGACATGACGAGCCTAGATGGGCCGAACGGCCCGTTCTCCTCATTATGTATTCTTATGTTCTTAAGTGTGTGTGTGTGTATATGAGTGTGTGTGTCTGAGTGTGCATGTATATGAGTGTGTGTGTGTGTGTGTGTGTGTGTGTGTGTATATATGAGTGTGTGTCTGAGTGTGCATGCATATGAGTGTGTGTGTGTGTGTGTGTGTGTGTAGGACATGACGAGCCTAGACGGGCCGAACGGCCCGTTCTCCTCATTATGTATTCTCATGTTCTGATGAATGAATATTCATGATGCCGAATGAGAGCTTTGTTCCAGACGCAGGTTTGGGACGGAGGGAGAAAACACGAGCAGATGGACTAATGCACATAATTAATTAACCACCTCCAACGTTCATTTAATTTAATTTATTTTTTTCTCATTTCTAATGAGTGAGAGTTTTCAGAGCGCGGGCAAAACGATGAAGGAGAAGGAGAATTGGCTTACTGAAAGTGACCAGCCTATTATGAAATTACAAAGTTAATAAATGAATTTCAGACAGATTCTGGGCGAGAGGAAACCTGTTCCACTCGTTGTTGTACTCCCAGCACCCTCTCGAGTAATGAGCCATAACCACAGGGGAGAGGAGCTCCCATCTCACAGGACCTGGTCTGTTAATGGTTTTCGTTTCAACCAATTAACCCGTGGCTCAGTTAACTAATTAGTGGTGTACACATGTTGCAACCAATTACAGTTTTAGTTCTGTGTGTCTCAGTAGGTAGAGTGTGGTTCTGTGTGTCTCAGTAGGTAGAGCGTGGTTCTGTGTGGCTCAGTAGGTAGAGCGTGGTTCTGTGTGGCTCAGTAGGTAGAGCGTGGTTCTGTGTGGCTCAGTAGGTAGAATGTGGTTCTGTGTGACTCAGTAGGTAGAGTGTGGTTCTGTGTGTCTCAGTAGGTAGAGTGTGGTTCTGTGTGTCTCAGTAGGTAGAGCGTGGTTCTGTGTGTCTCAGTAGGTAGAGCGTGGTTCTGTGTGGCTCAGTAGGTAGAGCGTGGTTCTGTGTGTCTCAGTAGGTAGAGCATGGTTCTGTGTGTCTCAGTAGGTAGAGCATGGTTCTGTGTGTCTCAGTAGGTAGAGTGTGGTTCTGTGTGGCTCAGTAGGTAGAGCGTGGTTCTGTGTGTCTCAGTAGGTAGAGCGTGGTTCTGTGTGGCTCAGTAGGTAGAGCGTGATTCTGTGTGGCTCAGTAGGTAGAGTGTGGTTCTGTGTGTCTCAGTAGGTAGAGTGTGGTTATGTGTGTCTCAATAGGTAGAGCGTGGTTCTGTGTGTCTCAATAGGTAGAGCGTGGTTCTGTGTGTCTCAGTAGGTAGAGCGTGGTTCTGTGTGTCTCAGTAGGTAGAGCGTGGTTCTGTGTGGCTCAGTAGGTAGAGCGTGGTTCTGTGTGTCTCAGTAGGTAGAGCATGGTTCTGTGTGTCTCAGTAGGTAGAGCGTGGTTCTGTGTGTCTCAGTAGGTAGAGTGTGGTTCTGTGTGGCTCAGTAGGTAGAGCGTGGTTCTGTGTGGCTCAGTAGGTAGAGCATGGTTCTGTGTGTCTCAGTAGGTAGAGCGTGGTTCTGTGTGTCTCAGTAGGTAGAGCGTGGTTCTGTGTGTCTCAGTAGGTAGAGCGTGGTTCTGTGTGTCTCAGTAGGTAGACCGTGGTTCTGTGTGGCTCAGTAGGTAGAGCGTGGTTCTGTGTGTCTCAGTAGGTAGAGCGTGGTTCTGTGTGGCTCAGTAGGTAGAGCGTGGTTCTGTGTGTCTCAGTAGGTAGAGCGTGGTTCTGTGTGTCTCAGTAGGTAGAGCGTGGTTCTGTGTGTCTCAGTAGGTAGAGTGTGGTTCTGTGTGGCTCAGTAGGTAGAGCGTGGTTCTGTGTGTCTCAGTAGGTAGAGCGTGGTTCTGTGTGGCTCAGTAGGTAGAGCGTGATTCTGTGTGGCTCAGTAGGTAGAGTGTGGTTCTGTGTGTCTCAGTAGGTAGAGCGTGGTTCTGTGTGTCTCAATAGGTAGAGCGTGGTTCTGTGTGTCTCAGTAGGTAGAGCGTGGTTCTGTGTGTCTCAGTAGGTAGAGCGTGGTTCTGTGTGTCTCAGTAGGTAGAGCGTGGTTCTGTGTGTTCTGTGTTCTGTGTCTCAGTAGGTAGAGCGTGGTTCTGTGGTTCTCAGTAGGTGAGTGTGTTCTCAGTAGGTAGAGCGTGGTTCTGGTGGCTCTGTGTGTTCTGTGTGTCTCAGTAGGTAGAGCGTGGTTCTGTGTGGTTCTGTGCTCAGTAGGTAGTTCTGTGTGCGTGGTTCTGTGTGGCTCAGTAGGTAGAGCGTGGTTCTGTGTGTCTCAGTAGGTAGAGCGTGGTTCTGTGTGGTTCTCAATGGCTCAGGTAGAGCGTGGTTCTGTGTGGCTCAGTAGGTAGAGTGTGGTTCTGTGTGGCTCAGTAGGTAGAGAGTGGTTCTGTGTGGCTCAGTAGGTAGAGCGTGGTTCTGTGTGGCTCAGTAGGTAGAGTGTGGTTCTGTGTGGCTCAGTAGGTAGAGCGTGGTTCTGTGTGGCTCAGTAGGTAGAGCGTGGTTCTGTGTGTCTCAGTAGGTAGAGAGTGGTTCTGTGTGGCTCAGTAGGTAGAGTGCGGTTCTGTGTCTCTCAGTAGGTAGAGCATGGTTCTGTGTGTCTCAGTAGGTAGAGCGTGGTTCTGTGTTGCTCAGTAGGTAGAGCGTGGTTCTGTGTGTTTCAGTAGGTAGAGCGTGGTTCTGTGTTGCTCAGTAGGCAGAGCGTGGTTCTGTGTGTCTCAGTAGGTAGAGCGTGGTTCTGTGTGGCTCAGTAGGTAGAGCGTGGTTCTGTGTGTCTCAGTAGGTAGAGCGTGGTTCTGTGTGTCTCAGTAGGTAGAGCGTGGTTCTGTGTG
The DNA here is from genome assembly GCA_029706075.1 of Aldrovandia affinis. Classification (NCBI taxonomy): domain Eukaryota; kingdom Metazoa; phylum Chordata; class Actinopteri; order Notacanthiformes; family Halosauridae; genus Aldrovandia; species Aldrovandia affinis. The sequence goes on from JAINUG010000414.1 coordinate 151,556, forward strand.
TCTCAGTAGGTAGAGCGTGTTTCTGTGTGGCTCAGTAGGTAGAGAGCGTGGTTCTGTGTGGCTCAGTAGGTAGAGAGTGGTTCTGTGTGGCTCAGTAGGTAGAGCGTGGTTCTGTGTGGCTCAGTAGGTAGAGTGTGGTTCTGTGTGGCTCAGTAGGTAGAGCGTGGTTCTGTGTGGCTCAGTAGGTAGAGCGTGGTTCTGTGTGTCTCAGTAGGTAGAGAGTGGTTCTGTGTGGCTCAGTAGGTAGAGTGCGGTTCTGTGTGTCTCAGTAGGTAGAGCATGGTTCTGTGTGTCTCAGTAGGTAGAGCGTGGTTCTGTGTGGTTCAGTAGGTAGAGTATGGTTCTGTGTGTTTCAGTAGGTAGAGCGTGGTTCTGTGTTGCTCAGTAGGTAGAGCGTGGTTCTGTGTGGCTCAGTAGGTAGAGCGTGGTTCTGTGTGGCTCAGTAGGTAGAGTGTGTTCTGTGTGGCTCAGCAGGTAGAGCGTGGTTCTGTGTGGCTCAGCAGGTAGAGCGTGGTTCTGTGTGTCTCAGTAGGTAGAGAGTGGTTCTGTGTGGCTCAGTAGGTAGAGTGCGGTTCTGTGTGTCTCAGTAGGTAGAGCATGGTTCTGTGTGGCTCAGTAGGTAGAGCGTGGTTCTGTGTGGCTCAGTAGGTAGAGTGTGGTTCTGTGTGGCTCAGTAGGTAGAGTGCGGTTCTGTGTGTCTCAGTAGGTAGAGCATGGTTCTGTGTGTCTCAGTAGGTAGAGCGTGGTTCTGTGTGGTTCAGTAGGTAGAGTGTGGTTCTGTGTGTTTCAGTAGGTAGAGCGTGGTTCTGTGTTGCTCAGTAGGTAGAGCGTGGTTCTGTGTGTTTCAGTAGGTAGAGCGTGGTTCTGTGTTGCTCAGTAGGTAGAGCGTGGTTCTGTGTGTCTCAGTAGGTAGAGCGTGGTTCTGTGTGGCTCAGTAGGTAGAGC
>JAINUG010000414.1:165000-170000 GCA_029706075.1 Aldrovandia affinis
CACAACGCTGCTGCTAGATTGCTCACAGGTACTCGGAAGAGAGCTCATATCACCCCTGTCCTTGCCTCCCTTCATTGGCTCCCAGTACGCTATAGGATAGATTTTAAAGTTATTTTATTTGTCTACAAAGCTCTAAATGGTAAGGCCCCTCCTACCTAGCAGACCTCCTCACCCCTATACCAACGTCAGGGCCTCAGATCTGCTGATAAGGGTCTCCTAACCACCGTAAGTCCAACCTCAAGTCTAGGGGCGTGCTTTTGCTGTCGCGGCCCCTGACCTCTGGAACAGCATCCCCATGTCCATCAGATTTGCCCCCTCCATCGAGTCCTTTAAATCTAAGCTCAAAACTCACTTGTATTCCTTAGCATTCCCGACTCACACTGACTCCTGCCTTGTTCTGTTCCTTTGTATGTCTGTTGGTTGTTTATTTTCTGTTTATTTTTACCCTTAGTTTACCTGTATTGTAAAGCACTTTGGTTGACGAGCGTCATGTTAAATGTGCTATATAAATAAAATTTGATTTGATTTGATTTGATTTGATTTCACTACAAATCACGGTGAATTGTGGGTATTTTCTCGTTCACTATATAGTGAACGAAATTAACAGTTTAGAATTGTCGCACACTACAAAATGGCGTACACACTATATAGTGCACTATATAGTGAATAAGGAGCGGTTTCGAACACAGCCATAGAGCTCTGAGATTCCGGAATAGAACACAACATGAATTAGAACTACAATGCTGACTCTAACTGATGACATCACAAAGAGCTGCTGACATAGAGCTGCGTAAAAAAATGTGCCGGATATTCAGGTGACGCAGCGGACATCACGCCCAGTATCGCGTAACAAAACCGAGCACTCATGGCAGCTGCTGAAATGTACTCAGGTGGTATCGGGTTTGCATGTTCAGTTTTGAATGTTAAATCCCAAATAAATTGTTGAAATTCTAATGATGTGCAAGTGTGGTTTGTCAACTGTGGTGCTGTCTGCTAGCCACTGCTTTAGACACCAATAGCTACCGTTATGGAAGTTGTGAGCTAACTAGCTGCGGTGTGCTAACGTTAGGATAACTCACGAGCTCACAACTAGCACCAACTCCCATAGCGATAATAACTGTAGCTATCGGTGGCTAAAGCAGTTAGCTAACGTTACCACCACCATGATTCCTGTTACTGTTTTACTGCTGTTTGCTCAACCTTTGTTCTTGAGGCATAAACGGAGGTGTATGTATGGTATGACACAAGCCGCATTGCATTGTGGTACACTGGATAAAATTGTGGGTACATTCGCTGTTCACTACAAATCACGGTGAATTGTGGGTATTTTCTCGTTCACTATATAGTGAACTAAATTAACAGTTGTGAATAGGGAGCGGTTTCGAACACAGCCATAGAGCTGTAAGATTCCGGAATAGAACACAACCGTGAATTCAGAACTACAATGCTGACTCTTAACTGATGACATCACAAGGGCTTCTGAAATAGAGCTGTGAGATTCCCGGAATAAATTAAAGATTATCTCCCGAGAGTCATCCCCACAGTCACCTCCAGAATTACTGTCTGTGACATCTACTGAGTTACAGGGGGACACCTGTAGCGCTGGCAGTGTAGTGTAATGGTTAAGGAGCTGGGCTTGTAACTCAGAGGTTGCAGGTTCAATTCCCCAGGTGGGGACACATTTGCCGTTGTACCCTTGAGCTAAAGGTACTTGCTTTGCTTGAATTTTTACTTGCTTTTACCTGAATTGCGTCAGTAAAAATATCCAGCTGTATAAATGGATTGTATGTAAAGAAATGTAAACTGTGTAAGCCGCTCTGGATAAGAGCGTCTGATAAATGCCTAAAATGTAAACCTTTCTCATTCAGTCAGAGCCCTATTCTATTCTGTGAGATTCCCACTTTGTGTACCTGGGTTTTAGTATGTTTTAACACCAAAATGTACGTATTTATTTGACAGGGACAGTGCACTGCTTCTTAGCTGTACCAGAGTTAGCTTTAAAGCTAATTTACAATCTGTAGTCCCTGGGCAGGAAACAGAGAAAAACATATCTGTTAAGAGAATTAACACTGTGGTATAAAAACACAATTAACAAGACAATACATGACGATACATTCAATATTCAACAACAACAAGATTTCACAACATTAAGACGCTGAGTTTGCATTGGATGCATAATGTGTACATGATTGGGTTGATTTTTAGCCATGATTTCATCTCGGATTTTAAAATCAGTAAAGCTGCAGCACTCTCCTGTAATCTGGTGCTGAGTTCCAAGAATTTGTTGTTCTATAAAACAACCCCAAAGATGTACACACTTACATGTCGCTGTAATACTTTTTGACCAGACAGAGGTTTGTGCCTGTCTGGGAAAATGTAGCCGATGGAGTATCGTGTCGTTGTAACTAAGCAAACAGGGCGATGAGGCCCCAATAAGTGATGCTCTTACAGGATACAATACTCCTGACGAAGACAGCTTGTTGTTGATTGTCTTCAAGCACTAATGCTCTTACGAGATACAATACTCCTGACGAAGACAGTTTGCTGTTGAGTGTTGTCAAGAAAGATAAAACCATATTTGCACTTTGACTTTTATCTTTCCTATGCATATTTTACTTTATTTTTCTATTTTATTTGTTGTATTTTCTATGTTCTTTTATGCCTTTTTATGCCTTTAAATGTCTTTTTGTGCCTTAAGTAAAGCACCTTGAATTGCCGTTGTGTATGAAATGTGCTATACATATACAATAAACTTGCCTTGCCTTGCCTTGCCTTAAACACTGAAAATTGTGGTTTTGGAAATTATACCTGTTTTTGTGTGTACAGTAAGGCCCTGTCATTCATTAGAACTATGACGATCTGGGGCCTCTGATAGCGTAGTGGTCTAATGCACCCGTATTGGCTGGTCCTTTACGAGTGTGAGCTGCCTATCACAGTCACGGTTCCAAACCCAACTGTAAAAGACCTGCCCTGGTGGCTCACACACACACACACACACACACACACACACACACACACACACACACACACATACACACACACACACACACACACACATACACACACATACACATACACATTTGTTTTGTTTTTTTTACATTACAGGCATTTAGCAGACGCTCTTATCCAGAGCAATATATACAGTTTACACTTATTTACATACAATCCAGCTGGATATTTTACTGAAGCAATTCAGAATAAGCACCTTTAGCTCAAGGGTACAACAGCAGTGCCCCCACCTGCTCCTTAACCATTACATTACATTACAGGCATTTGGCAGACGCTCTTATCCAGAGCGACGTACAACAAAGTGTAAAACCGTAGTCAAGAACAGTTTAGCTGAAAGCCACCTAGCGGGAAGTACAGTTCCAGGTGCTAGGAGCAACCACATAGTTAAACTAGGACCTGTAGGTAAATCTGTAACCGCAATTCAAAGGCAGCAATAAAACAATCAATGCAGGAAATAATGCCTAAGCCTAATACAATACATAAACAAGTAGACGTGTAAGCTAAGCAACTATGTCCTAAGTTTTACAAAACCGGACTACGGGGAGAGAGGTGCACCCTGAAGAGGTGAGTCTTCAGTATTCGCTAGATAATGGAGGGATGGAATTATTGATTGCTAAAATACAGGAAAAAGATCATGTTCTCTTGTTTGACAAATTAAGCTCAAGTTTGAAACAGACATCAGTGTATGGGGGAAATTCCTGGTCAGTCACCAGCCTACACACCTGCCAGACCACTCCGTTCTGCTACCTCAGGACGCCTAGCACCTCCCCCTCCGCACCTGCGCGCTTCCCAGCCACGTCTCCTGTCGGTTCTGGCTCCACGATGGTGAAATTTTTAAATCCAGATGTCTGAATATTCTCACTGCAGACGTGGTTTTTCTGTCCTTCCCAGTATAGCAACGGATCTGATTTCCATCGATTCACCACACGGATTCCTGATTTCTGAAAACACAAGAGCGGTTTCCCACTTGAGAATATATTGACTCACTGCTCAGAGAAAACTGCTTGCTACGGAAATAATGTGTGAAACCCTCCACTCTGGAAGAAAGCACAAAATGAGAACGCCTTTAATTCACTCTTTGATGTTAGCCACCGTGATTGCACTCTCAGCCCAAACCCAATACCCCGTTCAAACCAACACCCCGTTCCAATGCCTCTTTTTCCTCTCCCTCTCTCTTTGTCTCTCTCTCATCTTTCACCTCTCTCTCTCTCTCTTTCTCTCCCTCTCTCTTTCTCTCTCTCTTCCTCTCATCGTTCATCTCTCTCTCTCTCCTCTCTCTCTCTCTCTCTCTCTCTCTCTCTCTCTCTTGCTCTCTCTCTCCCTCTCTCTCTGTCTCTGTCTCTCTCCCTCCCACTCCTCTCTCTTTCTCTCTCCCTCTCTCTCTCTCTCTCCTCTCTCTCTCTCTCTCTCTCTCTCTCTCTCTCTCTCCCCTCTCTCTCTCTCTCTCTCCCTCTCTCTGTCTCTCTCTCTCTCTCGCTCTCCCTTTTCTCCGCTCTCTCTCCCTCTCTCTCTCTCTCTCTCCCTTTCTCTCTCCCCTTCTCTCTCCCCCTCTCTCTCTCTCTCTCTCTCTCTCTCCTCCTCTCTCCCCCTCTCTCCCCCTCTCTCTCCCTCTCTCTCTCTCTCTCTCTCCCTCTCTCTCTCTCTCCCATCACTGTTATCGCCGTCGCTATGGGAAATGTACTTATTCGCAAATCACCATAGAGCAGGGTGATCTCGGAGTAAAATTGGAAAATTCTCCCTCTGATATACCGTCATTGTCATCTCCAGCCGTCAGAGTGAAGGGGGGTGGCGTTCAGCTCCCGTTTATGAAAGATTGCTCTCAGCGGCGATAGATCACAATGCGCGCACTTTGCCACTCAGAAGAGGGTACACACAGCATGCCTCATCTTCACTGGGAGAGGGAGAGAGGGATAGAGAGGGGGAGAGAGAGAGAGAGGGGGAGAGGGGGGAAGAGGGAGAAAGAGTGAGAGAAAGAGAGACAGAGAGAGAGA
>JAINUG010000414.1:177500-185000 GCA_029706075.1 Aldrovandia affinis
CTCCAGGACGCTCACAGTTAACCTGCACACAGTATATACCCAGAAGCCCCTGAATGGAAGTGTGAGATGAGAGGAAGCTGTGGCTTTACGCCCCGAACCCGTGTCTCTGTGAGCCATCCCATTCCTTTGTGAAGTGTGTGTGTGTGTGTGTGTGTGTCTGTGTGAGCCATCCCATTCCTTTGTGAAGGTTGTGTGTGTGTGTGTGTGTGTGTGAGCCATCCCGCTCCTTTGTGAAGGTTGTGTGTGTGTGTGTGTGTGTGTGTGTGTGTGTGTGTGAGCCATCCCGCTCCTTTGTGAAGGTTTTGTTTTGACGTGTGCGATACGAATACCGCCAGACAATAATGCACCACTAATTATGGGCTGTCAGCCAATCACGGCAATGCTCCTGTGTGTGTGTGTGTGTGTGTGTGAGTGTGTGTGTGTGTGTGTGTGTGTGTGTGTGTGTGTGTGTGTGTGTGTGTGAGTGTGTGAGTGTGTGTGTGTGTGTGTGTGTGTGTGTGTGTGTGTGTGTGTGTGTGTGAGTGAGTGTGTGTGTGTGTGTGTGTGTGTGTGTGTGTGTGTGTGAGTGTGCGCCTTGGGTTAAGAAATAAATAAGACAGCCTCTATTCTACGGGTTCAACAGTTTTGGCAGATTTCTGCTTCTGTCAGTGAAACAGCTGCGTTTTAGTGCCGAGTGAATCAGTGAGTGAATCAGTGGGTGAATCAGTGAGTGAGTGAGTGAATCAGTGGGTGGCTGCACATTACCCATAATCCTCCACTACACTATCCATAATCCTCCACTATATTACCCACAATCCTCCACTACGTTTGCCTTGTACATATTTTACCCATAATCCTCCACTACGTTTGCCTTGTACGTATTTTACCCATAATCCTCCACTACATTACCCATAATCCTCCACTACATTACCCATAATCATCCACTAAATTGCCCATAATCCTTCACTACATTACCCATAATCCTCCACTACCTTTCAGTGCAGGAACAGCAGGTTGACTCTGTAGCTCGATTAAGCTCAATTAGCTGATCCGCCCGGTAACAGCCAGTTTAGAACCGTGTCCCTGACAGACAGCGCACATATCAGACCAGCCAAGATATCCTCCTGAGATCCAGCCTATTCATTTGTGTCCTCTGTAGAGGACATCGGTTTTTAGTCTATATCGTTGTACTTATTTGAGCTACCCTATGAAGTCCTGGTGTACTGTACAGAGGACATCCTGGCCTTTCCAATGATGTATCATGTGTTAGGCTGGGGTGAGGGAAACCCCCTCTTCCTGAAGAGCCAAAATGGCTGCTGCCACAAGAAGCGCTTGTCGTGAAAGGAGAAATGGTAACTCAAATATTGCTTAGCCATTTAAAATCTAAATTGTGAGTTGTTGTTTTAACTCTAAAGAGGCATGAAATCACAAAAAAGCTTAATTTGAAGACCCTTTTTTTTCCTTGGGTCTCAGGAGGATATGATGCGTTACACCACTACGCTATCCGCCGCCCACTGAACTCACTCTTTATAAAATAACTATTTTATAAAAGAATATGCTAATTTTGCTGAGGTTCAAGCGCAAAATTATCCCATGAAGGCTGTTGCTGACTTTACGTGAATGTTTTACCAGGAGGAGCTGCTGAAAACCGTCAGAATAATGGCCAATTTTCCCACTACTTTCATGCATTTTTATTCCACGTTTTAAATGTTTTTAACTTGCTGAGCGGTCTGACGGGCGCGATGGGCGGAGCTACAACAAGCTGTCAATCAATGGCTTGTTTTTGAACCAATCAAAAGCTTTCCCTCTCCACAGCAAAAACAAAACCCACAATGATTGGTTCAAATAATTGAGTGACTGATCACATATGGTGCTCCGCCCCTTCTTTGTGCTGGTCTCAATGCGTAATCGCTGATCCGCCCGGTAACAGCCAGCAGGTCTCATTGTCCAATCGCTGTCCTCCGTGGGTGACTACATTTCAGGCCTTCAGCAGATTCTCTTATGCAGAGTGACTTAACTTTTAAACACAGTAAGATTAATCATGGTTTGTGCAAGAGATCAGTGCAGTAGTACAGCGATAGACATCATTGTTGGCAGCTGCGTACCATACCTGTAACACAGAGAAGGAAAAGTTTTAAAAATATATATTATTATTATTTTTATTACTATTAAATCTGTAATGATGTAGACAGTGGTGATGACAATTAATTCATGTACAGAGTTCAGTGGTAGTGGAGTCTGAAGAGGTGGGTTTTGAGTCTCTTGCGGAAGATGGCCAGTGATTCCGCGGTCCTGTCTGATTAGCGGTTCGCTGTGCTCCATGGTTAATTAGCAGCCCTGCGACTGGACCGCTGGTCTTTAGAACACTGAGGGGGCTGAACGCCTCACTGATCTCAGAGCGTAGCTGTGCGCACAGAGCGGTGTGCTTGTGTGGGCAGCTGGTGAACTCTGCCCTCAGGGCTCGGGAATCAAATGCAGAGGGGGGGAGAGAGAGAGAGGGGGAGAGAGGGGGGGAGAGGGAGAGAGTGAGAGAGGGAGAGGGAGAGGGGGAGAGAGGGAGAGGGTGGGAGAGAGAGGGAGGAGAGGGGGGAGAGAGAGAGAGAGAGAGAGAGAGAGAGAGAGAGGAGAAAGAGAGAGGGAGAGAGAGAGGAGAAAGAGAGAGGGAGAGAGTGAGATGGAGAAAAGATTGGGAGAAAGAGATGGAGAGAGAAAGAGAGAGGGAGAAAGAGAGTGTGAGAGAGAGAGAGAGAGAGAGAGAGAGAGAGAGAGAGAGAGAGGGAGAGAGGGAGGGAGAGAGAGAGAGAGAGAGAAGAGAGAGAAAAGAAAGAAAGGGAGATGGAGAAAAGATTGGGAGAAAGAGATGGAGAGAGAGAGAAAGTGAGAGAGAAAGAGAAAGGGAGAGAGGAGAGAGAGGAGAGGGAGAGGGAGAGAGAAGGGGGGAGAGAGAGAGAGAGACAGAGAGAGGGGAGAGAGAGAGAGAGTGAGAGAGGGGGAGAGAGAGAGAGAGAGAGAGAGAGAGAGAGAGAGAGAGAGAGAGGGAGAGAGAGGGGGAGAGAGTGAGAGAGGGAGAGAGGGAGGGAGAGAGAGAGAGAGAGAGAGGGAGAGAGTGAGATGGAGAAAAGATTGGGAGAAAGAGATGGAGAGAGAAAGAGAGAGGGAGAAAGAGAGTGTGAGAGAGAGAGAGAGAGAGAGAGAGAGAGAGAGAGAGAGAGAGAGAGGAGAGAGGGAGGGAGAGAGAAGGGGGAGATGGAAGAGAGAGAAAAGAAAGAAAGGGAGATGGAGAAAAGATTGGGAGAAAGAGATGGAGAGAGAGAGAAAGTGAGAGAGAAAGAGAAAGGGAGAGAGGGAGAGAGGGAGAGGGAGAGGGAGAGAGAAGGGGGAGAGAGAGAGAGAGACAGAGAGAGGGGGAGAAAGAGAGAGAGTGAGAGAGGGGGAGAGAGAGAGAGAGAGGGAGAGAAAGGGGGAGAGAAAGGGGGAGAGAGTGAGAGAGGGAGAGAAGGAGGGAGAGAGAGAGAGGGAGAGAGTGAGATGGAGAAAAGATTGGGAGAAAGAGATGGAGAGAGAAAGAGAGAGGGAGAAAGAGAGTGTGAGAGAGAGAGAGAGAGAGAGAGAGAGAGAGAGAGAGAGAGGGAGAGGGAGGAGAGAGAAGGGGGAGAGAGTGAGAGAGGGAGAGAGAGAGAGGGGGAGAGAGGGAGGGAGGGAGAGAGAGAGGGGGAGAGAGTGAGAGAGGGATAGAGGGAGGGAGAGAGAGGGGGAGAGAGAGTGCACATGGCTGAGGGAAACCATGCCAAGACTCGGCCAAGACAACTGCAGTGAACTTCAAGAGATAACATCAAAGATTAAAGATGATATATATATATATAAAGATTAAAGATGATATATATATATATAAAGATTAAAGATTATATATATATATACGCAGGTTCGTTAGTGCTTAGCTCGCCTTGCCTCCTCAATCGTTAATTGATCATTAACTTCCATAGCAGGGCTCTTTGAATATTGCGCCGGTCTCCTCCTATAGTTCTGGTGCGTTCCAGAAAAAATGATTTTACTGGTGAAGGATCAATACAAATATAAGATCTCAAATATGTGTTGGAGGCAGGGGAAAAAGCAGCAGAGACCTTACAAAAGGTTCTCCAGTTAGAGGTGCTGGTACCACTTAGGGAGTTTAAGACCCTGGTTGCAGATGTCCTTAAGGAGGAGTGTAGATGTTTCTCATAGGCTGGATTCTTTAAGTACATATATATGTGTCCTGGAAGATGTTTTAATGTATTGTATTGTCATATGGTAACGTAACTTTTAAATGCTGTTCTGCTGCCTTTCTTGGCCAGGTCTCCCTTGAAAAAGACACTGTATTTCAATGGGCTTTTTCCTGGTTAAATAAAGGTTAAATTAATTAATTAATTAAATAAATTAAACAAATTATTTTGCCGGTGAATGATAACTACAAATATAACACGACAAATATGTGTTGGAGGAAAAAAGCAACAGAGAGAGCTTCTGATTGCCAGACATATTGCGGGAAAAGTTAATTACACAGTTCACTGGTGAAATGTATATTTTAGTTTGATGCCTCATCAAATTTAACTACCATAAAGATATTTGCATTGCTTAATTTAATCTAATAGGTGTGTGAATGTAACGTGATTGTGGAAGGCGTCGGTCTCAGCAGCGGATCAGGGCGATTGCGGCCACGCCTACTGGCAGAGCAGCCAGCGTCGGTCTGGTGCTAATCACATCGGTGTGCTTTAAAACTGCTCTGCTCTCTTCAGTAGGTGGCTGGAACAAGAAAGAAAAGGCGTGGGAGACCGGGAGGAAAGAAAGAAAGAAAGCAAAGCAAAGCAAAGCAAACCGAAAGAAACTAGAAAGTTCCGGTTGTGGTTTAATGTTTTGTGATATTTAATTTTGTTTATTTGTTTTGGAAAACCTCCTGTTCTGGTTCTCTGCCCGTGTCGGGATCAGAGAACCAAAATATAAATAAATAAAGAATCCGGTCCGTAGACCGAAAAACTCCACCCCTGTTTCCAGACTGCTCTGTTCCGTACAGGGATTGTCACGTGGCGTGTGACAGTGATATTGAAGAAAAACAATTCAATGTGTTGTCTGTGAAGAGGCTGAGGTCGTCTGTCTCGCAGGACAGTGGCGTGAATTGACACTGCTCACAGTGGCTGGCAGTGTTGTGTAATGGTTAGGGGGGAGCTGGGCTTGTAACTCAGAGGTTGCAGGTTCAATCCCCGGTGGGGGCACTGAAATGTAAATGTAAAAAGCTGGGGCCTATTCTCAGGATAGCTGTGTAAAGGACTGTGTTTTAGCTGTAGCGTATGCAGGTACATTTGACATTTTGTTTCCATTTTTTAGACATTTAGCAGACGCTCTTATCCAGAGGGACTTACACAGTTTACATTTCTTTACAATCCATTTATACAGCTGGATATTTCACTGAAGCAATTCAGGTTAAGCACCTTTAGCTCAAGGGTTACAACAATTTCGTTGTTTTGTGTTTGCACTGGCAATGACAATAAAGTTAATCTAATCTAATCTAACAGCAGTGCCCAGCTCCCCCTAACCATTACACTACACTGCCGCCCTGAACACAGGTAGAAAGGAGGGCTGTAATCCTGTTATGGGGCAGCAATCACCTGTGCGAACCAGAGCTGTGATGGTATGACACTTTCACGTTATGATAACTGTACAACTCAATATCGCGGTTTTCGATATATCACGGTATCAGTTTTTCTTATACATTTATTTTTCCGATTTTATCCAGTTTTCCCCCAATTTGGTAGCCAATTACTCCCGCTGTGCTTAGCTCAATCCCCCCTCCCTCGTAGTTTGCTGCAATAGTCCTGTGATCGGCAGTGACAAGGACAAAGCGCTGCCTCCTCCGAGACAACACTCGTCGTGCTGTCGACTGTAATTCGGTCACCCCAGAACCACTCCTGTGCGCAGCGAACTGTGTTGGCTTCCCTCCCCCCTCCCTGGGGCGGACAGCCAATTGTCGCCCCGATGGCACTCCTGGCCAGAGCCGACTCTGTCGCAACGGGGAATTGAACCCCGGTCACCGTGTCCAGCGTCGGACGTTGAAACCACTAGACCATGCGGGAGGCGGTATCAGTTTTTAAGCTAAAAAAAAGTATCACACAAAGTTTACAACTCGATCTATTTGTTGTGTGGCTCTTTGCAGATTTATATATCATTTTAATTGAAAAATAAAACCAAAAATGCAACTGAATATAGTTTACTCCTTGTACGTTTAAATCAATTTAAATCATTCACTTTGCAAATTAAGCAACCTTTTGCTTTATCACATTATCAGCTTTTCGGATCTAGTACTATATTCAGCTCACTAATTTTTTCCATTGTGGCATAACGTGAAGGATGATGCTCACACAGGTGAGATGTGAGGTTTGACGTGTTCCCTCCTCTGGCCATTACACGTTTCCCACATTCTCTACAGACGGGAGATCCGTTCTCAACAACAACACCATTTTTTTTTCTGAATCTAAAGTGAGTCCACACAGATGAAGTAGTTGGCGGGCTGGCGGATGGCGCAGCGGTCTAACGCACCACGCTTTGGAGTGGTGTGCGCTGCCCGTCAGGGACGCGGATCGAAACCCGCATCTCTACCAGACCAGCCCTGGTCGTCAGCCCCGATCGGAGGCGGGGGGCGTTTGGCTGTCCGCCTCCGGGGGAAGGGGGTTGGGAGAGCCGGCACGAGTCCGTCGAGGAGAAGGTTAAAGGCGTCCGTGGAAGAATTCCCGTCTCGGAAGAGGTGGGAACACTCGGCCAGGAATGTGTGTCTCGATCCTGGAGGACGGGCGACGGACTCGTGGGGGTGGGGAATTGAAGTAAAAATAGAGGGTTTAATTGGCAACCAAATTGGGAGAAAAACGGGAAAAAATCCAAAATAAAAATGTTTAAAAAAAAGATGAAGGAGTTAGCTTTTTCGGGCGAAATAATTCGTCATTACAGACCGCCTCGGCATCGGAATCAGCGCAAATTTGACAAAAGACTATTTCATATTTTAATTTCGTGGTACACCAGCACACTCCTAGTTCCAGTCACACTATATCAAGCAAAAACTTTATTTTAACGGCACAATTAATTTGGCAGCAATGCCTCTTGGGAGATGTAGTACTTATTATGAGGGGGTTTAATCACATGCAGTCAAAGGGACATAAGTTCCATTGTAGTTCTTCTCTTGTCTCTGTTCTATGATGAGCAGTGGGGTGAGGGAGGGGGAGAGAGGGGGTTAGGGTGATTTCGTAGGGCACACAAACCACATCATTGGCTAATTAGCACAGACTCTTACAGGATTGCATTGTCATCAAACCGTTTGATTGTATGAAAAATATTTAATTAGAGTTAGTTTCAATTAAGTGCAAAATGTAGGAAAGGGTTTAGCCTTTAACAGTGAGTGGGGAGGGTTGCCCAAGGTTGCACCATCACATGTTTTACAATAAAGATCCATCATTTGTTAATTAAAAGAGTCTTAACAGCAATGAAAACCCCTAAATTATT
>JAINUG010000414.1:187500-210000 GCA_029706075.1 Aldrovandia affinis
TGTTGTAACCAATGCACAACACCAGGTGATTTCAATTAGGTTCCCTCCTTAGTAATTAGTGAAATCACCTGGTGTAGTGCACTGGTTGCAACAAAAACCTGCACACACTGCCCGGAGCTCACCTGCCCCAGAGTCAACCCCCACCCCTGCCATGTGTTAGCCGGATGCCGCTGGCCCGGACCCTAGCTGCTGGTTCCATCCCCCGCCCTGCCCTGGTATCTGGAGGATGAGGTCCACCCCACTCCTACACTTAGAATGGCCTTCCGGTGGTCTGTTAAACCTCATGAGCCCCAAGGACTATTTGTTTTGTTTTTCTCTGTATCCCACCATCTTCCAGGAGTTCATCTCGACCGCCTTTTAAGGGGGTCAGGGAATCATTTTCCAGTCTCCCACACTGGTCCCAATGGTTTTCTGTTTTTTTTTATTCCCTCTGGAAAATGCCAACTGTGAAGCGCTGTGTGACAACCTGTTTGTAAATGGCGCTATACAAACATAAAGACTGATTGATTGATTGATTGACTCGGCCCTCGATGGAATGAGTTTTACACCTGTGCGTTACAGTATATATACTTTTATGTCTGCAGAAATGCTTCTAGCTCTCATCACAGAGTGAAGTTCTGGAAAGTTGAAAGAGAACAGGGTGTTAAAAATAGAACACTTGTCATGTTGGATGGGAAAATAGAACAGGCACAACTGCTAAACTCACAACGCACACACGGGTTAGAATCCCTCCATGGCCACACTGCTCTTTGAGACTGGAAACAGGAGTTAAATAAATGCCATGTTTACTGTTATGGCCCCTACCCCTAGTGGCCGCTTGTGGTGTTGCCTTAATTATCTTGATTGTTTTCCTAATAGAAAATTGGTGTCACCTGGAGGGGGTCTACTTAGGAGGCCCTCTGGCTGATGCTCTGCTCTCTCTCTATCCCTCTCCCTCTCTCTCTGGAGGGAGGGTCTCTCTCTCTCTATCCCTCTCCCTCTCTCTCTCTCTCTCTCTCTCTCTCTCTCTCTCCCTCTCCCTCTCTCTCTCTCTCTCTCTCTCTCTCTCTCTCTCTCTCTCTCTCTCTCTCTCTCTCTCTCTCTCTCTCTCTCTCTCTCTCTCTCTCTCTGTCTCTCTCTCAACCTGCAGTCTTGCTATGCTACTTGTTCGTTTTCCCCTATTTATTAGGTTCCTTTGATTAAAAACATTCTTGAATTCAACCAATCTTGTGTGCTTTCTTTTATGTTGCAACTGGCCAGGGGCTGGTCGTAACATAATTGGGCACTTGTCCGGGAGATCTGATCCGGTTTTGATTCGCCCCTAGATTTTTCTCTTGTGTTTTGAGCCATAGCTGTTGCCAGCTTCCATGCTTTCTTCCTTTTTTATTGTGCGTAGTTTTGGTTTACCGTGCGTGGTTTGCCGTGACTCCCTCAGATAATCATCGGGCATGTGAGTCAAATAAATGCCATGTTTACTTATTCACGATGGAGAGAAGATATACAATGAATACATATTTATTTTAGGGATGTAGCAAAGCTGGGATGTTGATAACAACGTAACTGTCGAAAACCCAGGGGTGGGCAAGGAGGGCCATATCCGTTTCTGGATTTTGTTCCAACTTCTGCTCTTAATTATTTAATTAGCCCCAATCTGACTGGCATTTTCGCTACATTTCTTGATAAGCCCATGAATGACAGCTGAAGACTGTTCTTGTGTTCATTGTACATTACATTTTGACATTTTAGGCATTTAGCAGACACTCTTATCCAGAGCGACTTACACAGTTTACATTTCTTTACATACAATCCACTCAAAACCCACCTTTTCAGACTCCACTACCACTGAATTCTGTACATCTAGCCAATTGTCATCACCACTGCCTACTTGCTCAACACTATGTATCCCTGCTTACTCAATTTAATAAAAAAAATAAAAAATGTACTAACCTTTTCCTTCCCAGTGTTACAGGTATGGTGTGCAGCTGCCTGCAACAATGTCTATCGCTGTATTACTGCACTGATCTTGTGTGCTAACTATGATTGTTCCTACCATGTATTAATGCACATCTTGTAAGTCGCTCTGGATAAGAGCGTCTGCTAAATGCTTAAAATGTAAAACGTAAAATGTAGAGCAAACCGTGAAGTTGAGGAGTTAAAACTGTGGTACGTCTACCATGGAAGTAAAAAGACTTTGAGAAGTCTTTGATGCGCAGAGAGGAATCCACACTGACATAGCCGTCGGGATGGCCCCTCAAAAAATCAATAAATACAATTCACAATATAAAATATATATAAAAATATGGCCAATGGGTTATGTAGTTTTATATGGGCTATATTCTCATGTGGGCGCAAGACAACAGAGTTGCCATGGCTACGAGACTCACCCTTGAAATCGGACGATCACAACACAGACGGTTGAGCCATGAAGGCCAATTGCGATTAAGCTCCTCTCTTTTCTCCCCAAAAAGCTTCATTCACAATTTATCTTGTTGTTCATCCTGGAGGGCAGGGGGGGGGGGGGTCTAGCAGAGAGAGGGGAGAGGGAGGAGAGAGTCTGCAGAGAGAGAGAGAGAGAGAAATAGAGAGTTTGAGGCAAGACACACCCAAGGTATAGGAAAACAAATATCCCAATGTCAGATCTTAATGAACTTTGGTCAGTTTATTATGGTTCTGTGTGTCTCAGTAGGTAGAGCGTGGTTCTGTGTGTCTCAGTAGGTAGAGCGTGGTTCTGTGTGTCTCAGTAAGTAGAGCGTGGTTCTGTGTGTCTCAGTAGGTAGAGCGTGGTTCTGTGTGTCTCAGTAGGTAGAGTGTGGTTCTGTGTGTCTCAGTAGGTAGAGCGTGGTTCTGTGTGTCTCAGTAGGTAGAGTGTGGTTCTGTGTGTCTCAATAGGTAGAGCGTGGTTCTGTGTGTCTCAGTAGGTAGAGCGTGGTTCTGTGTGGTTCAGTAGGTAGAGTGTGGTTCTGTGTGTCTCAGTAGGTAGAGTGTGGTTCTGTGTGGCTCAGTAGGTAGAGCGTGGTTCTGTGTGGCTCAGTAGGTAGAGCGTGGTTCTGTGTGGCTCATTAGGTAGAGCGTGGTTCTGTGTGTGTCTCAGTAGGTAGAGTGTGGTTCTGTGTGTCTCAGTAGGTAGAGCGTGGTTCTGTGTGTCTCAGTAGGTAGAGTGTGGTTCTGTGTGTCTCAATAGGTAGAGCGTGGTTCTGTGTCTCAGTAGGTAGAGCGTGGTTCTGTGTGGTTCAGTAGGTAGAGTGTGGTTCTGTGTGTCTCAGTAGGTAGAGTGTGGTTCTGTGTGGCTCAGTAGGTAGAGCGTGGTTCTGTGTGGCTCAGTAGGTAGGCGTGGTTCTGTGTGGCTCATTAGGTAGAGCGTGGTTCTGTGTGGTTCAGTAGGTAGAGCGTGGTTCTGTGTGTCTCAGTAGGTAAAGCATGGCGTTGGCAATGCTTAAGTTGTGGGTTAAATTCCCACTGGGACCACATGTACTGAAAAATGTATGCATTCACTACTGTAAGTCGCTTTGGATAAAAGTGTCTCATAAATGGCATATTTATATATTAAACATGTAAAGATACAAATATTTTTGTATTGGCACTTTTCTGAAAACGTATATTTAAATATGCAGATTAACCGTTAACTTGTTAAATATGCTAATTTATGCGCACAGTTCTAATGCAGTTTCAGCAAGGTAGGACACTTAATATAAAAAAATACAGAGTGGATTTTGAATGTTTGCTTCGTACACTTCGGGAACTTACAAGATGTAACTGTATGCAAATAAAAACACATTTTTGCTTATTTATTTTAGATATAATTGCTCATAAAATCTTAAATAAACAAGATATCAACAATCTTCTCTGAAACAACTCAGACTTTTTTTCTTTCCTCTGTATCCCACCATTTTCCAGGAGTTCATCTCGGGAAATCTTTTAAGGGATCAGGGAATACTTTTCCAGTTCCCCACATTGGCTCCAATGGTTTTCTGGTTTTTTGATTCCCTCTGGAAAATGTAAACTGTGAGCGTTGTATGACAACCTGTTTGTAAATGGCGCTATACAAAAATAAAGATTGAGTGATTGATTGATTGATTGATTTTATCAGTGGAGAGAGAGGAGCAGGCAGCATGCGTTACCGATGCAAACAGGGCCTTTGATTTGATTTGATTTGATCTTTATTTGTCTCGAACATAGAAGACATAGAAACAAGTTAAAAATGGTAAATAGTCTAACAAACTATTTCCATACAGTCCTAAAAAAGCGTTCGAGAAGGGACAGGAGGAAGTAAAACACTTATCCAGTCCTGCCCCTTCCTTACAATATTTTACATTATATAAAAATAAAATACAGTTTCTTTCTAAACCTAAGTATAACAAATATAACACAAATATATCAGTACATTAAGTATCACAAATATAACAAAAAATAACAAAAAATCTATTAATATATTAAGTATAACAAATATAACAAAAATATATTATATTTATATTATATATATTCATTTATATTATCTATATTTATTTATATTATATATATTTATAAAGGTCTAACTTATCTTATCTTATTAAGCAGTCGCATTACTGCTCAAGCTCCTCTTTCTTGTACTTGTCCATAATTGCTTGTTTATAGCTGCCTTTAAAGTGTTTAATGTTATTGCTCAACTTTATGCTCCCATCCAGACCATTCCAGAGTGATACCCCACAAACTGAAATGCATTAAATACGTAAAGTAGGTTGTTTTAACATCAGTGTCCCTCTTAAATTATAACCCCCTCTCTACCTATAACATTTTTTTGAATGTTGCTTGGTAATATGTTTTTATTGCTAAAAACATAATTTGTGCAGTTTTGAATTTGACTAAGTCCATGAATTTCAATGTTTGACTCTTTATAAACAAACCATTTGTGTGATCTAGATATCTACCGTGATGAACTATCCGTATGGCTCTTTTTGTAGTGTGCATATCTTTTTTGTAAGTTGCTTTTATATGTATTCCCCCAGACTTCAACACAGTATGACAGATATGGTACAATGAGTGTACAGTACAGTGTATATAGAGTTTTCTGATTCAAAGATATATCTAGTCTTACCCAGTATTCCAATACTTCTTGCTATCTTTGGACACAGATACTTTATGTGAGGTTTCCAGCAGAGTTTGTGGTCTACTAAAACCCCTAGAAACTTGTTTTCATATACTTTCTCTCTGTTATCACAGCAGTGCAGTAGTGGCAGTGTAGTGTAGTGGTCAGGAACTTGACTTGAATCCCAGAGGTTGGTGGTTCAGTTCCCAGCTGGGGGCACTGCTGTTGTACCCTTAACCCCCTGAGGTCGACGGAGCGGCGCCGCTCCCAGCAACAATAAAAGTATATTACTATTTCTAACTGCGATATTTTATCATACACACGCGACAAAAACATTGACAGAAACCTTAGAATCGCGACTTTCCGATTTGAGCACTGGCAAATCAAATGGGATTTTTTAAATTAGATTAATTAGACCAAAAGTAAACCTTGCCTTTTACTCTCTCTTTTTTACCTGGTAGTAACGTCCCCCTTCTATTGACATGGTAACTAGGTGCGAATTTCGGGGGAGGTGTGTGGGGGAGGCGTGGGGCCATGTGTGAAAACGCCGGCGTAAACACATAAACTGTCCCGACAATTTGAAGCAAGATTTCATACAGACATACAATTTTATTCAAGATGGAAAGATTTTCTGCGCTGCAGTGTTTGAGAGTATTGATGAAAGCGACGAAGACAATAACTGACGAAGAGTAAGTAACTATATTTGATTTGCCATGTTATCAAATACTCGTATATATATTCAATATATGAATTCGCGTCTTGTGACTACATATTCCGCGTGTTGCAACGTAACAAATTGCAATATGCACACAAGATCTATGGAAGAATACTTTTCAAACAGCCTAAAATGTTATTTATTTCGCTTGTTTTCAAATACTCGTTAAAATATATGAATTCAGCGTCTTGTGATGCCAAACATATTCCGCGTGTTAGTAACTTAATCGAAATCCCTAACGTTAGTAGATTAGTTGGTTAGTACTATACACATCTACCTAATATATACAAAGTGCAATCTAGAAAGTAAGAAGGAAGAAAACGAGATAATAAGCGAAGGGAAAACCCCCGAAAAGTATAAACTCCCGAAGTGCATGACAAGACAAGGAGTGGATCTCGAAATAAACGGAACAAGGACAGACAGGGAGCAGAACGTGACAGAACAGGGAAAATGCAATACTGGATAAAGAATAATGAATAAGGACTGAATGAAAAATAAACAAAGACCAAAAAACAACAGAACAGGAACTCAGAATATAACACTGATGGCCCAGTGAGATGGCCCATCTGACAGATCTTAGAGGTGTGGACAATGAATAATGAATATTCAGGTATTTAGCATTTAGCCCTCCCACAGCCTGAAATAAATGTGACCAGTTCTGATAAAAACAGGTTTTAGCTATTTAGATCTCAGATGTGCTAAACTGTTTTCACACCCTTACATAACCAAGACCTTGATGAACAAACGCACATTGGCAAAACAATTCGTCACTATAGTTTAGTGTGTGCTTTCACAACTTTTGTGACAGCAGAAAAATTTACTATTTTTAACTTGTTACATTACATTACATTATAGGCATTTGGCAGACGCTCTTATCCAGAGTGACGTACAACAAAGTGTTAACTTGTGTGTTTGTAGATCTATTTACAAGCTGCATATGATACTGACCAAACTATTGATGGCATACAAATGTAGCTGTGATTGTCCTTCAAATAAAAATATCAAACACTTTGGAGTAAGTGTGTGTTAAATTGATGAAATTGAGATAAATATCAGACTGTGCCAAAATCAAAAAACATCTAAAAGCTTAGCACGGACCTCAGAGGGTTAACCTGAATTGCTTCAGTAAATATCCAGCTGTATAAATGGATTCTACGTAAAGAAATATAAACTTTGTAAGTTGTTCTGGATAAGAGCGTCTTTCTTTAGATGCCATTTAGCAGATGCTTTTATCCAAAGCAACTTACAGCAGTGAATGCATACATTTTTCAGTATATATGGTCCCAATGAGAATCAAACCCACAACCTAAGTGTTGCCAACGCCACGCTTTACCTACTGAGCCACACAGAACCATGCTCTACCAACTGAGCCACAGGGAACCACAACCACCACTTGCTAAATGCCTAAAATGTAAATGCAACTCAGAGGTTGCAGGTTTGATTCCCAGGTGGGGGGGCACTGCCGTTGTACCCTTGAGCTAAAGGTACTGAACCTGAATTGCTTCAGTAAAAATATCCAGCTGTATAAATGGATTGTATGTAAAAGAAATGTAAACTGTGTGAGTCGCTCTGGATAAGAGCGTCTGCTAAATGCCTAACATGTACAATGTAACCCACCACTCTCCAAGCAGCACACCAACACGCAAGTACAAGGATAGAATACAACGTCTTTATTTTTCACAATTCATGACTAAACATGCAGATGCAGACACACAATCAGTCTGCTCATCACTGACTGATGAGATTCTGTGTGATTGATTCAGTTCCCGGGCCTCACTGCCAGTGAATCAGTCTATTGTGTTGCTAATCAAAGTCTAAATGGTTGACCTGAGTAGCCGTTTGATCACCTATCAAGTATAAATGGTTGGCCTTCTACTGGCCATTCTGGTTTCAGGAGTTCCTCTGTCTCTTCCTCTCAATCACCTATTCATATGTCAATGACTGTCTCCATTTGGCCGCACAGATCCTTTGTAATTGTGATATGATTTACCCGTCTGCCTACAGTTCAATATCTTACAGGGGGTGTGTGTTTGCTCGTCTCAGCCACACCTTATACAGGTACAAATAAGCCTCCCTCTCTCTGTCTCTCATACACACAGATGCACACACACACACACAGACACACACACACACACACACACACATTATTTTTCAGACGAATTACCTAATCTCTGTCTCTCATTCTCTGTGACTAAAATGGCTGAAGCTGGGGCTCTACTGGATCAGGACCAGTTCACCTGTTCCATCTGTTTGAATCTACTGAAGAATCCAGTGACTATTCCCTGTGGACACAGTTACTGTATGGGCTGTATTCATTGCTGCTGGGATCAGAATGATCATATTGGTGTCTACAGCTGTCCCCAGTGCAGACAGATCTACACCCCAAGGCCTGTTCTGAACAGAAACACCATGCTGGCTGAAGTGGTGGAGATACTGAAGAAGACAGGACTCCAAGCTGCTCCTCCTGCTCACTGTTACGCTGGACCTGGAGACGTGGCGTGTGATGTCTGCACTGGGAGAAAGCACAAAGCTGTCAAGTCCTGTCTGGTGTGTGTGGCCTCTTACTGTGAAACTCACCTCAAGCTTCACAATCAACTCAACCCAGGGAAGAGACACAAGCTGATCGATGCCACTGGACACCTGCAGGAGAAGATCTGCTCTCATCATGACAAACCGCTGGAGGTTTACTGTCATACCGATCAGCAGTGTATCTGTTATCAGTGTCTGATGGATGAACACAGAGGCCACGATACAGTCTCAGCTGCAGCAGGAAGGACTGAGAAACAGGTAAGAACTCTGTACTGGGAGCTATGATACTGGCTGCAATGGGAGAGGAAGAGTGTGGAATTGATGTGATTTAAAACAGGATTTAAAATGCACACTCCAGTGTTATGTTGTGGGCCCTGTTTTACTGTTTGAATGTGTTACATGTACTTTTGAAGTTCTGCCAAATGAATTTCCCACTTGAACTTGAACTTGAACTTGATGTAATAATGTCTATTTTATAGTGAAAACTTTGCTGATCACAGTTGATCTTAGGAAGATAAAAACTGGGTTAGAACTTTTACAACTATGCATGGTTTTATTTGTTAGATTTGTGCCTTCGGGCCTCCCGCGTGATCTGGTAGTTTCAACGTTTGACGCTGGCCACGGCGACCGGGGTTTGATTCCCCGTCGCGCCAGAGTCGGCTCTGTTTGGGAGTGCCACTAGGGAGCGGCGATTGGCTGTCTGCCCCAGGGAGGGGGGAGGGAAGCCGACAGGATGTTCGCTGCGCACAACAGTGGCTCTGGGGTGATTGACTTAAGAATAGTGGGACTAATTGGCTACCAAATTGAGAGAAAAACGGGATAAAATCAGAAAATAAATGTGAAAAAAAAAAGATGTGTGCCTTTGAAAATCTGAACTGAAAATAAAGTTGAGGAGGTAAAGAGCTTTACTAATAGTTGGATGTTTTTTATTACATTGTACTATGAATTTAATTTGAATGATTTTCATTAAATTGCATTTGAAAGGTATTTTATTATATTTCTGCATTTGAAAAACAAAATTGAACCGTTGATCCAAACAAGGGAGTGAGAGATTTGTGGGTGTGAGGTCCACAGTGATTAGTAGGAGCAGTAAGAGCTTCTCTCAGGAAGTAAACACGAGCTGCTCTCTGAGACTGTTCTGCTCACGCCGCTCGGATTCAACTCCGAGACCTTGCCCTGGATGGGAGGCTGGTTCACATTTACAGTTTGCTTTATCCACTGCATCCACTGCCTGTGCTTAGTTATAATGTGATAAATAATAAAAAAATATTATTTAAAAATATGGACATATTGAACTACAATATAACAAGGAAAACCCATCTGTCCACAGAAGCAGCTGGGGGCGACACAGAGGAAATCCCAGCAGAGAATCCAGGAGAGAGAGAAGGTGCTGCAGGATCTGAGACAGGCTGCGGATTCACTCACGGTGGGTACTGACCAGAGGAGAACACAACAGCTGGCTGCTGGAAGAGCCATTTCAGGGCTCAGTCAGGGCTCTCCCCCAGTCAGCCAGTGAGGAGCCCAGTGTTGGGCCACTTTCCAGCCCTGTGGGGCTCAATCCCACTGAGCCACACTGTGGGGAACAGGCTGTCTGGGGTCCCAGTAAGAGCTGAGTGAAAGGCCTAGTTAAAATGTACAGCCCTCCTCTCTGTGTGTCTCCTGACAGCGCTCTGCACAGGCAGCAGTGGAGGACAGCGAGAGGATCTTTACTGAGCTGATCCGCTCCTTTGAGAGAAGGTGCTCTGAGGTGAAAGAGCTGATCAGAGATCAGGAGAAGGCTGCAGTGGTCGGGTTGAAGAACTCATAGAGCAGCTGGAGCAGGAGATTGCTGAGCTGAGGAGGAGAGACGCTGAGCTGGAGCAGCTTTACACACAGAGGATGACATCCATTTCCTCCAGGTAACATCACTGGCTCTCTCACAATCTGCACTGTGTACATTGTACACACATGGTGAGGTGTGTTCCTCATTTACAAAGATCTGCTCCTGGCATCTCCACAGGAATGTGTATTGAGACTGCTTGGTTCTCTGTCTGTCTGTCTCTCTGTAGAGCTGTCAGTCTGTCTGTGCCCTTCCTGGACCTGGAGACCTACCCAGAATCACTCTCAATCCACACGTCTCTTTTGAGGCTGTGAGGAAACATGTCTCTGAACTGAAAGAGCAACTGGAGGACGTCTGCAAGGGGGAATTAGTCAAGATCTCTCAAACAGGTGATAACAGCAGAAATAGTTTTCTTAATTTTATGTCATGTAGACCCTTTAACGTTTAGGAATTATTTCAAGCAATTTCTTCATTTTGTGATGAGGGATATTCCTCAGCACTGGCAGGATGTTTTAGCAGAATTCTGCATGCAGGGTTTCAGCTGGAGCTTTGCCCCATTTAGTGTAGTCTTGTTGGCTGAGTGAACCCCATTCCTCACTTCCATACAACACAATAAGCTTGATAAAACTGTTAAAAAATTGTTATTATTATATATTTTTTACCAAATTCTAAAAAGTATACTGTGTTTAATCTATGGCACCTTATTTTTATCCTCTCTATGATCCTCATTTTAATAGATTAAAACGGACTTTCAGCCCATATTAGTGGTAACTCTAAATGAGTTTCCTGGTCTTGTCATTGCACCTTCTTCTTCCTGTCTCTTCTGTCTGCTCGCCATGGCAACCAGGGAAATGAGCAACATTGTTACAGTTTCAAACCCTCAGATCCAACTGCCACTGCTGTTTAAAAGTAAACTGCCAAAACTACTGAGCCTCCAGCGCTCAGCACCATATATTCCTCACACTTTTATTTCATATTGTTATTAACCCTGGATGAGCTCAGTTTGCATCATTTTATTGGTTAAAATATCTTCCCATTTCTGCAGGAAATATGATAGAAAAATATTTTTAGGAGCTCATCTTTCTTGTGATCTCTCTACAGTGAAAGAAGTCGATATACTAGAGCCCAGGACCAGAGAAGACTTCTTAAAATGTGAGTCTGTAACTAAAACTTAATTAAAACAATTTTAAAAACATATAATAATAATAAAAATGCCATTTACATTTAAAAACACCAAAGTTTACATTTTAAAACAAAAATAAGAGCTAAATGTGTGAATGAAAGAAAATATTTAATTGAAACGTGTAAAGCGTGTAAGAGATGTAATGCGATGCTTATGATCACTGAGCTCTCTTCTCCCCTTCTTCTCCTCCATCAGATTCCTGTCAGCTCACACTGGACCCCAACACAGTGCATACAGTCCTCCGTCTGTCTGAGGGGAACAGAGAGGTGACATGGGTGGGACAGGACCAGTCATATCCTGATCACCCAGAGAGATTTGACAGCTGGACCCAAGTGCTGTGCAGAGAGGGTCTGTCTGGGCGCTGTTACTGGGAGGCTGAGTGGAGTGGGGGGAGGGGGGTTGATATAGCAGTCTCATATAAAGAGATCAGCAGGAAAGGAGGGGTTGTTGACTCTGGTCTAGGATTTAATGTCAAGTCCTGGAGTTTGGAATGCTCTCCTTCCAGGTGCTAGGGGGTATGTCTCTGCGCTCCTTAGGGTCCAGTTTGAATATTGTAAAATGATGCATGATGTAGGAACATTTAAAAGAATGTGGTGCATTGGGATGTGTTTGGATTGAGGGATTTGTTTGTGCTGGTTTAGTTTTTTCATTTATTTTTGAACTGTGCTGATTTGATTCTGTGGGGTGTGTATGTAATGGTGAAAGATTCTCGTGTGTGTAATAAAGGAACATCAAAAGTTAAAAAGGGTCTCTCTCTCTCTCTCCCATCTCTCCCTCCCCCCGTCTCTCTCTCTCCATCTCCCTTTCTCTCTCTCCATCTCTCTCACTCTCTCTCTCTCACCCTATCTCTTTCTTTCTCTCTCTCCATCTCTCCCTCTCTCTCTGTCTCTCTTTCCCTCTTTATAACTCTCGATCTATTACTCTCCCCCTTCTCTCTCCCTCTCTCTCTCTCTCTCCATCTCTCCCTCCCTCCCTCCCTCCCTCCCCTGTCTCTCTCTCTCCATCTCCCTTTCTCTCTCTCCATCTATCTCACTCTCTCTCTCTCATCCTCTCTCTCTCTCTCTCTCTCTCTCTCTCTCTCTCTCTCTCTCTCTCTCCATCTCTCCATCTCTCCCCTCCCTCCCTCTCCCTCCCTCCCTCCCCTGTCTCTCTCTTCATCTCCCTTTCTCTCTCTCCATCTCTCTCACTCTCTCCTCACTCTCTCAATTAAATTTAATGTAATTAAATTTAATTCAATATGCTTTATTGGCATGAAATAAAAGCATAAATATTGCCAAAGCGTAGGACGAAAAGTACAAACATAAAGAATAGAAATTAAAAACTAAAATAAAACTAAAATAAAAAATGATTTGTTTTTTTACACAACATAAGAACTTACATATTATACTAGAATCACTTCATTATGAATTTATACTATCATAATTTCAATGTATTAATGATTATATCTCTATATAGTATATATATACACTACCGTTCAAAAGTTTGGGGTCACCTGTTGGAAACTATTTTTATCTCATAATTGACAATGCTTTACACCGTATACATTTCTGTAAATACTTTAAAATGACAAAAAACACATGTAACAATGAACAAAATGAACATCAAAGAAATGTTCAAGAAAATTATATTGAAAATTGAATCTTGGATTTCTCAAAATAGTCACCCTTTGGCGTGAGAATAGCCTCACAAACAGTGGCCATTCGGTTAATAAGTTTTAGCAGGAAATCACCCGACATGTTTTCCCAGCTATCCTGCAGCAATTCCCAGAGAAACTTGTGGGTTGCTTTGCTTTGACTCTTCCTTTCCAGTTTGTCCCATACAAGTTCTATGGGATTGAGGTCTGGACACTGGGCAGGCCAGGTCTTTAGTTTGAGTTGTTGTTCACATTCCTCCTTCACCAGATAGTTCTTGCACAACTTCAAGGTGTGTTTCGGGTCGTTATCTTACTGAAGAATGAAGGAGTGCCCGATTAGCCATAGTCCAGATGGAAGGTGACCCCAAACTTTAAACGGTAGTGTAATATTGGTTGGTCACTCACTGTCCCTCAGGTTGTGATAGGCTAATACATATTGGGCTGCGAGTGGGGCTGTTGGCCCTTCCCCCAAAAGGACTCACAGCTTTTCCTCATTACTAAAGGAAATTTACTTAAATATACTTTTATGATTTCAGAATACTTCTCACAATGTAGGAGGAAGTGCATCTCTGTCTCTAACTCTCCTGTCTCACAGTGACCACAAATACATTCTTCTTTTGGTAGCCATGATATTTTATGTCTACCTTTTTCAATTGCTAACGTGTGGTCACTGAGCCTGTACTTGGTCAGGATCTGTCTCTGCTTTGTATCTCTGACAGAGAAGAGATACTCTGCCAGTGTGTATTCTCCGTTCAGGGTCCAGTAGCAATTTAAAATAAAGAAAACACTTGAGTAAATGAAGGGTTCTGGCAGCTCTGTTATGGTGTGGGGTGCATTTTCCTGGCATGGTTTAGGTCCACTCAACCCCTTAGAGGGCAAGGTAAACACCAATAAATACAAAGCCATTCTGAGTGATCACCTTCATCCTGTGATGAAGCATTTCTATCCTGATGGGAGTGGTCTCTACCAGGATGACAATGCCCCCATCCACTGGGCACGAGTGGTCACTGAATGGTTTGATGAGCATGAAAACGATATGCCATGGCCATCTCAGTCAGCAGATCTCCACACAATTGAACACTTATGGGAGATTCTGGAGCGGCGCCCGAGACAGCGTTTTCCATAGGCACTTGTATACACTTGTAGAATCTATGCCAAGGTGCATTGAAGCTGTTCTGGTGGCTCATGGTGACCTAACGCCCTATTAAGATACTCTAGCCGGCTCACCCTCCCCCTCCCTCTGGGGCGGACAGCCAAACACCACCCCGATCGGGGCTGATGACCAGGTCTAGTCTGGTAGAGACGGGTTTAGAACCGCGTCCCTGACAGGCAGCACACACCGTATCGGACCAGCCTGTGTTTTTAAATTCATACGGCATAGCGCCCATCTACAGTGTTTTCCCTTCCGCTTCTTCTTCTTCTTCGTGTCCGGCCATCTTCTATATCTCGTCCTTCCAGTGATTGGCACAAGCGGCAGCAGTTGGTTCGGCCAGGTCATCTCCGGTACATTGTGGGGCCTGGGTACAGTTCATGAGGTGTTCCATTGTTTGGGGTTCCCCACACGCACATGCGTCGGAGGTTGTTATATTCCATTTCTTCATGGATGCCTTGCACCGTCCTTCACCAACCCGTAGTCGGTTAAGAGTCTTCCAGACAGCCCAAGGTTGGTCGTGACCAGTGGCGAGGCATTCGTCTGGGGTGATGCCTCTCTCCTTCCACTGGGCTGCCTGGCTGCCGAGGCTGTTCCATTGCTTTTGCCATTCTGTAGTCCTGGCATCAGTTGGAGTGGTCTCCAGAGCTTCACTAGTGTCCCGTCCCTTCCCTTCCCTTCCGCTAATAACCTGAGTAATCACTGCATATCAATCACCTTCTTGACATTGACCTTTGACCTGAATGCTCTTTGAGGTTTCACAACACTGACATGATCGGGTCTAACCCAATCAGGGCGGCCTGTATAATCATGATCGGATCTAACCCAATCAGAGCGGCCTGTATAATCATGATCGGATCTAACCCAATCAGAGCGGCCTGTATAATCATTCATGATCGGATCTAACCCAATCAGAGCGGCCTGTATAATCATGATCGGATCTAACCCAATCAGAGCGGCCTGTATAATCATTCATGATCGGATCTAACCCAATCAGGGCGGCCTGTATAATCATTCACTGTGGCACAAGATAGCTAGCTAATTGTACATCTAGACTCACCTCTTCAGGGTGCACCTCTCCCTGTAGTCCGGTTTTTGTTAACTTAGGGACGTAGCTGCTTAGTATTATACATGTCTACTTGTTTATGTATTGTATTAGGCTTAGGCATTATTTTCCACACTGATTGTTTTATTGCTGCCTTTGAATTGTGGCTACAGATCAAATGTAAATGTACAGATCATTGAGGCATTTGGCAGACGCTCTTATCCAGAGCGACGTACAACAAAGTGTTAACCGTAGTCAAGAACAGTTTAGCTGAAAGCCACCCTAGAGGGAAGTACAGTTCCTAGGTGCT
This sequence comes from Aldrovandia affinis, assembly GCA_029706075.1. NCBI lineage: Eukaryota > Metazoa > Chordata > Actinopteri > Notacanthiformes > Halosauridae > Aldrovandia > Aldrovandia affinis. The sequence goes on from JAINUG010000414.1 coordinate 202,926, forward strand.
AGGAGCAACCACATAGTTAGACTAGGACCCTGTAGGTAAATCTGTAGCCACGATTCAAAGGTAGCAATAAAGCAATCAATGCAGAAAATAATGCCTAAGCCTAATACAATACATAAACAAGTAGACATGTGTAATACTAAGCAGCTACGTCCCTAACTTAACAAAAACCGGACTACAGGGAGAGGTGCACCCTGAAGAGATGAGTCTTCAGTCGTCGCTTGAAGGTGGCCAGGGTCTCGGCTGTTCTGACTTCCACAGGAAGTCTATAGCGAAATAATGCCTAAACCTAATACAATACATAAACAAGTAGACAAGAGTGCAATACTACATTACATTACAGGCATTTAGCAGACACTCTTATCCAGAGCGACTTACACAGTTTACATTTCTTTACAATCCATTTATACAGCTGGATATGTTTACTGAAGCAGTTCAGGTTAAGCTCAAGGGTACAACGGCAGTGCCCCACCCGGGAATCGAACCTGCAATCTCTGAGTTACAAGCCCAGCTCCCTAACCATTACACCACACTGCCAGCTACACTTTAGCACCAATCACAGTGCCTGACACACACACCACACCACTGAGCATGCTCAGAGCACTACATCAGACTCTAGCACCAATCACAGCGCCCGACACACACACCACACCACTGAGCATGCTCAGAGCACTACATCAGACTCTAGCACCAATCACAGCGCCCGACACACACACCACACCACTGAGTAGCACCAATCACATCGCCTGACACACACACCACACCACTGAGCATGCTCAGAGCACTACATCAGACTCTAGCACCAATCACAGCGCCCGACACTAGACAATACTAGACCACTACATCCCTAAGTAAGTGTTGGTGCTGCGTGTTCAGAGGTCAGAGCAAGGTCAACGCTATGCAGAATTAACACCCTGGCTTTGGGACTTTACTATTGTGAACTAACTACGCATTTAACGTGTGTTATGAACGTTTTGCATTGAAAGCCGACTCTGGGAGAAAATGTGCCCTTAACATTTTCAGTTCTAATTTATATGTTCTGAGAATTAAAGCTTCAGAAAATGACAACTTATGATCTGAATCGATTAGTGAATTTTAATAAACCTAATAAATTTACCCTGCATATCCAGCAGTGGCTTAGATTGGGGGGGATGTCATAGCAAGCTTGCTACCCATCAAATCATTAATTACACTAATTAAATGTTATTGATTTTTTACATCTGTGGTTTTGGCAGAGCCTTTCTTAGAAAGGTTTCTGTTGAATAATCAAGGACAGGAGACTGCATTGATCAACAGCCTTCTCATCAGAAGATTAAAAGTCTCTGGGCTTGGATGGCGTAGCGGCCCAACGCACTTTGCGAGTGCGAGCTGCCTATTGCAGTCGCGGTTCGAAACCTGACTGCGCCAGATCGGCTCTGGCCGGGAGCCCCGATCGGGGGGCGGTGTTTGGCTGTCCGCCCCAGGGGGAGAGGGGAGAGGGAGAGCTGGGACAAATTTGCTGAGAAGCGCAAAGGGTGTTTCTAGAAATAAGTGGGCAAGTTTTGTCTTAGAGGATGTGGATCATCACTGGCCTCCAGTGATGTCTTAGTTACTTTGAAAAGGTAATCTGATTACTGATTACTGATTACTCCTTTAAAAAGTAATCTAGTTACTTTACTGATTACTTGCTTTTAAAAGTAACTAAGTTAGATTACTAGTTACTTTATTAGTTACTTTAAGTAGCAGCGTTACCGCCATCACTGCTGGCCTCTCAGGGGATTGGCTTGATCCAGAGGACGGGCAGTGAGGTCGGGTTTGGAGGGCAAATCTAAATAGATAGAGGGTGTAAGTGGCTATTAAATTGGGAGAAAAACGAGAACAAATCTGAAAGAAATAAAACAAATGTAAAAATAATAATCAAAGCCTGCAACTACAGATTTGTGCTCAAGGAAAAAGTCTGCTTTGGCTGCCTGTGTGCCTGAAGTTTGTACCCACTTAGAGTTTAACTGAGTGAAGAGAGAGAGAGAGAGAGAGAGAGAGAGAGAGAGAGAGAGAGAGAGAGAGTGAGAGAGAGAGAGAGAGAGAGAGAGAGAGAGAAGAGAGAGAGAGAGAGAGAGAGAGAGAGAGAGGGAGAGGGAGAGAGGGAGAGAGATAGGAGAGAGAGAGAGAGAGAGAGAGAGAGAGAGAGAGAGAGAGAGAGAGAGAGAGAGAGAGAGAGAGAGAGAGAGAGAGAGAGAGAGAGAGAGAGAGAGAGAGAGAGAGAGAGAGAGAGAGAGAGAGAGAGAGAGAGAAAGAGAGAGAGAGAGACAGATAGAGAGAGAGAGAGAGGGAGAGAGAGAGAGAGAGAGAGAGAGAGAGAGAGAGAGAGAGAGAGAGAGAGAGAGAGAGAGAGAGAGACATTGTCCCCCTGTGTGTCTGAAGTTTGTACCCACTTAGAGTTTTTCCGTCCAGTCGAGCAGTCCGGCTCCTGCAGTATCCGCTGGTCATTAGATTCCTGGAACGTGTCATTGTTCTACATTCATCTTGTTTTACTTAGACTTCTGAGTGCATTCATTTTCACATTTTGTTCTTGGGAGAAAACACAGAGCCAAGCAGAAGCAGGCATTGCAATATATCACATCCTGTGCTTCAGCTCCACGGCGCTGGGCATCGATATTAAACAAAATAATAACCTGAATGTGGGGAAAGAGGGGCATGGGGCCAAGGCGTGGTATTTCTGCATTCTGGGTCAACTTCAGCATCGCACCCAGAGGAGGAGAAATCTGTAGAGCTGGAGAAAACATTCAGAACAAATCCAGCTGTTTACTGCCAGGCCTGGTTTAGGACTGTCATGCTCAAACCATGCCCAAACTATGCCATGCCCAAATCATGCCCAAACTATGCCATGCCCAAACTATGCCCAAACTATGCCATGCCCAAACTATGCCCAAACTATGCTCAAACCATGCCCAAACTATGCCATGCCCAAATCATGCCCAAACTATGCCATGCCCAAACTATGCCCAAACTATGCTCAAACCATGCCCAAATCATGCCCAAATCATGCCCAAACCAGGCCCAAACCAAACCATGCCCAAACCATGCCCAAACCATGCCCAAACCAAACTATGCCCAAACTATGCCCAAATCATGCCCAAACCAAACCATGCCCAAACCATGCCCAAACCAAACTATGCCCAAACTATGCCCAAATCATGCCCAAACCAAACCATGCCCAAACCATGCCCAAACCAAACTATGCCCAAACCATGCCCAAACCAAACTATGCCCAAACTATGCCCAAATCATGCCCAAACCATGCCCAAACCAACCCATGCCCAAACCATGTTCAAACCATACCCAAACCATGCCCAAACCATGCCCAAACCAAACCATGCCCAAACCATGTTCAAACCATGCCCAAACCATGCCCAAACCATGTTCAAACCATGCCCAAATCATGCCCAAACCAAACTATGCCCAAACCATGCCCAAACCAAACTATGCCCAAACTATGCCCAAATCATGCCCAAACCAAACTATGCCCAAACCATGCCCAAACCAAACTATGCCCAAACTATGCCCAAATCATGCCCAAACCATGCCCAAACCAACCCATGCCCAAACCATGTTCAAACCATGCCCAAACCATGCCCAAACCATGCCCAAACCAAACCATGCCCAAACCATGTTCAAACCATGCCCAAACCATGCCCAAACCATGTTCAAACCATGCCCAAATCATGCCCAAACTATGCCATGCCCAAACCATGCCCAAATCATGCCCAAACCATGCCCAAACCATGCCCAAACCAAACCATGCCCAAACCAAACCATGCCCAAACCAAACCATGTTCAAACCATGCCCAAACCAACCCATGCCCAAATCATGCCCAAACCAAACCATGCCCAAATCATGCCCAAACTATGCCATGCCCAAACCATGCCCAAACCATGCCCAAACCAAACCATGCCCAAACCAAACCATGCCCAAACCATGCCCAAACCATGCCCAAACCAAACCATGTTCAAACCATGCCCAAACCAACCCATGCCCAAATCATGCCCAAACCATGCCCAAACCAACCCATGCCCAAATCATGCCCAAACCAAACCATGCCCAAACCATGTTCAAACCATGCCCAAACCATGCCCAAACCATGCCCAAACCATGTTCAAACCATGCCCAAACCATGCCCAAACCAAACCATGTTCAAACCATGCCCAAACCAAACCATGTTCAAACCATGCCCAAACCAAACCATGCCCAAACCATGCCCAAACCAACCCATGCCCAAACCAAACCATGCCCAAACCAAACCATGCCCAAATCATGCCCAAACCATGCCCAAACCATGCCCAAACTATGCCCAAATCATGCCCAAACCAAACCATGCCCAAACCATGCCCAAACCAACCCATGCCCAAACCAAACCATGCCCAAACCAAACCATGCCCAAATCATGCCCAAACCATGCCCAAACCATGCCCAAACTATGCCCAAATCATGCCCAAACCAAACCATGCCCAAATCATGCCCAAACTATGCCCAGACCATGCCCAGGTGTGATTCCTGAGTTAATTAAGCAATTAATATCCCATCATGCTTAGGGCCATGTATAAAAATGCCGGGCAGGCCCAGTTGCCCATTAGCTGTCTCTCATGGCTAGAAGAAAAGATCTCAGTGACTTTGAAAGAGGGGTGATTGTTGAGTCACATTTGGCAGGAGCTTCGGTCATGAAGACTGCTCAACTTGTGGATGTTTCATGAGGAACAGTGTCTAAGGTGATGTTGGCATGGAAGTCTGAGGAAAGACTCATCAACTAGGGGCGACTGTGGTTAAAAGCGCTCACTCCTCGACAGTGATGTCCAGGGCTGGACTGGGACAAAAATAGGCCCTGCCATTTGGCTCAGACCGCCCATCACAATCGGTCGGACACCGCCCATCACTACGACATCCTTGCAGTCTGTCCATTTTGGGGCGGCCGTTCGATGGCAAAAAAAGCATGTGATTGGGCCGGCCCAGTGTCAGTATAGAAAATGAACCAATGGGCCGCTGTCCAATTTTTTGTTGGCCGTTAGATGACAAAAAAAATAATATATATTTATATATTTTTTAATTAAAAATAATAATTCTACTGGCCCTACCGGCCCAAAACTAGACCGCCCACCGGAATCTGCCCGGTAGACTATATAGCCAGTCCAGCCCTGGTGATGTCTGTGCATTGGTTTGAGAGGCAAAGCAAAACATGACAAGCCACTCTGAATCAGTTCACTGCAAATATCAATCTAGGGCTTGAGCCGGAAGGTTAATCAAGAACAGTCCATCGAGAACTTCACAGAGAGGGATACTGTGGTCTGGTCGCAGCCCTATTAAGACACTTTATGTTGGTGTTTCCTTTATTTTGACAGTTACCTGTAGTTATTTTTTTAAATTTATTTTGTTTTCAGATTTTTTTCCCCATTTTTCTCCCAATTTTGGTAACCAATTACACCCTTAGATTTGCCCAAATGCCGCGCCCCTAATCGGGGCTGACGACAAGGGTCGGTCTGGTAGAGACGTTGTTTCAAACCGCGTCCCTGACAGGCAGCGCACACCGTATCGGACCAGCCAAGATACGATGCGTTAGACCGCTACGCTATCCAGCGCCCCTTACCTGTAGTTTTCCAACATGTATTAAAAGAAACAACAATCATTGTCAAGGAAAAGAGAACATATTACCCCTGTTTTAGCTGCGCTGCACTGGCTCCCTGTATCTTTCAGGATTGATTTTAAAGTTATTTTACTTGTATACAAAGCCTTAAACGGTCTAGCACCTTTATGTATTACTGATTCCCTGTCGTGTTATGTCCCTTCCCGAGCCCTTAGGTCCTCTATGGCAGGCCTCTTAAGCATTCCAAAAGTCCCACCAAATAAAATTGGGGAAGCTGCCTTTGTACATTATGCACCTGAACTGTGGAATAACATACCAAAAAATATTAGAGAGGTGGGCTCAGTGGATATTTTTAAACGACAACTGAAAACATACCTTTTTAATCTAGCTTTTAATTAGCAGTAAGTAGGAGATGCTTTTAAATGTTGAAGGTTTTGGAAGTTGAACACATAGGAAATACATGCTTGCTTTAACATTTTAACAGATTTTATTTTTATGAATTTTATTCTGCTAATATAAATTGTATTCTTTTACTCTTTTTAATTATTGTATCGTCTTTTATTATACCTTCCTTACCTTTTGTGTCCTTGGATTGTGTGGTGTATATATTACTGGGTGTGGTTTATACATTCCCTTGCCTTCTGTGTCCTTGGACTGTGTGGTTTATATATTTCACTATTTTTTTCTCCTTGTTTATTTGATCATGTTTTTAAAAATAATTTTATTCTTTGTACTGTGCTGAAATGTTAAAGCACTTTGAGCTGCATTCTCTGTATGAAAGGTGCTATATAAATAAAAGCTTTATTATTGTCAATCAATGTTAATGATATTTGTTAAACAAAATGTGTACGTCAGGTATATTTTAACTGGCACTTTTCTGCACAATTTCTCCAGCAGCGTACGAAGGCATGGATTTTTAATAATAGATGTAAAAAATGACTTTTTCATGTTTATAAAAGGTGATGAATAAGTAAAGTGCAGGAATGTAAGCTGATTCTGTGAGCGAGAAAGGTCTCTGGGCGTTCGCGCTGAAGAACATGGAGAAAAACCTGAAAAACAAGTCTCCCGCGGGCCTCCGATGGCGCAGCGGTCTAACGCACACTATAGTGGCTTCTCTTAACAAAAAACAGGCAGGCAGTGTGGTATAATGGTTAGGGAGCTGGGCTTGTAACATTAAGGTTGCAGGTTCAATTCCCAGGTGGGACACTGCTGTTGTACCCTTGAGCAAAAGGTACTGAACCTGAATTGCTTCAGTAAAATATCCAGCTGTATAAATGGATTGTATGTAAAGAAATGTAAACTGTGTAAGTCGCTCTGAATAAGAGCATCTGCTAAATGCCTGTAATGTAATGTAAAAACTATTTCAGCCACCGTCCAAGTCGGAGCGGGGTTCCTGATGCACAAATCCTCCACAATCCAGAAAATAACAAGCAGAGATCCAGCGGTAAAATTCCAACAAAGGTCGC
>JAINUG010000414.1:220000-232500 GCA_029706075.1 Aldrovandia affinis
CTATTATATTACTACCCACAATCCTCTGTGTGTGTGTGTGAGACTACATTACATTACATTACATTACATTATGCTAAGACTACACTACCCACAATCCTCTGTGTGTGTGAGAGAGACTACACTATTATATTACATTACAACTCCTACCCACTGTGTGTGAGAGAGACTACACTATTATATTACATTACATTATGCTAAGACTACACTACCCACAATCCTGTGTGTGTGAGAGACTACACTATTATATTACATTACATTATGCTAAGACTACATTACCCACAATCCTCTGTGTGTGTGAGAGAGACTACACTATTACATTACATTACATTACAGGCATTTGGCAGACGCTGTTATCCAGAGCGATTTGGCAGACGCTCTTATAACAAAGTGTTAACCGTAGTCAAGAACAGTTTAGCTGAAAGCCACCCTAGTGGGAAGTACAGTTCCTAGGTGCTAGGAGCAACCACATAGTTAAACTAGGACCCTGTAGGTAAATCTGTAGCCACGATTCAAAGGCAGCAATAAAACAATCAGTGCGGAAAATAATGCCTAAGCCTAATACAATACATAAACAAGTAGACGTGTGTAATACTAAGCAATACTAACGCACCCACACTGGCTGGTGCTTTACGAGTGTGAGCTGCCTATCACGGTCGTGGTTCAAAACCCGATTGTAACAGACAGGCCCTGGTGGGGAGTCCAGATCGGGGGCAGCGTTTGGCTGTCTGCCCCAGGGGGAGGGTGGGGAGGGTGAGCCGACACAAGCTCACTGAGAAATGCGTAAGGGAGTCTCCAGAACATGGGTGTGGACAGATTCCGTTTTGAAGGAAGCAGAGTTGCTGCCCTCTGAGAATTAGCTTGCCTTGTAGAGATGGGCAGCGAATTTGTGTGGGGGAGGGTAAATCTAAATAAATAGAGGGTGTAATTGGCCACAAAAATTTAATGGCTAAATAATTGGCCACTAAAACTGGAAAAAATCTGAAACAAATGTAAAAAAAAAAAAAACTATTAAAGTGGGTGTGTGTGTGTGTGTGTGTGTGTGTGTGTGTGTGTGTGTGTCTGTGGGGGGATAAGTAACAAAGCAGACCCAGAATTGTCCATAGTACAGCACCCCTGGAGCAGTTTTAGGGGTTCAGTGCCTTGCTTGTGGTTCTGTGTGGCTCAGTTGGTAGAGCACAGCGTTGGCAACACTTAGGTTGTGGGTTCAATCCCCACTGGGGCCACATACACTGAAAATGTATGCATTCACTACTGTAAGTCGCTTTGGATAAAAGCGTCTGCTAAATGGCGTATTATTATTATTATTATTATTGCTCAAGGGCACTTCAGCAGTGCCCCAGGAAATTAAACTAGCCTCCCTCCAGCTTCCAATTAATTGTTTAGTCATTTGACCTTCCCGGGATTTGAACCAGCAACCCTCCGCTTGCCAGCCCCCGTGTCGTCGCTAACCACTGAGCCACTGCCGCCCCGCCCCTGCCTGTCCCCCCAACACCGTGGAGAGATCCCTCCTGTGGTTAATCAGAAGAAGCAGGATATCCCCCCAAACGTTTATCTCCTTCCATACATGTTCCCGGGTCCCCCTGGATGTTTATCTCCTTCCATTCATGTTCCCGGGTCCCTCCTGCGAGACCCCATTAGATCTGTGATTAAAGACAGACACTCAAGGTCATCGGCACATTTAGCAAAAGCAATTCTCCTATTATCTCATAACAGGGGGAGGATTTGTCACTAGATACCTTATTCGATATCTCTCTCCAAGGACTGAAAAAAGGTTATGTATAATTAAGTGGTTCCCCCCCGTATTACGGCTAATTGTTTCTGGATGAAATCAACAGGGAGGGGAATTGTCTAAATTATCAGGCAGCCAGGCGCGCGCTCTCTCTCTCTCTCTCTGGCTGTGTCTGGGCAGGCAGTGTGCACGAAACTGTCGCTCGCAATTACCTCCTTGCTCGCACGGTTCGCAGAGAGGAGCTGGGCGGCGTTGTTGGGTTGTAATCTGTCTCTGGCTGCGAAGAAACGGGATCACTAAAACTTAAAAAAAATACAATAATCATATTGTTTGTGTGGCGGCACGGTGGTGCAGTGGATAGCGCTGTCGCCTCACAGCAAGAAGGTCTCGGGTTCGAATCCAGGCCGGGGGCCTTTCTGTGCGGAGTTTGCATGTTCTCCCGTGTCCGCGTGGGTTTCCTCCGGGTACTCCGGTTTCCTCCCACAGTCCAAAGACATGCACGTTAGGCTAATTGGAGAGTCTAAATTGCCTGTAGGTATGAGTGTGTGAGTGAATGGTGTGTGTGCCCTGCGATGGATTGGCGACCTGTCCAGGGTGTATTCCTGCCTCTCGCCCGGAACGCATGCTGGGATAGGCTCCAGCCCCCCCGCGACCCTGACCAGGAATAAGCGGCTTAGATAATGGATGGATGGATGGATGGATATTGTTTGTGTGTGGGTGTGTGTGGGTTGCTTGATGAAATTATTGCCTTCAGGATGAGGGGAGGGGAGGGGAGGAGAGAAGGGGAGGAGGGGAGGAGGGGAGGAGGAGGGGAGGGGAGGGGGATTTGTGTTGTGCTGTATCTAGTCTGGCAGTGTAGTGTAATGGTTAGGGGGGAGCTGGGCTCTTGTAACTCAGAGGTTGCAGGTTTGATTCCCAGCTGGGGGCACTGCCATTGTACCCTTGAGCTGAAGGTACTTGTCACACGCCACGTGACAATCCCTGGACGGGAATAGAGCAGTCTGGAAACAGGGAGTGGAGTTTGTCAGTACGGACCGGATTTTATTATTTCTTTAAAAGTTCTCTGATCCCCGACACGGGCAGAGAACTAGACCGGGAGTTTAAACAAATAATGATTGCCTTCGGGACGAGGGGAGGTTCATGTGATGCTGTATCTAGGCTGGCAGTGTAGTATCATGGTTAGGGAGCTGGGGCCTCATTTATAAAACGTACTTACGCACAAATTTGATCTTAGAACGTGCGTACGCTCAAATCCACGCCAAAGTTCAGATTTATAAAAACGGTCTTTGACGTGGAAAAGTACTTACCTCCACGTCAGGTTTCAACCTGGCGTACGACTTTTCCTTGTGGCAATGTTGAAGTACTGCAGGTATTCGCGGTCTCGTCTCTTCTCTGTCCTGACCCCTCGCTGGTGAAATTATCTTCCGCAATCGGTCAGGACCGCGGAATCACTTGCGATCTTCCCGAGAGACTCAAAACCCACCTTTTCAGACTCCACTACCACTTAATTCTGTACATCTAGCTAATTGTCATCACCACTGCCTACTTGCTCAACACTATATACCCCTGCTTACTCCATTAAAAATAATAATTGACTAACCTTTTCCTTCCCAGTGTTACAGGTATGGTACGCAGCTGCCTGCAATGGTTTATTGCTGTATTCGTGCACTGATCTCTTGCGCGTACTATGATTGTTCCTACCATGTATTAATGCACATCTTGTTAGTCGCTCTGGATAAGAGCATCTGCTAAATGCTTAAAATGTAAATGTAATGTAAAATGTATTCGGAAATCTAACAGCGCCAACATGTCGTCTGCTGCCTATTATTATTAGTAGTAGTAGTAGTATTACCAGATTGAACACATTGCTTAGGCTATACGTAATGGTTTGCACAATACATTTATTAATAAATTAAAACAACATAAGCTAAGCTACTTGTGGAAAACAAAACAAAAACACACATTGGTTTTCCAAAACTACCCCAATTAGCATAATTGACACATCCTTGAAATGTATTTAATACATATTATGGTTCCACGCTGTAAAACACTTCGGTCAATCTGTAGGCTATAAAATAGAATGGCTTCGCTTCTCGAAGATATCGCCAACCGCGCAATAAGAAGGGAACGAGTTATTAGAGATTTTGACCTCAGTTTTAAATCAGTTTTAAAATTATTTACGTCCTTCAGGGACCTTTGCTGCCCCCGTTCACAGCCTGGGCTACAGACTGCCAGGCCACGTACTTGGTTGTACTGGTAAAGCCATTGGAAAGGCTCCCAAACAGCGTCCCTGCACGCAGCTGCACCTCCGCCAACAAGACCTCGATTTCCGCCTCGCTAAAATTCTTTTTCTTGCAGCTCGCCATTATCAAGTAGAACATTTCTGTTTTGATTCGTGCTCCTTTATATGCTAATGATATTAATTAGGGCGTTTACAAGGCGGAGATCTAAAACCATTCAGCTACGCACAATTTCAAGATCATTTGCGATTTATAGATTTCACATCTGGGCGAGTTGCGACGCACGTTTTTTTGGGCGTACGTTCAGTTTCTCTGAATCACACTTACGCACATTTCAGAAATGATCTTAGATCAAATATAGGATGGTTTCTACGCAACTTTTTATAAATGAGGCCCCTGGGCTTGTAACCCAGAGGTTGGTGGTTCAGTTCCCAGGTGGTGCCACTGCTGTTGTACCCTTTACCTGAATTGCTTCAGTAAATATCCAGCTGTATAAATGGATTCTACGCAAATAAATATAAACTTTGTAAGTTGCTCTGGATAAGAGCATCTTTCTTCATATGCCATTTAGCAGATGCTTTTATCCAAAGCAACTTACAGCAGTGAATGCATACATTTTTCAGTATTCCCAATGAGAATTGAACCCACAACCTAAGTGTTTTACCAACGCCATGCTCGACCAACTGAGCCACAGGGAACCACAACCACCATCTGCTAAATGCCTCAAAATGTAAATGTAACTCAGAGGTTGCAGGTTTGATTCCCAGGTGGGGGGCACATCTGCTGTTGTACCCCTTGAGCTAAAGGTACTTAACCTGAATTGCTTCAGTAAAATATCCAGCTGTATAAATGGATTGTGTGTAAAAGAGATGTAAACTGTGTCGCCCTGTGCCGGCCAGAAGAGGATGGGCTCCCCCTTTTAGTCTGGTTCCTCCCAAGGTTTCTCCCTACCAAGGGAGTTTTTCCTTGCCACTGTTGCCTTTAGGCTTGCTTTTGGGGGAGGGGGTCTAGGCCTGGGTTCCCCCTCTGTTAAGCGTTTTGTGACAATTCTATTGTGAAAAGCGCTATACAAATAAACTTGATTTGATTTGATTTGATTTGATTTGATTTGATTTGATTTGATTTGATTTGATTTGATAAATGATTAAATTTGATTTGATAAATGCCTAAATGTTAAAATGTAAATGTACATTAATGACATGCTCTAATCTCCTGCCTGTTTCAGCCGAGTGAAGGTGTGATTGGTCGAGAAGGTGAGTGGAGCGTGTGATTGGTCGTGAGAAGGTCAGTGGAGCGTGTGATTGGCCGTGAGAAGCTGAGGGAAGCATGTGATTGGTCGTGAGAAGGTGAGTGGAGCGTGTGATTGGTCATGAGAAGGTGAGTGGAGCGTGTGATTGGTCATGAGAAGCTGAGTGGAGCTGTGATTGGTTGTGAGAAGCCGAGTGGAGCATGTGATTGGTTGTGAGAAGGTTAGTGAAGGTGTGATTGGTCGTGAGAAGCCGAGTGGAGCTTGTGATTGGTCGTGAGAAGCCGAGTGGAGCTTGTGATTGGTCGTGAGAAGGTGAGTGGAGCGTGTGATTGGTTGTGAGAAGCCGAGTGAGCGTGTGATTGGTCGTGAGAAGGTGAGTGGAGCGTGTGATTGGTCGTGAGAAGGTGAGTGGAGCGTGTGATTGGTCGTGAGAAGGTGAGTGGAGCTTGTGATTGGTCGTGAGAAGCCGAGTGGAGCTTGTGATTGGTCGTGAGAAGGTGAGTGGAGCGTGTGATTGGTTGTGAGAAGCCGAGTGAGCGTGTGATTGGTTGTGAGAAGCCGAGTGAGCGTGTGATTGGTCGTGAGAAGCCGAGTGGAGCGTGTGATTGGTCGTGAGAAGCTGAGTGGAGCCTGTGATTGGTCGTGAGAAGGTGAGTGGAGCGTGTGATTGGTCATGAGAAGGTGAGTGGAGCGTGTGATTGGTCGTGAGAAGGTGAGTGGAGCGTGTGATTGGTCGTGAGAAGGTGAGTGGAGCGTGTGATTGGTCATGAGAAGGTGAGTGGAGCGTGTGATTGGTGAGAAGGTGAGGAGCGTGTGATTGGTCGTGAGAAGCCGAGTGGAGCGTGTGATTGGTCGTGAGAAGGTGAGTGGAGCGTGTGATTGGCCGTGAGAAGGTGAGTGGAGCGTGTGATTGGTCGTGAGAAGCCGAGTGGAGCGTATGATTGGTCGTGAGAAGCCGAGTGGAGCGTGTGATTGGTCGTGAGAAGCCGAGTGTAGCATGTGATTGGTCGTGAGAAGGTGAGTGAGCGTGTGATTGGTCGTGAGAAGCTGAGTGGAGGTGTGATTGGTCATGAGAAGGTGAGTGGAGCGTGTGATTGGTCGTGAGAAGCTGAGTGGAGCGTGTGATTGGTCGTGAGAAGGTTAGTGGAGTGTGTGATTGGCCGTGAGAAGGTGAGGGGAGCATGTGATTGGTTGTGAGAAGCCGAGGGGATAAGAGCGTCTGCTAAATGCCTGTAAATGTAAATGTGATGCTGTATCTGATGCTGTCTCTTTTATTGTCATTGCACAAAGATTCTAAGAGTAGGAGTGCTGATCTAGGATCAGTTTGGCCTTTTCACTTATAATGGATATGGTTGGGATATGGAACAGGGGAACTAATCCTAGTTCAGCACTCATATGTACAAAGATTCTAAGAGTAGGAGTGCTGATCTGGGATCAGTTTAGCCTGGTAGCTCATGATGGATATGGTTAGGATATTAGATTAGATTAGCTCAAAATTTATTTTATTTTTTTTTTTTGTCAATTGACTCCATGGTTACGGCCTTGGTTAGGATATTAGATTAGATTAGATTTATTTTATTGTCATTGCACAGAGTACAACGGAATTGAGTGGCAATCCTGACGGCACATTTACCCAATAACAAAAACAGCAACACAACACAAAACAGCAGAAACAAATTAAGGTTCTAAATATAAAAATAAATAAATAAATAAATAAAATGAAATGTGAACATTTGCCGTTCAAAAAGTTAAAAGATAAAAGTTACATTATTTAGATGAGATATTGCACTTCCAGATATTGCACATTTGCTGAATTGCAGCGGCTCTCTATAGCAGTAGTGTAGTACAGTTGGAAATATATACATACAAACAAAAGTGCAGTAGGAATGTAAACATCTGTGCAGTGTTTTGTAAGTGTACTGTAAGTGTAGGTGTTGCAGTACTGATAGTCAACAGTCCGTGTCAGAGTTTGGAAGTGTTCAGTTCTCGTAAGGCCCTGGGGTAGAAGCTGTTCTTAAGTCTGTTTGTCCGTGATTTGATGGACCTGAAGCGTCTACCAGAGGGCAGCAGGTCAAACAGATGATGTCCAGGGTGGGATGGGTCTTTCAGTATTTTGGCTGCTCTACTGAGAAGGAGAGCTGAAAATGTCCTCCAAAGAGGGCAGTGAGCAGCCGATGGTCTTCTGGGCGACATTGATAACCCTCTGAAGGGCTCTCCTGTCCACTGCTGAGCAGCTGGCATACCACGTAGAGATACAGTACGCCTACTGATGAGATGAGTAGCTTCAGTGACATGTTGAGTTAATCCAAGGCTGTCTAAGAGATTGATCAATTCCATGGCTTTCCAGTCAGTACTATTATTGATATGAATATTCATATCTCCAATAAGGATTATTCGATCATAACTAGTAAGGATAATTGACATTAGGCTTAGAAAATTCAGAGAGAAATATTGAAGATTGCTTAGGTGGTCTGTATAGTGTTAAAATAAACACATCTGATTTAGCTTTAAGCAAAATAGTCAGGCAAAAGGTGCCCTAAACATAGCCTGCCTCGTAAACTCCTGTCTGGGGTAGAAGCTGTTCAGCTCTGGAGGAGATTGCCCAGTGTAGAATGCCCAGTGTAGAATACCCAGTGTAGAGTGCCCGGTGTAGAATGCCCGGTGTAGAGTGCCCGGTGTAGAATGCCCAGTGTAGAGTGCCCAGTGTAGAATGCCCGGTGTAGAATGCCCGGTGTAGAGTGCCCGGTGTAGAATACCCAGTGTAGAATACCCAGTGTAGAATACCCAGTGTAGAGTACCCAGTGTAGAGTGCCCAGTGTAGAATACCCAGTGTAGAGTGCCCGGTGTAGAATACCCAGTGTAGAATACCCAGTGTAGAATACCCAGTGTAGAGTGCCCAGTGTAGAGTGCTCAGTGTAGAATACCCAGTGTAGAATACCCAGTGTAGAATACCCAGTGTAGAATACCCAGTGTAGAGAGTACCCAGTGTAGAATACCCAGTGTAGAGTGCCCAGTGTAGAGTGCCCAGTGTAGAGTGCCCAGTGTAGAGTGCCCGGTGTAGAGTGCCCGGTGTAGAATACCCAGTGTAGAATACCCAGTGTAGAATACCCAGTGTAGAGTGCCCAGTGTAGAGTGCCCAGTGTAGAATACCCAGTGTAGAGTGCCCAGCGTAGAGTGCCCAGTGTAGAGTGCCCGGTGTAGAGTGCCCGGTGTAGAATACCCAGTGTAGAATACCCAGTGTAGAATACCCAGTGTAGAGTGCCCAGTGTAGAGTGCCCAGTGTAGAATACCCAGTGTAGAATACCCAGTGTAGAATACCCAGTGTAGAGAGTACCCAGTGTAGAATACCCAGTGTAGAGTGCCCAGTGTAGAGTGCCCAGTGTAGAGTGCCCAGTGTAGAATACCCAGTGTAGAATACCCAGTGTAGAGTGCCCAGTGTAGAATGCCCGGTGTAGAATACCCAGTGTAGAGTGCTCTGAAGGAGCACAGAGGTGTAGAGTGCCCGGTGTAGAATACCCGGTGTAGAGTGCCCAGTGTAGAATACCCAGTGTAGAGGGCCCAGTGTAGAATGCCCAGTGTAGAGTGCCCAGTGTAGAATGCCCGGTGTAGAATACCCAGTGTAGAGTGCTCTGAAGGAGCACAGAGGTGTAGAGTGGCAGGCTTGTTGCGCCGTGGTTAGAGATGAGGATGGATATTAGCTGGGGGAGCTCTTGAGAGGGGGGTGGGGGGTGATTTGACTGAGTCCTGCTGGGCTGTGAGGGGTTGGGTGGTAATGTGCAATCACTGCCTGCACACTCATATTCCAATGTGGTTATTTATTTATTGTGTTTTTGATAGGCGGCAGTGTGGTATAATGGTTAGGGAACTGGGCTTGTAACGTTAAGGTTGCAGGTTTCAATTCCCAGGAGGGCCACTGCCGTTGTACCCTTGAGCTAAAGGTACTTAACCTGAATTGCTTCAGTAAAATATCCAGCTGTATAAATGGATTGTATGTAAAGAAATCTAAACTCTGTAAGTGGCTCTGGATAAGAGTGTCTGCTAAATGCCTGTAATGTAATGTAATGATTTTTAATTTTTTTTCTGATTTTCTCCTCCAATTTGGTGACAAATTGTAACCCTCTATTGATCCAACTGTTCCCCCTTCAACGAGCCCTCTGCCTGCAACTACAGGACCAGCCTTTACTCTGGGACTGGCGGTGACAGGGATGGCAAACCACCTCCTTTTTAAAAAAATAGTTGTATTTGTTTTCCCTGTTTTTCTCCCAATTTGGTAGCCAATTACACCCTCTATTTCTTTCACAAACTCATCTCGCTAATTCCCAGAGGCCCTGACAAACTTGTCTCTTTGAGGTAAGCTAATTCCCCGAGGCCGGCGATGATCCACCTCCTTCGAGACGGAACTCTCCCACCGACTTTCTAGAGACACCCTTCCTGCTCCTCAACAAGCTTGTGCCGACTCACCCTCCCCCTGGGGCGGACAGCCAATCACCACCCCCGATCAGGGCTCCCCACCAGGGGCACTCTGGCACATAGGGATGGTTACCGCTATGAACCACAGCTGCAGTAGACATCTTGCATTCCAGACTACTGCATCTTGCATTCCGGGCAAATTATCCGCTTCCTCTGAGACAGAATTACAAAACATGACATTTATTTGAGCAGGATACAGTCCGCTGATGCATTGTGGGAGTTGTAGTCCCTGCGAACTGCTTCCTCTGAGACGGAACTCTCCCAAGCGCCAACCGTGACTCCGATACGTTGATCCACGAAAGTCATGATTGGCCTTTCCCAACCAAAGTCTCTGTAAAATCCTCTGAATGGGGCAGTCGATAACATAGTGGTCTAATGTGCTTAAACACCTAGTTAAGTATTTAATTTGACTCATCGATTGACCAAAGAGTCCTCACCCAAACTGGGCCCAAACTGACTGCTGATTGGATGGAAACCTACAGACACAGCGCCCCCTCCAGGACTGGAGGCAGACACAGCGCCCCCTCCAGGACTGGAGTTAAACCTGCAGACACTGCGTCCCCTCCAGGACTGGAGTTAAACCTGCAGACACTGCGGCCCTCCAGGACTGGAGTTAAACCTGCAGACACAGCGCCCCCTCCAGGACTGGAGTTAAACCTGCAGACACTGCGGCCCTACATGACTGGAATTTAAAATAACGGCCTTGAATCGTAGCCTTCAAACAACATGGTAGAGGGGCTGGTGGATAACGTAGCGGTTTAATGCACCCGTATCTTGGCTGGTCCGATACGAGTGTGAGCTGCCCATCAGGGACGTGGTTCCAAACCCACGTCTCTGCCAGACCGGCCCTGGTCATCAGCCCCGAACGGGGCGGCGTTTGGCTGTCCACCCTAGGGGGAGGGTGGGGGAGGGTGAACTCACTCGGGTTCGCCGTGAAGCACGTAAGCATCCAGAACAGCTTACTGCCCTCTGAGAATTAGCTTGCCTCGTAGAGACGAGCGGTGGACTTGTGTGTGGGGGAGGGAAAATCGAAATAAATAGAGGGTGTAATTGGCCATTAAATTGGGAGAAAACGAGGAAAAATCCTCTGGGTGCCCCCCCCCCCCCGCACCCCCCCCACCTCCTTCAAACACATCAATTGTGGCCTGTGGCTTCACTGGTGCACTCAAAGTCCACACATTCGAAGGTCAATTTTCAATGATTCCCTTTCATTCTACATGTCTCATTCTCATCTCTCTCTCTCTCTCTCTCTCTCTCTCTAGGTCGTCCTCAGACGAGCCCTCCATCGTTGCTTCCAGTCATCCCGGTTCTCCATACATCTGGCCAACTCGTTGGTGCTTTGCGCTCCTGCGTCTTTCTTGAGTACGTCCACATATGTTAATGTGGGACGTCCTCGTGACCGGTGCCCATGCGTTGGTTCCCACAGCACCAATTTGCTGGCTGGCAGCTCCTGGTGTCTTTGGCAGTGTCCTGCAAGTCTCATTCTCCTGGCTGCTATTTTATCGCTCACCCTTGGTGTTCCATCATACAGATTCTTGTTGGTAACATGTGTACTCTTGCTGATGTTAAGCACTGCACGCAACATTCTGGTGTAGCACCCGTCTAGAGACTTCTGCAGGGTTGGTTTCATTCTCATCCTACTTTTCAAACTAGGATTTCAAAACCTAGTCCCCCCGGAGTGGAGTTCCTTCTGCTTTGATTCCTTGCCTGCGTTTGTGAGGCTCATTTTGTGAAAGCTTGGCTTGGTCTATTTTTGTTCTTTTTCATTTAACCCTTGTGATATGTTAGAAAGGTGTTTCTGTCCTGTGTGTTCGCGGGTCAATTTTGACCCATGATTTAACTCAGTCCAAAACACTCAAAAACAATTACTATCATCCAATATTGTTTTCATTACATCATAACTAACTTATTATGCATTCATAACCATACAATCCTGTTGTAATTTTATTTTATGGCCCCAAGGCCCCAAGACACATTATTTCAATGCACTACTGGGTCTTCCCGGACCCGAACACCAAAGCATACTCTTTTTTTTAGAGAGAGAGACCTTCAGGTCATTTTGTGAAAGCTTGGCTTGGTCTATTTTTGTTATTTTTCTTTTAAGCTGTCTCCTGATTGTTACATGTCTTTTATTTTTTTTTTGTTTCTGACTTCTTTCCTGTTTTTCTCCCAATTTAGTAGCCAGTTATACCTTCTATTTATTTCGGTTTACCCTCCCCACACGAGTCCGCCATTCCTTTGAACCGCGTCCCTGATAGGCAGCGCAAACCGTATCATACCAGCCAAGATACGGTGCTTTACACCGCTACGCTATCCACCACCCCATATATGTCATTTCTATGTTAAGGTAGTAAACCTAAGCCTGTACATTACATTACATTACAAGCATTTTGCAGACGCTCTTATCCAGGGCGACGTACAACAAAGTGTTAACCGTAGCCAAGAACAGTTTTGCTGAAAGCCACCCTAGAGGGAAGTACAGTTCCAGGTGCTAGGAGCAACCACATAGTTAAACTAGGACCCTGTAGGTAAATCTAGCCACCATTCAAAGGCAGCAATAAAACAATCAGTGTGGAAAATACAGGCAAAATAATGCCCAAACCTAATACAATACATAAACAAGGAGACATGAGTGCAATACTAAACAGCTATGTCCCTAAATTACAAATCGGTCGATGAATATTTTCTCTTAGTGTTGTGACTTAACCAAGCTCTTCATTGTAATCTGACTCATTGAGTCGTATTGAGATTAATATTTTTGTCTAACGTTGACAAAATAACGTTAAGATAAGATAAGATAGCCTTTATTAAT
>JAINUG010000414.1:237500-257500 GCA_029706075.1 Aldrovandia affinis
TGGACATACCCTGTGCCGGCCAGAAGAGGATGGGCTCCCCCTCCCCCTTTTAGTCTGGTTCCTCCCAAGGTTTCTCCCTACCAAGGAGTTTTCCTTGCCACTGTTGCCTTTAGGCTTGCTTTTGGAGTGGTCTAGGCCTGGGTTCCCCCTCTGTTAAGCATTTTGTGACAATTCTATTGTGAAAAGCGCTATACAAATAAACTTGATTTGATTTGATTTGATTTGATACAGTATATATACTGTCTGGCCCCAAAAAAAGTCACCACCTGGATTTAACTAAGCAAGCAGGTAAGAGCCTTCCATTGGATAATTACTGCAGTGATTAATATGTTTTAGCTGGCAACAAGTTATTTAACCCTAACTGATGCAGTGAGTAGCTTCTCATTTCTTAAACAACCATGTCGGAAGACATATCCTGTGGTCGTGGAAAATATGTGAATCTGTTTCAGAAGGGTCAAATTATTGGCCTGCATCAAGCAAAGAAAACAACTAAGGAGATTGCTGAAACTACTAAAATTGGGTTAAGAATTGTCCAACGCATTATTAAAACCTGGAAGGATAGTGGTGAACCATCATCTTCGAGGAAGAAATGTGGTCGGAAAGAAATCTTGAATGATCGTGATCGCGATCACTTAAACGTTTGGTGAAATTATATCGTAAAAAATCAACAGTAGAACTCACGGCTATGTTTAATAGTGAAAGTAAGAGCATTTCCACATGCACAATGCGAAGGGAACTCAAGGGATTGGGACTAAACAGCTGTGTAGCCTTTTTGTTCTGGACGGGCAGTGTATACCTCTGCGATGTACCGTTATGCATCTATGTTTTATTTAATACATGTTTTATTTAATTTGGGTTTGAGTTTTCTTTCCAATGTGGAGGAGAGATACTACTTGAAATGTAGTCGGTGAAACCTATTTTCTTATTTTTTTATTTACGAGTTTATTTGTAAGGTACAAGCATGGAGAACATTGACAGCTGCAGAAGCAGTGCCCGATGCACTGGACATGTGTACATAGCCGAGGCTCATTTCCAACACCAGTGGTTCTCTGTAGCTCAGTTGGTAGAGCGCAGCGTTGGCAACGCTTAGGTTGTGGGTTCGATTCCCACTGGGGCCACATATACTGAAAATGTATGCATTCACTGCTGTGAGTCGCTTTGGATAAAAGCGTCTGCTAAATGGCGTATATTATCAGTCCCTTGATGGGCATTGATAGTTCAATCAATCAATAAAATAATACAATGACATTGTTACAGTTTAAAATCAGTGCATATAATGACTGAAAACAACAACAGCCATACATGACATGACAAAAACAAACAAACTCAGATCACGGTTTAGAACATGCGCTCAAATACAGTCATGATTAGTTGATGTCATGATTACAGTTTTGGCCAAGTTTTAGCCAGGACTTCATTGTTATTGTGTAAAATATTTTAAAATCATGGATTTGTTTTTAACTGCCAGGTAGAGAATTCCAGAGTGTCGTGCCTTTAATTGAAAATGCAGTTTTTGCAAAAAGGAAGTTTCAAGTTTCAAGTTTTTATTGATCACGTACACATGCGTACATGGCAGTGAGATTTGTTGTTCCCATATGGATCTCTCTTCACAACACAACACAACAGTACACAAATAAGAATAACAGTAATAAATTGTAAAAAAAATGTAAAATTGTAAAATATAATATAATAAAAATAATATAATATAATATAATATAATATATAATATATAATATATAATATATAATATATAATATATAATATATAATATATAATATATAATATAATAATATAATATATATAATATAATAAGTAAGATAGATAGAACTAATTTACAATATTACACATCACTGGATGGCAGTATAAAGTGATGAGTGCTCCCATATGGAGCTCTCTCCACAACACAGTAACACAATAACAATAATAATAATAATAAATAGATGTATAATCTGCAATGTCTGATTCTACAGTTTCCTCCGTGATGCTTGGGGTGTCAGTGGCAGCATACTGAGGTCTACGAATGTATTGAGAATGGGTGGAACTAGATGCTAGACACATTTAAATGTAAAATATGAAACCCAGGAAAACCAGAAATGTTGGTGTCAAATGTACAGCAGGTTTACAGTGCATAGAGGGCCGCTCAACTTTCAACATCACTTGCGTTCAGATACGGCCGGTAGTGTTAGCATAATGGTTAGGGAGCTGGGCTTGTAACGCAAAGGTTTCAGGTTCGATCCCAGGTGGGGGCACTGCTGTTGTACCCTTGAGCTAAAGGTACTTAACCTGGATTGCTTCAGTAAAAATATCCAGCTGTATAAATGGATTGTGTGTAAAGAAAATGTGAAAATGTGAAACTGTGTAAGTTGCTCTGGATAAGAGTGTCTGCTGAATGTCTGTAATGTAATGTTCAAGTTCAAATTTAGTTTAAGGTGCATAGAGGGCCACTCAACTTTCAGCTATGTTATTTTATCTGAGAAAAGGTCTGTAGCGAACGGAAAGTATTTGATTTCAAGTCGGCAGCAGCACGCCGTAATTAAAATGTTATGAGCCAGATAGGCCTACATGTAACTTTTTGTTTGTTTGCAAATAGTTTTTATTCTGTTTTATTTTGTCTGAGAATATGTAGGCCTAAAGCTGAAGGAAATTATTTGTGTTTACGTGTTGCCCCAACGAACGTAGGCTAGCGTAATATATACAGTATATATATTTTTTCTTAAATAGCGTTATGCACGTGAGTCTATTGACGGAATTTATTTTATTTGGAATATAATGTATAAGCAAAAGTAGCCTACTTTTCAATAAAAATATTATAAATCTACATGCCTTGATGATGTCATTCTTTATATAGCCTGCCTGTCAATTGTTTTTAAGCTCAATAAACACAGATCATATTTGACCGAATTTCTCCCGTTTGTCAGAGACATTGAATTTTTCTGGCACCAGACCACAAACCCATCTCTTTCCCTGTGCTGTCTGTTGCAGTGTTACTACATTGATCTCTTGCACTAGGCCTGCAGTGTGGTGTAATGGTTAGGGAGCTGGGCTTGTAATGCAAAGGTTTCAGGTTCGATCCCAGGTGGGAGCACTGCCGTTGTACCCTTGAGCTAAAGGTACTTAACCTGAATTGCTTCAGTAAATATCCAGCTGTATAAATGGATTGTATGTAAAGAAAATGTGAAATAGTGTAAGTCCGGATAAGAGCGTCTGCTAAATGCCTGTAATGTAATGTTCAAGTTTTATTTGTCATATGTGTAGGTACAAGTACAGAGTACAATGACATTCTTACTTCAAAAAATTTACAAAGAAAGGGGGGGGGGGGGTGCTTTTAAAGTGCAAAAGTGACGAGAGCAATGAAGCTTCAAGTGTAGGCACGTGTCTCTAATCCGTGCAGTCTGCAAGACTATGGGGGAGAGGGGAGATCAGGATGAGGACAGTTTAGGAGCCTGATGGCTGTGGGGTAGAAAGTGTCTCTGAATCTTTTTGCGGCCAGATTCTGGCGGGCTTTTTGTTCCCTTTTTAGGGGTGTCGGTCAGTCTGTCTTCGGGTTTCACCCTCAGACCAATGGACAGACTGAACGCACGAATCAGACTATGGAGAACACTCTCCGGTGTCTGGCCTCCTCCAATCCCACATTGTGGAGTCGGCATCTTGCCTGGGCGGAGTACGCCCATAACACCCTGCGTAATGCCTCTTCTGGTCTCTCTCCGTTCGAGGCTCAATTTGGGTTTCAACCTCCTCTGTTTCCTGAGCTGGAGGGTGACGAGGGGTGCCCTTTGTGCGACGTTGTCGGCCACCTGGCGGAGGGTTCGGGCGGCACTGTTGCGCGCCGTGGATCGCCAGAGGGAGTTTGCTAACCGTCGTCGACGGGCTGCTCCATCGTGATCGGGTGGGGCAACGGGTGTGGCTTTTACCGGGATCTGCCGTTACGGGTAGAGTCCCGAAACTTCGCGCCCGCGCTTTATTGACCTTTCAAGATCATCCGTAAGATTAACCCGGTCACCGCTCGATTACAGCTCCCACAATCCATGCGGATACATCCCACGCCCACGTATCCCGCATCAAACCACTACTCATTAGCGCCCTGGCGCTCCCTACCGCCGCCGCCTCGTATCATTGGGGGGGTCCGCTTACACGGCACGGAGTATTGTGGCCTGTGGCGGCGAGTAGGCAGGGGAACTCAGTTCCTTGTTAACTGGGAGGGTTACGGTCCTGAGGAGCGCAGTTGGGTCCCGTCCCGGCACATCTTGGATCCATCTTTGATCCAGGATTTTCACCGGCGTGGGTCTGAAGGGTCGCCAGGAGTCGCCCCTTAAGGGGGTCCTGTCACGGTTGTTCCCTGAACCACCACCAGATGGCGGTGTTGCGCCATCTTGGCAGGTGTGTCCAGCTGGTGTCGATTACTAATCACCTCCCTATAAATTCTCGCACCTGGTTTCGTTTGTGCGAAATCGTAAGCCATTGTTACGATTTAGCGGTAAGGTATGTAGCTTTTTAAAGATACTACTCAAAGAACTTACTTTAGGAACAAAGAAACTCCTTAGCAAATGTAGGACTTCTTTATGAAACCTTATTTAGGAAACCTTTCTACCTTTAGGTATTCAGTTGGTTTCTTTCAAACAGTCAAACAAGACTGTGTTTTGGGTTTTCATTTTCGTCCTTTATTTGGCTCTCCTAGGCGTTTATTATTTTGTTCGGACACTCGGTGTCGGTGGTTTATTTATTCGTTCGTTTGTGTCTTTGTGGCACTTAGTCACCGTTGGGTGATCTTTTCTGTTCCACCCTTTTGTTATTGTTGTTTCCTTCTCTGTCATTCAGAGCTTGTGGTTAGGCTGTAGGCTTACAGTCTAACTTATCGATTTCCCGGGGTTCTGCGATTGGCTCCAATCACTAAACCCACCATCACACCTTTAATAATGAGGAAAAGGGCTGGCGGATGGCCCAGCGGTTCAGTGCACCGCGCTTTGGAGCGGTGTGCGCTGCCCGTCAGAGACGCGGATCGAAACCCGCGTTTCTACCAGACCGCCCTGGCGTCGTCAGCCCGATCGGAGCGGCATTTGGCTGTCCGCCTCCCGGGGAGGGGGAGGGAGAGCCGGCACGAGTCCGCCGAGAGAAGGTTAATGGAGTCCGTGGAAGATCTCCGTCTCGAAAGAAGGCGGGAAATAGGTCCAGGAATACGAATCTCGTTCCCGGAGGACGGGCGGCGGACTCGTGAGGGTGGGGAATTGAAAATAAAATAGAGGGTATAATTGGCTACTAAATTGGGAGAAAATCGGGGAAAAATCAGAAATAATTTTATTTTTTTAAATAAAAAATAATGAGGAAAAGCTGTGAGTCCTTTGGGGGAGGGACCAACAGCCCCACTCACAGATTAATATGTATTAGCCTATCACAACCTGAGGGACAGTGAGTGACCAACCAATATTATATATATGCTATATAGAGATCTAATCATTAATACATTGAAATTATGATAGTATAAATTCATAATGAAGTGATTCTATCATAATATGTAAGTTCTTATGTTGTAAAAAAAAAACGAATCATTTTTTATTTTTGTTTTATTTTATTTTTAATTGATATTCTTTATGTTTGTACTTTTTGTGCTACGCATTGCCAATAAAGCATATTGAATTTAATTTAATTACATTAAATTTAATTGAGAGAGTGAGGAGAGAGAGGGGGGGAGAGTGATAGAGAGTGAGAGAGAGAGTGAGAGAGAGAGATGGAGAGAGAGAAAGGGAGATGAAGAGAGAGAGACAGGGGGAGGGAGGGAGGGAGGGAGGGAGAGATGGAGAGAGAGAGAGAGAGAGAGAGAAGGGGGAGAGTAATAGATCGTGAGTTATAAAGAGGGAAAGAGAGACAGAGAGAGGGAGAGAGAGAGAGAGAAAGTGAGAGAGTGAGAAAGTGAGAGAGTGAGAGAGAGAGAGAGTGAGAAAGAGAGAGAGAGAGAGAGAGAGGGAGAGAGAGAGAGAGAAAGTGAGAGAGAGAGAGAGAGAGAGTGAAAGAGATGGAGAGAGAGAAAGGGAGATGGAGAGAGAGAGACAGGGTAGGGAGGGAGGGAGGGAGAGATGGGAGAGAGAGAGAAAGAGACCCTTTTTTAACTTTTGATGTTCCTTTATTACAGACACAAGAATCTTTCACCATTACATACACACCCCACAGAATCAAATCAGCACAGTTCAAAAAGAAATAACAAAATGAAACCAGCACAAACAAATCCCTCAATCCAAACACATCCCAATGCACCACATTCTTTTAAATGTTCCCACATCATGCATCATTTTATAATATTCAAACTGGACCCTATGGAGCACAGAGACATACGCCCCCTAAAAACCAACAGTGCATCTGTGAACCCACAATCCCGAAGTGTGTAATCCATATCACCAGTTTCACCTGACCATACAGGAAGTTCCTTAAGAGAAAATCACTCCTCACCACAAACACACATTTCCAAGCAGGTCTGCGTGACCTGCTTGGAACCCCTGAACTGAGGAACTGAGGAGACCCATAAACGGCTGTGTGACCCCCCAACAAAAAAAATATATATAATTGGAACAAATTTAAAAAGGAAATGCACATTATATTTATATAATACTTAAAAAATGTGTTTAATAATTTTAAGCATATTGTTTATTTTCTTTAAAACATTTTGTCTCATTTGAGTTTTCTCCTCTTTGATTTCTCTCTCCCTCATCCCAGATCACACAGTTTTACAGAAGAGTGTAAGTCAACCCCAAACCCAGGATAGAGGGGCTGAGTGAATGTGCTCTGGACTCTGTGTATGAGGGTCATTGTGTCAGAGATGCTGTAGAAGGACAGAGTTCCTGCCCCGTGATCCAGATACACTCCTATTCTGGAGGAGGGGGGGGCAGGGAGATCAGTTTGCTCTCTACTGTGCCTGAAATAGCACCTGGAAGGAGTGCAGAGCAAAATCCAGGACTTGTCATTAAATCCCAGAACACAGTCAACACCCCCTCCTTTCCTGCTGATCTCTTTATATGAGACTCCTATATAAACCCCAAACCCCCTCCACTCTGCCTCCCAGTAAGAGCGCCCAGACAGAGCCTCTCTGCACAGCACTTGGGCGCAGTAGTCAAATCTCTCTGGGTGATCAGGATATGGCTGGTCCTGTCTCACCCATGTCACCTCTCTGTTCCCCTCAGACAGACGGAGGTGTTTATACGCTGTGTTGGGGTCCAGTGTGAGCTGACAGGAATCTGATGGAGGAGAAGAAGGAGAGAAGAGAGCTCAGTGATCATAACCATCACATTACATCTCTTACACATTTTACACACGTTTAAATTCAATATTTTCTTTCATTCACACATTTAGCTCTTAATTTTGTTTTAAAATGTAAACTTTGTAAAATGTTTAAAATTGTTTTAATTTAGTTTTAGTTACAGACTCACATCTTAAGAAGTCTTCTCTGGTGTTGGGCTCTAGTATATCGACTTCTTTCACTGTAGAGAGATCACAAGAAAGATGAGCTCCTAAAAATGAACTTTCTATCATATTTCCTAGAGAAATGGGAAGATATTTTCACCAATAAAATGCATGTAAGTGCAAACTGGGCTCATCCAGGGTTAATAACAATATGAAATGAAAGTGTGAGGAATATATGGTGCTGAGCGCTGGAGAATCAGTAGTTTTGGCAGTTTACTTTTAAACAGCAGTGGCAGTTGGATCTGAGGGTTTGAAACTGTAACAATGTTGCTCATTTCCCTGGTTGCCACGGCGAGCAGACAGAGAGCAGGAAGAAGGAGGTGCAATGACCAGACCAGGAAACTCATACTGAGTTACCACTACTTTGGGCTGAAAGTCTGTTTTAATCCATTAAAAGCTTCATAGAGAGGATAAAAAATAAGGTGCCATAGATTAAACACAGTATACTTATTAGAATTTTGTTAAAAAATATATAATAATAACAATTGCCAGTATTATCTAGCTTATTGTGTTGTATGGAAGTGTGGAATGGGGTTCACTCAGTCAACAAGACTACACTGAATGGGGCAAAGCTCCAGCTGAAACCCTGCATGCAGAATTCTGCTAAAACATCCTGCCAGTGCTGAGGAATATCTCTTATCACAAAATGAAGAAATAATTCCTAAACGTTAAAGGGCATACATGACATACAACTAAGAAAACAATTTTTGCTGTAATCACCTGTTTGAGAGATCTTGACTAATTCCCCCTTGCAGACGTCTTCCAGACGCTCTTTCAGTTCAGAGACATGTTTCCTCACAGCCTCAAAAGAGACGTGTGGATTGAGAGTGATTCTGGGTAGGTCTCCAGGTCCAGAAGGGGCACAGACAGACTGACAGCTCTACAGAGAGACAGACAGACAGACAGAGAACCAAACAGTCCCAATACACATTCCTGTGGAGATGCCAGGAGCTGATCTTTGTAAATGAGGAACACACCTCACCATGTGTACAATGTACACAGTGCAGATTGTGAGAGAGCCAGTGATGTTACCTGGAGGAAATGGATGTGATCCTCTGTGTGTGAAAGCTGCTCCAGCTCAGCGTCTCTCCTCCTCAGCTCAGCAATCTCCTGCTCCAGCTGCTCTATAAGTTCTTCAACCGGACCCACTGCAGCCTTCTCCTGATCTCTGATCAGCTCTTTCACCTCAGAGCGCCTTCTCTCAAAGGAGCGGATCAGCTCAGTAAAGATCCTCTCGCTGTCTTCCACTGCTGCCTGTGCAGAGCGCTGTCAGGAGACACACAGAGAGGAGGGCTGTACATTTTACTAGGCCTTTCACTCAGCTCTTACTGGGACCACAGACAGCCTGTTCCCCACAGTGTGGCTCAGTGGGATTGAGCCCCACAGGGCTGGAAAGTGGCCCAACACTGGGCTCCTCACTGGCTGACTGGGAGAGAGCCCTGACTGAGCCCTGAAATGGCTCTTCCAGCAGCCAGCTGTTGTGTTCTCCTCTGGTCAGTACCCACCGTGAGTGAAACCGCAGCCTGTCTCAGATCCTGCAGCTCCTTCTCTCTCTCCTGGATTCTCTGCTGGGATTTCCTCTGTGTCGCCCCCAGCTGCTTCTGTGGACAGATGGGTTTTCCTTGTTATATTGTAGTTCAATATGTTCATATTTGTTAAATAATATTTTTTTATTATTTATCACATTATAACTAAGCACTAAACTGTCTGATGTACAGCAGGTCAGTGAGGTGTTACAGGTAAAGTTTATAAACTGTGTGCGTGAACCAGCTGCTCCAACCGTGTTGATTCCCATCCAGAGAGTGAACAGGGGGGGGGGAAGAGTGGGGTGAGGGGTGGGGTGGGGGGCAGAGCGGGGTGGGGGGCAGGGGGTGAGGGGGGGGGGGGGGGGGGGGGGGAGGGGTGGGGGGCAGAGCGGCGTGAGGGGGCAGAGCGGGGTGAGGGGTGGGGGGCAGAGCGGTGGGGTGAGGGGGGGGGGGCAGAGTGGGGTGAGGGGTGGGGGGCAGAGCGGGGTGAGGGGTGGGGGGCAGAGCGGGGTGAGGGGGGGGGGCAGAGTGGGGTGTGGGGGGGGGGCAGAGTGGGGTGGGGGCAGAGCGGGGTGAGGGGTGGGGGGGCAGAGCGGGGTGAGGGGGGGGGGCAGAGTGGGGTGAGGGGGCAGAGTGGGGTGAGGGGGCAGAGTGGGGTGAGGGGGGCAGAACAGTCTCAGAGAGAAGCTTGTGTTTACTTCCTGCTCTTACTGCTTAATCACCCGGGTGGAGAATTTATTTTCTATATCTTTGCAAAAATGTAATTCATCATTCAGCAATCCAGGTATTCCTCAATTAACTTGTTTTTGATAATCACACATCTTTATTTTGATATTTCCTTTCTTACTTTTTGAATAAAAATGTTTTTTTGTATTACTACCCCTCTAATGCATAACATGGCTCAAAAATGACCCGCATTCATTTCCTATGTACGTTTATGAACACTTGAGTGTTTATTTGCTATATCTTTGGAATAAATGTATTGTATCACTCAGCAATCCAGGTAACTTGTTTTTGATAAGGAACCTTTTGATCTTTGTGCTTCTGAAAATTGTCAGTTATCAGATGTGTACAGCCGTGGCCAAAAGTTTTGAGAATGACACAAGTATTGGTTTTCACAAGGTTTGCTGCTTCAGTGTTTTTAGATCTTTTTGTCAGATGTTACTATGGTATACTGAAGTATAATTACAAGCATTTCACAAGTGTCAAAGGCTTTTATTGACAATTACATTAAGTTTATGCAAAGAGTCAATATTTGCAGTGTCGACCCTTCTTTTTCAAGAACTCATGCAGTACCATTCTTTATTCATGGCTGTGTTCTTAGGCAAAATTGTGAGTGAGCCGACTCCCTTGGCTGAGAAGCAACCCCACACATGAATGGTCTCAGGATGCTTTACTGTTGGCATGACACGGGACTGATGGTAGCGCTCACCTTTTCTTCTCCGGACAAGCTTTTTCCGGATGCCCCAAATAATCGGAAAGGGATTCATCAGAGGAAATGACTTTACCCCAGTCCTCAGCAGTCCAATCCCTGTACCTTTTGCAGAATATCAGTCTGTCCCTGATGTTTTTCCTGGAGAGAAGTGGCTTCTTTGCTGCCCTTCTTGACACCAGGCCATCCTCCAAAAGTCTTCGCCTCACTGTGCGTGCAGATGCACTCACACCTGCCTGCTGCCATTCCTGAGCAAGCTCTGCACTGGTGGTGCCCTGATCCCGCAGCTGAATCAACTTTAGGAGACGGTGCTGACGCTTGCTGGACTTTCTTGAGCGCCCTGAAGCCTTCTTCACAACAATTGAACCTCTCTCCTTGAAGTTCTTGATGATCCAATAAATGGTTGATTTAGGTGCAATCTTACTAGCAGCAATATCCTTGCCTGTGAAGCCCTTTTGGTGCAAAGCAATGATGACTGCACGTGTTTCCTTGCAGGTAACCATGGTTAACAGAGGAAGAACAATGATTTCAAGCACCACCCTCCTTTTAAAGCTTCCAGTCTGTTATTCTAACTCAATCAGCATGACAGAGTGATCTCCAGCCTTGTCCTCATCAACACTCTCACCTGTGTTAACGAGAGAATCACTGACATGATGTCAGCTATTCCTTTTGTGGCAGGGCTGAAATGCAGTGTACATGTTTTTGGGGGGATTAAGTTCATTTTCATGGCAAAGGGGGACTTTGCAATTAATTGCAATTCATCTGATCACTCTTCATAACATTCTGGAGTATATGAAATTGCCATCATAAAAACTGAGGCAGCAGACTATGTGAAAATTAATATTTGTGTCATTCTCAAAACTTTTGGCCATGGGTGTATATGTGCTGAAAAGTTAAAAAAAAACATATTTCAAATATCAATGGATTCTTGTGTAGACCAAATCACTGCTAAAATCATTATTTTAACAAAATTATTATTCAATTATTATTATAGTATGTCTTTATTGATGACGGGTCATTTTTTACCCATGTTATGCATTAGAGGGGGTGTGGAGGGCTTATGTATCAAAGGGTTAATGAAAATCATTCAATTAAAATTCATAGTACAACGTAAAAAAACCATCCAACTATTAGTAAAGCTCTTTAATTCACTCCTTAACTTTATTTGCAGTTCAGATTTTCAAAGGCTTTCAAAGATTTTTTCAAATCCATTTTTTTACATTTATTTTCAGATTTTATTAGATTAGATTAGATTAGATTAGATTAGATTCAAATTTATTGTCATTGTACAGTACAGGTACAGTACAGCGAAAATAAGTTTAGTATCTAACCAGAGTGCAAACATATCAGTAAGTGCTACAATCCCATTTTTCTCTCAATTTGGTAGCCAATTACTCCCACTATTCTTAAGTCAATCACCCCAGAGCCACTGTTGTGCGCAGTGAACATCCTGTCGGCTTCCCTCCCCCCTCCCTGGGGCGGACAGCCAATCGCCGCTCCCTAGTGGCACTCCCAAACAGAGCCGACTCTGGCGCGACGGGGAATCAAACCCCGGTCGCCGTGGCCAGCGTCAAACGTTGAAACTACCAGATCACGCGGGAGGCCCGAAGGCACAAATCTAATGAATAAAACCTTGGATGAATCGTTGTAAAAGTTCTAATCCAGTTTTTCTCTTCCTAAGATCAACTGTGATCAGCAAAGTTTTCACTATAAAATAGACATTATTACATCAAGTTCAAGTTCAAGTTCAAGTTGGAAATTCATTTGGTAGAACTTCAAAAGTACATGTAACACATTCAAACAGTAAAACAGGGCCCACAACATAACACTGGGGCATGCATTTTAAATCCTGTTTTAATTCACATCAATTCCACACTCTTCCTCTCCCATTGCAGCCAGTATCAGAGCTCCCAGTACAGAGTTCTTACCTGTTTCTCAGTCCTTCCTGCTGCAACTGAGACTGTATCATGGCCTCTGTGTTCATCCATCGCACACAGATAACAGATATACTGCTGATCGGTACAACAGTAAACCTCCAGCGGTTTGTCATGTTGAGAGCAGATGTTCTCCTGCAGGTGTCCAGTGGCATCGATCAGCTTGTGTCTCTTCCCTGGGTTGAGTTGATTGTGAGGCTGGAGGTGAGTTTCACAGTAAGAGGCCACACACACCAGACAGGACTTGACGGCTTTGCGCTTTCTCCCAGTGCAGACATCACACGCCACGTCTCCAGGTCCAGCGTAACAGTGAGCAGGAGGAGCAGCTTGGAGTCCTGTCTTCTTCAGTTTCTCCACCTCTTCAGCCAGCATGGTGTTTCTGTTCAGAACAGGCCTTGGGGTGTAGATCTGTCTGCACTGGGGACAGCTGTAGACACCAGTATGATCATTATGATCCCAGTAGCCATTAAGACAGCTGATACAGTAACTGTGTCCACAGGGAATAGTGACTGGATTCTTCAGTAGATCCAAACAGATGGAACAGGTGAACTGGTCCTCATCCAGTACATCCCCAGCTTCAGCCATTTTACTTACAGAGACTGAGAAACAGAGATTAGGTCGTTAATTTGAAAAATAATGTGTGTGTGTGTGTGTGTGTGTGTGTTTGTGTCTGTGAGAGACAGAGAGAGTGAGAGGCTTATTTGTACCTGTATGAGGTGTGGCTGAGATGAGCAGGCTCAGCAGAGAGCACAAACACACACCCTCTCTCTATCTCTCACACACACACACACACTCTCTCTATCTCTCTATGTCTCTCTCTCTAACACATACCCCCCTCTCTCTCGCTCTCTATCTCTTACACACACACACACACTCTCTCTCTCTCTCTCTCACACACACACACACACACACACACACTCATTGGTGCTGTATTAATGTTCTACAGTACTAGTTGGACTGCAGTGTCCTTTAGCACACATTGCTAACAGTATGTTGAAATGTTTATGATTTTATAGTTTTATCAATGGCAAAGATTATATTGAATGCTGACATACACTATAACTTGCTCTTTGGTGCAAAGTGCAATGTCACTTCAGGGCAGTGAGGTTTGTCTCATCGACTGCGTTTGCGTGTGGGTGCAGCGATGCCACACCACACGTCCCCAACAGAATCTCATCAGTCAGCAGCTGATGTTGGCACTGTGAAAGTCCCACTCACTTTCCCCCAACATGTGTGTCTGCATCTCTCTCTAGGTCGTCCTCAGACGAGCCCTCCATCGTCGCTTCCAGTCATCCCGGTTCTCCATACATCTGGCCAACTCGTTGGTGCTTTGCGCTCCTGCGTCTTTCTTGAGTACGTCCACATATGTTAATGTGGGACGTCCTCGTGACCGGTGCCCATGCGTTGGTTCCCACAGCACCAATTTGCTGGCTGGCAGCTCCTGGTGTCTTTGGCAGTGTCCTGCAAGTCTCATTCTCCTGGCAGCTATTTTATCGCTCACCCTTGGTGTTCCATCATACAGATTCTTGTTGGTAACATGTGTACTCTTGCTGATGTTAAGTACTGCACGCAACATTCTGGTGTAGCACCCGTCTAGAGACTTCTGCAGGGTTGGTTTCAGGGTCCAGCATTCACTGCCATATAGGAGAACAGACTCTACCGTTGTCCTAACGTTTAGTCACGAATTGTGAAAAATAAAGACGTTGTATTCTATCCTTGTACTTGCGTGTCGGTGTGCTGCTTGGAGAGTGGTGGGTTACATTGTACATGTTAGGCATTTAGCAGACGTTCTTATCCAGAGCGACTCACACAGTTTACATCTCTTTAAAATAACGCCTAAGCGTAATACAATACATAAACAAGTAGACATGTGTAATACTAAGCAGCTACGTCCCTAAGTTAACAAAAACGGACTACAATCAAACGGCATTGGGCTGAGGAGACAACTCAGGGGCTTCTTAAGCTCCCCACAATCCCAGCAGTACCCAGAGAGAGAGAGAGATACGGAGAGAGAGAGAGAGAGAGAGAGAGAGAGAGAGAGAGAGAGAGAGAGAGAGAGAGAGAGACAGAGAGAGAGACAGAGGGAGAGAGATATACGGAGAGAGAGACAGAGAGAGAGACAGAGAGAGAGAGAGACAGAGAGAGAAAGACAGAGAGAGAGAGAGACAGAGAGAGAGAGACAGAGAGAGAGAGAGATATAGAGAGAGAGAGAGAGAGAGAGAGAGAGAGAGAGAGAGAGAGAGAGAGATATATTCTCAAAAGCCAACGTTCTTACATCGGCCAATCACTGACACACCGACGCCGCCTGTATCCCTCTCTGCTCACGTCTGAACGCACATCCCAAATGTCACCTTAGGGCGTAACTAAAACAATTACGATAATTAAACAATTATCATAATTTCGAGCGACGGTTTGCAATTTGGCAGCGGCAATGGCACACGGACAGAATTAAAAACCAGCTCCCAGCCAATGCATTTTACATTTTTACATTTTAGGCATTTAGCAGACGCCCTTATCCAGAGCGACTTACACAGTTGACATTTCTTTACATACAATCCATTTATACAGCTGGATATTTTTTTACTGAAGCAATTCAGGTTAAGTACCTTTAGCTCAAGGGTACAACGGCAGATGTGTCTCACCTGGGAATTGAACCAGTAACCTCTGAGTTACAAGTCCAGTTCCCTAACCATTACACTACATGGCGCCCTGAAGTGTAGTGCTGTAGAACAGTGTAGTACTGTAGAAAAGTAGTGCTGTTATAGATAGATATATATCCATCCATCCATCCATCCATCCATCCATCCATCCATCCATCCATCCATCCATCCATCCATCCATCCATCCATCCATCCATCCATCCATCCATCCATCCATCCATCCATTATCTAAGCCGCTTATTCCTGGTCAGGGTCGCGGGGGCTGGAGCCTATCCCAGCATGCGTTCCGGGCGAGAGGCAGGAATACACCCTGGACAGGTCGCCAATCCATCGCAGGGCACACACACCATTCACTCACACAC
Organism: Aldrovandia affinis; assembly: GCA_029706075.1. NCBI lineage: Eukaryota > Metazoa > Chordata > Actinopteri > Notacanthiformes > Halosauridae > Aldrovandia > Aldrovandia affinis. The sequence continues at coordinate 252,861 of JAINUG010000414.1, forward strand.
TCATACCTACGGGCAATTTAGACTCTCCAGTTAGGCTAACGTGCATGTCTTTGGACTGTGGGAGGAAACCGGAGTACCCGGAGGAAACCCACGCGGACACGGGGAGAACATGCAAACTCCGCACAGAAAGGCCCCCGGCCTGGATTCGAACCCGAGACCTTCTTGCTGTGAGGCGACAGTGCTATCCACTGCACCACCGTGCCGCCCTGTTATAGATATACTGAATGCTAATTCTGCCAAAACAAACTGCAGAGATCAGTAGCTGGGTCAATGACGTGACGTGTCCAGTATGTCATTCGGGATAACGATGTCAGTCATTCGGGATAACACAGATTTTTCTTGAAATATTCCATAATTCAATTTTATTTAGTTGAGGATGCAACAATAATCTTAACCCCTTTACTAGATTGCATTTTTAGACATTTTTTGACATTTCCCAACTTTTTTCACTTTTCAGCATTACGTTTTGGGTGAAAACATAGACAAATGGGCCTGTGCAAGTAGAAAAGCCTATATTTCTGATATTAATTGTGATACAATTTTGATTTCCTGAGCACAACATATATCTATTAAGTATTGTACGTTGATAAATATAAATAACCAAATTATTAGAAAATCCATTACCGTTATCCCGAATGACATTTTTGATGGAAAAATCGAATTGTTAATAATAAAAATGCATAAATGTAATTAACATTTAGAGAACAAAACATTTTTTGAAACCATTTATAAACATAACATTCTAATGAAGGTAGAAAGAGCTGGCCCTGGGGCCACATGTACTGAAAATGTATACCTTCACTACTGTAAGTCGTTTTGGATAAAAACGTCTGCTAAATGTTGTATATTATTATCTCCTATGTGTCGGGTTCATGAAATAGTCAGAATTAGAGGCCTGTTGAACGTCTCGTGCTGATGAAGATCTGGCGCCATTACAAAGATTCTAAGAGTAGAGTCAGTGCTGATCTAGGATCAGTTTAGCCTGTTACCTCATAATGGATATGGTTGGGATATGGAACAGGCGGAAAACTGATCCCAGATCAGCACTCCTACTCTTAGAGTCTTTGTACATATGAGTGCTGAACTAGGATTAGTTCCCCTGTTCCATATCCTAACCATATCCATTATGAGCTAAAACACCAAACTGATCCTAGATCAGCACTCAGATGTATAAAGATTCTAAGAGTAGGAGTGCTGATCTGGGATCAGTTTAGCCTGTTACCTCATAATGGATATGGTTGGGATATGGAACAGGCGGAAAACTGATCCTAGATCAGCACTGACTCCTACTCTTAGAATCTTTGTACATACGGGCCCCTGGTTTCCAGCGCTGAGAGCTGTCCTATGGGCTGATACTGGGGTCCTCACTGTGGCCAGCAATTAGCTAGCCGTAGCATAGCCCAGGGCAGTGGGAAGTTAGCATAGCACAACACAGTGGATCATTAGCCATAGCGTAGCACAGGGCAGTGGATAATTAGCGGTAGCATAGCCCAGGGCAGTGGGAAGTTAGCATAGCACAACACAGTGGATCATTAGCCGTAGCGTAGCACAGGGCAGTGGATAATTAGCGGTAGCATAGCCCAGGGTAGTGGAGAAATAGTATAGCACAGGGCAGTGGATAATTAGCCATATAATCACACAGGGTAGTGGATAATTAGCCATATAATCACACAGGGCAGTGGATAATTAGCTGTAGCATCGCACAACGCAGTGGATAATTAGCCATATAATCAAAATTAGATGTGACCAAAAAAAAAAAAAAACAAGGAAAAAATATATTTAAAAAATCGATATATATATATATATAAAACAAATTTAAAAAGGAAAAAATTATGAACTAAAAAATTGAACAAATTTTTTTAAAATAATTGTTAAAAAAAGAAAAAAAAGTAAAAAAAAAAAGTTAAAAATTAATAGAAATAAAAAAGCATCACACAGAGCAGTGTAGCGTTAGCACAGAGCAGTGTAGCGTTAGCACAGAGCAGTGTAGCATTAGCACAGAGCAGCGTGTAGCGTTAGCACAGAGCAGTGTAGCGTTAGCTTCGAGCAGAGCAGTGTGGCGTCAGCACAAAGCAGTGTAGCGTTAGCACAGAGCAGTGTAGCGTTAGCGTCCTTCAGAGCAGTGTAGTGTTAGCACAGAGCAGTGCAGCGTTAGCGCAGAGCAGTGTAGCGTTAGCGCAGAGCAGTGTAGCGTTAGCACAGAGCAGTGTAGTGTTAGCACAGAGCAGTGTAGCGTCAGCACAGAGCAGTGTAGCGTTAGCACAGAGCAGTGTAGCATTAGCACAGAGCAGTGTAGCGTTAGCACAGAGCAGTGCAGCGTTAGCACAGAGCAGTGTAGCGTTAGGACAGAGCAGTGCAGCGTTAGCACAGAGCAGTGTAGCGTTAGCACTGAGCAGTGTAGTGTTAGCACAGAGCAAAAGCGTTAGCACTGAGCAGTGTAGCATTAGCACAGGGCAGTGTAGCGTTAGCACAGAGCAGTGCAGTGTTAGCACAGAGCAGTGTAGCCTTAGCACAGAGCAGTGTAGCGTTAGCACAGGGCAGTGTAGCATTAGCACAGAGCAGCGTAGCGTTAGAACAGAGCAGTGTAGCGTTAGCACAGAGCAGTGTAGTGTTAGCACAGAGCACTGCAGTGTTAGCACAGAGCAGTGTAGTGTTAGCGTCAGCACAGAGCAGTGTAGCGTTAGCACAGAGCAGTGTAGCGTTAGCACAGAGCAGTGTAGCATTAGCACAGAGCAGTGTAGCGTCAGCACAGAGCAGTGTAGCATTAGCACAGAGCAGTGTAGCATTAGCACAGAGCAGTGTAGCGTTAGCACAGAGCAGTGTAGCGTCAGCACAGAGCAGTGTAGCATTAGCACAGAGCAGTGTAGCGTTAGCACTGAGCAGTGTAGCGTTAGCACAGAGCAGTGTAGCGTTAGCACAGAGCAGTGTAGCATTAGCACAGAGCAGTGTAGCATTAGCACATCTACATATATATAACAAATATATTTCATTTTTCAATAAAAAAATTATAAACGAAAAAAATATATAATAATAATTCTACCAAAAATTGAACAAAAAAACAAATTGTTAAAAAAGGAAGAAAAAAATTCAGTAAAAAAGGTTAAAAATAAATAAAAATAAAAAATTTAAAAAATTGTGTAGTGTAGCATTAGCGTCACGCAGGGAGAGAGAGAGAGGGGCTAACAGAGACATACAAAAAATTACTCCAAATTTCAGTTAAAAAAATAAAATAATTGTACCAAAAATGAAAAAAATGAATAAAAATAAAACATTTTAAAAAATGTGCAGCACAGTGGTGCAGTGGATAGCGCTGTCACCTCACAGCAGGAAGGTATCGGGTTCGAATCCAGGCCGGGGGCCTTTCTGTGTGGAGTTTGCATGTTCTCCTCCGGGTACTCCGGTTTCCTCCCACAGTACAAAGACCTGCACGTTAGGGGCTAATTGGAGAGTTTAAATTGCCCTGTAGGTGTGAGTGTGTGAGTGAATGGTGTGTGTGCCCTGCGATGGATTGGCGACCTGTCCAGGGTGTATTCCTGCCTCTCGCCCGGAACGCATGCTGGGATAGGCTCCAGCCCCCCCCCCCTGCGACCCTGACCAGGAATAAGCAGCTTAGATAATGGATGGATGGATGGCATTTAAAAAAATTGTGAAAAATAAATAAAAAAAACCCCTCAAAATTTCAGTGAAAAAAAAATTAAAAATATTAAAAAATGACAAAATAAAAAATACTCAAAATTTCAGTAAAAAAAATGTCACCCCCCCCAAAAAAAATAATAAAATAAAAAATTATATAATAATTGTTAAAAAAAAGGAAGAAAAAAAATTCAGTAAAAAGAGTTCAGTAAAAAAAAAAAAAAAAAAAAACACAGTGTAGCATTAGCGTAGCCTAGGGCAATGGAGAATTAGCGGTAGCATAGCCCAGGGCAGTGTGAAGTTAGCATCGGACAACACAGTGGATCATTAGCCATAGCGTAGCACAGAGTGTTGGAATACACATGAGAGTTTGCACTCCATCTAACCCCCCTTTTTGTGTGTCTTCCCCCTGATGTGTCTAAGACAATGGTACCATTTGGTGCCCCAGTCCTCCCCCCCCAGTTCAGTTCCTCTCTCCTTCCCCAGGTGTAATCTCCTGTCTTTGAAACCTCATCTTGTTTGAGTGTGAGATGTGATTAGCATCAGAAGGAAGGGTGTGTGGGGAGACTCATTTACAAAGTATAAAGGACCACCATTCTGTTTGCATCTTTTGGTTATTTGTCAATCTGTACTTGAGGGGACAGACCCAGTACGTTCTCTACTCTATTAAAGAAATACATTTTGAAACACGGAAGCAAAGATTTCAGCCTGCATTAATTTTTCTACTAACAAAGGTACGAAGGAACAACGTTAACTCTTTTTAAAGGAAATTCCACATCACAGGATAATGCATAATTAGTATAGCCTAGGGTGGTGAAGAATTATTTTTTATTTTTTATTTTTTTATCCTTTATTTAACCAGGTGAGTCCCGTTGAGATTTGCATCTCTTTTACAAGGGAGCCCTGGCCAAGAAGGCAGCAACATAAGTTTCCGCAATACAATACAACAACAATACAAGAAATACTACAATACATAGAGTAACAATATACAAGAATACAATCTCGAT
>JAINUG010000414.1:270000-292500 GCA_029706075.1 Aldrovandia affinis
CCTTTCCCTGCGGCTGGACATCCAATCACCGCCCTGCCCTGCCCCCCAATGAGCTGGTGCCCAATCGGCTCGAACTGCTCGAAGACTGCATGGAAGATTATAGGGTAAGACAGCATCCATCCTTGCAGTCTACTTATGAACAGGCTACCCTAAGGCAAGCCAATAGGATAGTTACTGACCCATCCCATGTTCTACACGCTGAGTATCAGCTACTGCCCTCTGGGAGGAGGTTTAGAGTCCCTCGTTGCAGATTAAATAGATTGAAAAATTCATTTATCCCTGTGTCAATAAAACTTTTAAATAGCTTTTAAAACTTTTAAACAGAGGCCAGGACAGACATTGGAGGATTTTTGTGTTGTTTTATTAAAGGGATTTGTGCAGATCTTTTGTATGTTTTTTGTATGTGGAATGTCTGCCTTTTTACGGCTGCAGCATGGGTGAAAGCCCAAGCCAAATTTTCCACTTTGTGGGACAATAAAGTTAATCTTGAATCTTGAATCTTGAATCATAGCCTACTTGGCAAAAAAACACACTTTTGCTGATTAAAAGAGAATAACCGGTTGGGTTGTTCTAAAACTTGGCAATCAGACGTTACTCTCCTTCATGGAAATATGACAAGGAGCACTACTTGTTTGACCATGTGCAACAATATAAAATGTCTGTGTTACAACAAACCCTGTGTTAGTTTCATCCCTGGTAAACCCTACATCTGGCATTATCAGAATCAGAATCAGAATGATTTATTGGCCAAGTACGATGTACAAGGAATTTGCCTTAGTGCAAGGGTGTCAACATATAAACCAATACAATAACAAGAGCTTAGAAAAAAAAAAAAATTGTGTAATAAAAATACAATACAATACAATACAATATAATATTATACAATACAATACAATACAATATAATATAATACAATACAATACAGTACAGTGCTAATACAAATAAAAATAAAAATATACAAATACAGTACAGACGATGGTTATGTACACAGTTAAGGTGCAAGATTGTGCAAAAGAGCAGAGTAGAAGTCACAGTTAACGGCACAGTTCAAGTGAGAGTGTGCAAGTGAACAGGGGGGATCGAGGAAGGGTGCTTGTTTATGAGGATTATGGCTTGGGGAAAGAAGTTGTTCAGGTGGCGTTTAGTCCTAATCTATGCTGGACAGTCCGGTTTTCAAGCCCTCTGTCCTCCTTCTGAATAAGATTAAACACTCAATTCTTCATAAAAAATAATAGTAAACCGCAGTGGTTTTCCTGCGCTCAGAGCAGGTGCCTTTACTGGCTGCGCCACTCAACCGGAGCGCCCAATAGTGCACAGAACGAATGCTACTGTGTATCTCAGCATGTGCAATTAAGTTAATGCGCTGCTAATGGGAGGGTTTTTATGTGACTTGGCAGCTCATTAATCATGAGAGGTTGTGTGGGTCATCGTTGTTATAAAATAAGATATTCTTCCCTCCCTTCTTCTTTCGTGTATCGCCATCGCCGACAGACCTTGACGCTCGATTCCGTTTTGGTCTGCCAGCTTGGCGATTTGGTGGCGACATTAGTTTCACGAGCTGGTCTTCTTTCTCGTTACTTGCAGGGGAGGCCGCGCGGAGGCTGTCGTCTTCTCCCCCAACACATTTTTAGTACATTATATATATACCACACTCTACTTACTGAGCCACACAGAACCACACTCTACCTACTGAGCCACACAGAACCACGCTCTACCTACTGAGCCGCACAGAACCACACTCTACCTACTGAGACACACAGAACCACGCTCTACCTACTGAGACACACAGAACCATCCTCTACCTACTGAGCCACACAGAACCACACTCTACCTACTGAGACACACAGAACCACGCTCTACCTACTGAGCCACACAGAACCACGCCTACCTACTGAGACACACAGAACCACGCTCTACCTACTGAGACACACAGAACCACGCTCTACCTACTGAGACACACAGAACCACGCTCTACCTACTGAGACACACAGAACCACACTCTACCTACTGAGCCACACAGAACCATGCTCTACCTACTGAGCCATACAGAACCACGCTCTACCTACTGAGACACACAGAACCACTACATATTCTGGACTCCACCCTCTCTTTTCAGTCACACATCAAATCCATGACCAAATCTGCCTTCTTCCACCTCAAGAACATCTCCAGACTCCGGCCGTCACTCTCAGACTCCGTCACGGAGACCCTCATCCATGCCTTCATTACCTCCCGTCTGGACTATTGCAATGGAGTCCTGTTCGGGGTACCCAGCAAAGCCCTGGACAGGCTCCAGTACGTGCAGAACTCAGCTGCCCGGGTTCTCACCCGCACCAAGCCCTGGCAGCACATCACCCCCACTCTCATCCGACTCCACTGGCTTCCGGTCAAGTCTCGCATTTCTACAAACTCCTCCTCCTCACCTACACATCCCTCCATGCCCTCGCCCCCCAGTACCTGTCTGACCTTCTCCACCATCAAACTCCATCTCGGAGATTGCGGTCCTCGGACACGGGTCTGCTCTCCACCCCCCGCACCAGCCGACGAACCTTTGGGGACAGAGCCTACAGTGTGGCAGCACCCACCCTCTGGAACTCTCTCCCCATAGAGATTCGCCAAGCCCCAACCCTGGACAGTTTCAAAGCCGCCCTCAAAACCCATCTGTTCACTAAAACCTTTGTTTAGTTTCTGTGGTTCCTGTGTTGTCTCCGTTCTGTGTGCTGTGTCTGTGTCCTCTACTGTAAAGCGTCCTTGGGTTTTTCTTGAAAGGCGCTATATAAATTGAAGCTATTATTATTATTATTATTATTATGTCGTGTTATGGAAGATCTGTGTTAAAAATCTCACGTTATTTGATATTTACATGTGTTGTGTGTACTCCCAGTAATGTTAGATCTAAACCAGGGGTGTCAAACTCATTCCATCGAGGGCCGAGTGTGTGCAGGTTTCTGTTGTAACCAGTGCACAACACCAGGTGATTTCAATTAGATTAGGCAGGCAGGCAGTGTGATATACTGGTTAGGGAGCTGGGCTTGTAATGTTAAGGTTGCAGGTTCAATCCCCAGGTGGGACACTGCCGTTGTACCCTTGAGCTAAAGGTACTTAACCTGAATTGCTTCAGTTAATATCCATCTGTATAAATGGATTGTAAAGAAATGTAAACTGTAAGTCGCTCTGGATAAGAGCATCTGCTAAATGCCTGTAATGTAATTAGGTTCCCCTCCTTAGTTGAAGGAAATCACCTGGTGTAGTGCATTGGTTGCAACAAAAACCTGCATACACTCGGCCCTCGATGGAATGGAATTTGTCACCTGTGATCTAAACGATTAACAAAAGTGAACTACCAGAGATTTTTCAGGTTGTGCTTAGTTAGTGGCGGCACGGTGGTGCAGTGGATAGCGCTGTCGCCGCACAGCAAGAAGGTCCTGGGTTCAAATCCCGGCCAGGGGGCCTTTCTGTGTGGAGTTTGCATGTTCTCCTCGTGTCTGCATGGGTTTCCTCCCACAGTCCAAAGACATGCACGTTAGGCTAATTGGAGAGTCTAAATTGCCGTGAGTGTGTGAGTGAATGGTGTATGTGCCCTTTGATGGAATGGCGACCTGTCCAGGGTGTATTCCTGCCTCTTGCCCCAATGCATGCTGGGATAGGCTCCAGCAACCCTTAGATAATGAATGAGTTCAGTTGAGCAGAACAAGAAGGCACAAGTGGAAATTACATAGAGATAAGGTGGCAGAGTGGTATAATAATGGTTAAAAACTGGGCTTACCCTTGAGCGTACTTTAAGGTTGCAGGTTCGAGTTCCTGCCATTGTAACCCTTGAGCTAAAGGTATTCCCATAACCTGAACTGCTTCAGTAAAATATCCAGTTGTGTGAATGGATTGTATGTAAAGAAATAACATAATTGTTTAATAACAACAAGGACCACAATGGAAATAAGTCAGAGGACCTTTCTGTGTCATCCTTGATATGTCTTTTTAAAATGTACACATGCATCAGGATGTATCCATGTATTGTATTCTTTTAAAGTGAAATGTCAAATAAACTAAACTAAAATGCAAAACGTGAAGTCACTCTGGATAAGAGTGTCTGCTAAATGTCTGTATTGTAATGTAATGTAATTGGTATTCAACTCAGGTTTTATGGAGTGCTGGGTATTCTCTAGACCAGCGGTCCCCAACCTTTTTTGCACCACGGACCGGTTTCATGCAAGCCCATTTTTCCACGGACCGGGGGGGGGGATGCATGGAAAAAAAAAGAGACAAAAAAAAGAGGCAGACGGAAGTGGTCATTTTTCAAAACAAAACACCCTGCAGACTGCGATAGTCAATAAAATGGAAATAAAATTTAAATTAAAATGTTTTTATTCTTTCTGTGCGGCCCGGAACCAAATGATCCACGGCCCGGTGGTTGGGGACCGCTGCTCTAGACTGTAGATTAGGAGGCGCACATGTTTCGTACCTCGAGATTTGCCGGGTTTGCAAGCTTTTTCTTCCAGCCCTTCAAGCACACCTGAGTTCATTTCTCAACCGTCCGTCAAGACAACGGATATTCAAATCAGGTTTGTTAGCACTGCGCTGGAGTGAAAGCCGGCCCACCCAGTGGACTTCCAGAACTAAACTTGGACAGCCTTGCTGTAGGCAATCGACAAGGTTAGAAAAGGGATGAACAGCTTGTTCTCGTCATTAGCTATTCTTATGTGCTTGTGTTTTTACTTTTGGGACGTAAGATGTCAGCTCTGCTTGCATGCCAAACAAAATGTGAGACAAAATGGTGGTCTCAACCATGTCATCCATGTGCTTCAATTATTATTATTTTTATTTCTGATTGTTTTTCCCCATTTTTAGTAGCCAATTATACCCTCTATTTATTTCGATTTGCCCTCCCCAAACGGGTCCGCTGCTCGTCTCTACGAGGCAAGCTAATTCTCAAAGGACAGCCCTGGTGATCTCACGTCTGATCTCACGTCTGACTACTGCAACTCCTTGCTGGCAGGCCTTCCGGCCTGTGCCATCAAGCCACTGCAACTAGTCCAGAACGCTGCTGCTCGCCTGGTGTTCAACCAGCCGAAGTTCACCCACGTCACCCTCTACTCTCCTCTCTGCACTGGCTCCCCCATCGCAGCACGCATCAGATTCAAGTCACTGGTGCTTGCTTTTCAAGCGGCCAGAGGTACTGCTCCCCATACCTCCAGTCACTCATCACGCCCTACACCCCGTCCAGACCTCTCCGCTCCGCCTCCGCTGGCAGACTGACTGCCCCATCCCTCCGGGCGCCTGGCAGCCGCTCCTCGCGGTCTCGCCTCTTCTCTGTCCTGGTCCCTCGTTGGTGGAACGACCTCCCGCAATTGGTCAGGACTGCGGAATCACTTCCAATCTTCCGCAAGAGACTCAAAACCCACCTCTTCAGACTCCACTACCCCCTGATCTCTGTCCATCTAGCTAAATTGTCTTCACCACTGTCTACTTGTTCAACACTATACTCTTTATTTAAAAAAAAAAAAAAATTGTACATTTTGTAAACATTGTAAAATACCTTTTCCTTCCCGGTGTTACAGGTATGGTACGCAGATGCCTGCAATGATGTCTATTGCTGTATTCCTGCACTGATCTCGTGCGCTAACTGTGATTGTTCCTACCATGTATTGATGCACATCTTGTAAGTCGCTCTGGATAAGAGCGTCTGCTAAATGCTTAAAATGTAAATGTAAAATGTAACTCTGCTTCCTTCGAGACGGAATTCGCCCCCACCCACATTCTGAGACTCCCTTACGTGCTTCACAGCAGACCCAAGCCGGCTCCCCCTCCCCCTGGGGCGGACAGCCAAACGCCGCCCCCGATCGGGGCTGATGACCAGGGCCGGTCTGGTAGAGATGGGGGTTTCGAACCGCATTCCTGACAGGCAGTGCACACATCAAATTACAATTACATTTTAGGCATTTAGCAGACGCTCTTATCCAGAGCGACTTACACAGTTTACATTTCTTTACATACAATACATTTATACAGCTGGATATTTTACTGAAGCAAGTACCTTGCTCAAGGGTACAATGGCAGTGCCCAACCAAGGAATCAAACCTACAACCTTTGCATTACAAGCCCAGTTCCCTAACCCCATTACACTACACTGCCACCACCATATCAGACCAGCCAAGATAAGGCCGCTACGCTATCCACCGCCCTTGTGTTTCATTTTACCGAGAGAGGGAGAGAGGGAGAGAGAGAGAGAGGGAGAAAGAGGGAGGGGAAAGAGACGGAGAGAGAGACAGAGAGAGAGAGAGGGAGGGAGATAGAGAGAGAGAAAGAGAGAGAGAGAGAGATGGGGAAAGAGAGAGAGAAAAGAGAGAGACAGACAGAGAGAGGGAGAGAAAGAGAGAGAGAGAGAGAGAGAGAGAGAGAGAGAGAGAGAGAGAGAGAGAGAGAGAGAGAGAGAGAGAGAGAGAGAGGGAGAGAGGGAGACCTATCCATCGCTATCCACCACCTCTGTTGTTTATTTTAACGCTGCTCGATTGTAACATGGCCCCCATCATTCATTAATCTCAATATCCTTCCTCTCTTATCTCTCTGCTCTTAACCGTGTCTGGTGCTGAGCCTGCAGCCCCCCCTCTAAATATTTCAGCTGAGATACGATCGACTGTGTTTTCCCCAGAGAGAAATGTATCTTGGGTAAGAGAGGCTGCTTGCAATACAAGAGATAAAGAAAAAAAACACACATACAAGTTTGTACACACAACACGACACACCCATACACACAGACAACACAACACACAAACCCACACACACAACACACAAAGTACAACACAACACACAAGTTTGTACACACACAACCCAACACACAAGTTTGTACACACAACACGACACACCCATACACACAGACAACACACAAGCCCATACACACAAGACACAAAGTACAACACAACACACAAGTTTGTACACACACAACCCAACACACAAGTTTGTACACACAACACAACACACCCAAACACGCACACAAGGCCGTACACACAACAGACAAGGCTGCACACACACACAAACCCATGCACACAGACAACACACAAGTCCATACACACACAACACAACACCGTACACACAACACACAAGAACACACACACAACCCAACACACAAGTTTGTACACACAACACAACACACCCATACACACACACCCATACATACAACACACAAGTTTGTACACACAACACAACACACCCAAACACGCACACAAGGCCGTACACACAACAGACAAGGCCGTGACACACACACAAACCCGTGCACACAGACAACACACAAGTCCATACACACAAACACAACACTGTACACACAACACACAAGAACACACACACAACCCAACACACAAGTTTGTACACACAACACAACACACCCAAACACACACACCCATACATACAACACACAAGGCCGTACACACAACAGACAAGGCCACACAAACACACAAACCCGTGCACACAGACAACACACAAGTCCATACACACACAACACAACACCGTACACACAACACACAAGAACACACACACAACCCAACACACAAGTTTGTATACACAACACAACACACCCATACACACACACCCATACATACAACACACAAGGCCGTACACACAACAGACAAGGCCACACACACACACAAACCCATGCACAAAGACAACACACAAGCCCATACACACAATACACAAGGTACAACACAACACACAAGTTTGTACACACAAGACAATACACAAGAAAACGATATACAAGTTTGTACACATAACACAACACACAGGACTATACAGACAACACAACACACACACACACACACAACACACAAGACCACACACACAAAACAAACACACCACACACAATAGCATACAACACAACACACAAGGCCGTACACACAACACACAACACAAGGGCATACACACAAAACAACACACATACACACAAAACAACACACAAGGCTATACACACAACACAACACACAACACAAGGGCATGCACACAAAACAACACACATACACACAAAACAACACACAAGGCTATACACACAACACAAGGGCATGCACACAAAACAACACACAAGGCTATACACACAACACAAGGAAACTCATCGAGGAGCATGAAGGGAGTCTCCAGAAAGTAGGCGGGTGAGTTCCATCTCAGAGGAGGCGGGCGGTGATTCCCCCGACGTGAATCAGAGCTGCTGTTATCCTCAACAACCGACTCATCCACAGTGAATTATCCCACTTACACCCGAATCACTTACGATCTTCCGCAAGAGACTCAAAACCCACCTCTTCAGACTCCACTACCACTGAACTCTGTCCATCTAGCTAAGTTGTCTTCACCGCTGTTTACTTGTTCAACACTATACCCCATAAAAAAATAAATAATAATTCACTAACCTTTTCCTTCCCAGTGTTACAGGTATGGCATGCAGATGCCTGCAATGATGTATATCGCTGTATTCCTGCACTGATCTTGTGCGCTAACTATGATTGTTCCTACCATGTATTAATGCACATCTTGTAAGTCGCTCTGGATAAGATACAGTGAGGTCTGCTAAATGCTTAAAATGTAAAAATGTTAAGAAAAAATGTATACAAAATAAAAAATAAAAAACAAACAGCCACAAGGGATTAGGCTGCTGATTGTGATCCCTTTGAATTAAGTGTGTTTTTATTGTCGGGAGAGCCCATGTTACATTCCCCTGATTTTTAAGAATCTGTTTCTGGAATAAGCGGGTTAAATAATAAATAAACAAATTAATGAATGATGAAAATGTTACATCCTGAGATCCAGACCTGATATCAAAAGGCTCCATCCCCCCCCCCACCCACCAATGACCCTGACCCACGTAAGCGGGTTAGATAATAAATGAATGACCCTAATGAAAAACCAATCAGAGATCAGACCTGATATTTAGCCCCGTGAACCCTCTTGCAATCAGAATCAAGTATTTATGAATAATGATTTAAAAAAACAGATTAAATTCAATTTAAAAATAAAGCAACAGCATCACATGCAAGCTAGCCACAAATAGATACAGCAATTACCTGATAATATAATATATGCCCTATTTAGCAGACGCTTTTATCCAAAGCGACTTACAGTAGTGAATGCATACATTTTTCAGTACATGTGGCCCCAGTGGGAATCGAACCCACAACTTAAGCGTTGCCAACGCAATGCTCTACCTACTGAGCCACACAGAAGACGGAACAGATCAAATAAGTAGGGCACTTACAGAGAATGAGCCATCTACCAAAGCTGCAGATACTGCTATCTAATTAGTATGTTAAAAAATAATAATAATAAAATTAAGTATTTGGAGTATTAAAGCCACTATAGTCGTGAACTAAACGGACAAGTCGAATGTCGTCATTTTAGCAGCTGGATCGGAGCGGAAGCCATTTTGGCTCAGTTTACACTTCAGCAGTGTGATTTTGCGCTGCCGAGGCGTCTGGCTCAAGACACAGGAGCCGTTGTTCTCTACCCTCGACGAGATCAACGGCTCGGGGAAAGCTCTCTAATTGGACAGTCTCGCTGGTGCGTAATGCTGCTGCCCCGAATTGACCAATCGGATTGTAGAGGGGAACCTCTATCAACGGAGTCACTGTTCTGGAATGGTCCCCTTGACAACTCTCAATAAACTTTTTTTTACATTTAGTTGCTTTAATTCTCTGAGGTTTTTTTTCCTTCTTCTTATAACTTTAACCGGTAACATTTTTTAGACAAGTAGACGGCATTTACGTTCTCGGTTTGTAGACAGAATGAAGACTTTTTTTTTGAAGACTTCTGTTCTGACCGAGACGGCACACACACACACACACACACACACACACACACACACACACACACACACACACACACACACACACGCACGTCGTCACCGTCGCCATGACGTCAACGTTTAATTTATAAAAAAACTGTACAAGATAGTGATAATAAAATCGCACTTAAAAATCAGTTCGCTCTTTCATTTCCTCTAGACAGAATTAAGACTTGTTTTGAAGACTTCTGTTCTGACAGAGACGACACACACACACACACACACACACACACACACACACACACAGAGACACGTCACCGTCGCCATGACGTCGACGTGTAATCTTTTAGATAGTGATAATAAAGTCGCACTTTAAAAAAATAGATATATCAGTTCGCTCTTTCATTTCCGAACAAACGTTAATCAGCCTGATTTCATTCGACGGACGAGGTGCGGGCGCGATTTTATACACATCTCTCCTTATCAAGATCTCATTTCTTCCACATTATGCTAAAAAATGACTCGTTAATTTATTTTAAAAGAAGCAGCTGGGTCGCACGCCGTACCTGGGACATTTAATCACACGCAATAACCGGGATGTAATTTAATCGCACAATAATAAATACGCCATCGTAGTCTCATCGTTCGTATTCACGATGGCGTGCGGCTTGCATGATATTATATCGCACACACACAGAGAGAGACAGTATCTTTAAAGACAACGTCCACAAGCACAGATTTGTACAAAAACCTCTCAGAACCTCTAGAGCTACGTGACAAATCTTACAGTTTTACGAGCTGCAGAATCCGCACACAAATCTCACAAAGTTACCAATAGCATTAAACAACAATAATATAATATAATAATATATATGGCATTTAGCAGACGCGTTTATCCAAAGCGATTTACAGTAGTGAATGCATACATTTTTCAGTGCGTGTGGTCCCCAGTGGGAATCGAACCCACAACCTGAGTGTTGCCAACGCTGTGCTCTACCTACTGAGCCACACAGAACCATGCTCTACCTACTGAGACACACAGAACCACGCTCTACCTACTGAGACACACAGAACCACGCTCTACCTACTGAGCCACACAGAACCACGCTCTATTTACTGAGCCACACAGAACCACACTCTACCTACTGAGAACACAGAACCATGCTCTACCTACTGAGCCACACAGAACCAGAGCAAAATCGCAACAAACAAACAGACAAACAAAAAAGGCTTTTTGACCCCGAATAGACTCATCCCACGAGCTCTAACGCTGCTGGCCTTCGACAAAACATCTCGTGCAGATAATTTTTGGACAAGTGAAGGACTAATTAACTGACCTATCATTACCGGGTACTTAACTTATTATCACAGTACTACTACTACCCAGATTCGGGTATAAACGAGGGTACACTTTGCGGCACGAGGTCTAATCAAATTACATCGGAAAAGGTTTTTTTTAAATATACGGACAGTGTCACTTCATTGATACGCACATACTCTCGAATATTGCTTCGTCCAGTCATCCTGTGGAATGTGCTCTCTGGTTTCGGTTACCTCCGAATACAATTACGAACACAAACAGATAAAAAAAAATCAACTGCTTTCTTGATGGTGTCGCCTAAATTTACACCCCTTTCTTTCTCTCCTCCTCTCCGTATCTGTAAAAAATGCAACACGGCTACTTTGGGGGGGACGGAGGGGGGGTGGTGGAAACCCCTGCATCTCCAACGCGAGGCGCGATTCGGACGCAGATTCACTTCGACAACGCACCATTTTTTACAGCAGTCTGCAGCGAACGCTTATTTCTCTCTCCCCTGACGACTGCGCTTGGACTCTGAATTCCACACAATAAAAACATCGAACTCGGGGTTGTTTTTTTCTCTCTCCCGGTTAAAAGTCGTGACGGATCGCGTATCGCTACACTTTTTGTGTTGGAACTTCGACACGGCGAGTGGTGGAATTCTTATTCCGTTCGCAGGTTTTTTTTTGGTGGGGGGGGTTTGTGTCTCTCTTGCTTGGTGTAAATATGTTCTAGTTCTTTCGCCGCATACAGCTGCAGCTCCGATCGCTGCTAAGGGGAGAAAGAAGCAGAAAAAAAGAGAAGTAAAACAGCGAACGCGACGACAATAACACCTGTATTTTTCCTCCCGCGGACTAGAGCAAAAAAACCCTATACAAGCAAAAAACAACACAATCATCATCACAACGAACACACAATCATCATCTACAGATACTATAACACAACGGCGATGGACTTTAAATGTTCCCGTTTCGAGAAGACCCTGGATTATTTGCGGTGACATTAGCGATGTGCTATGGAGCGCTCCGGTTTGTATCGTAACGCAACGAGCAACGGCATTAACGGAACATTTTTAAGCGCATTCGCTGAATGTGTGAACCGGTGATTCTGGACGTCGAAGGAGAAAAGAGAGAAAGAGAGAGAGAGGGGGAGAGAGAGACGGAGGAGAGAAGAGAAAGAGAGAGAGGGAGAGAGCATCAGCATTTAACGGAACATTTTTAAACGCATTCGCTGAATGTGTGAAACGGTGATTCTGGACGTCGAGCAGAAAAGAGAGAAAGAGAAAGAGAGGGAGAGAGGGGGAGAAGAGAAGAGGCACGATTATTCCTCGTTCGTACTACTAAAGTAAAAATCCGTGTTTCTAAGAAGAGAGACGAAGCATCGCGCCGGTTTAAATCGGGCGAGGGAGGGGGGCAGATTTTTTTATTAGATTTTTAAAAAAAATCGGGCACATTCTTCAACGCTGGCTCGATGCGTACGGATTGATTTTTTCCCCTCTCTTTCTGCTGCTTTCTCTCGCGCTTCTGCCCCTCAGCATTATCTCCCTCTCTCTCTCTCTCTCTCTCTCTCTCTCTCTCCTCTCTCTCTCTCTCTCTCTCTCTCTCTCCTCTCTCTCTCTCCCTCTCTCTCTCCTCTCCCAGCAGATGAGGGGATTTTTCTCTCTTTAATAAAAAAAAAAAAATCATTTTTCTTTTTCTCTTTGGCCGTCGCAGAGAGAGTGCACGCTGATAGATATTCGAGCACACGAGCTAGCGCGAGCGGAGCGACTCCGCGTTAACCCTCTTCGCAATTAAAAAGGAGAAGGGGGGAAAAAACCACAGACAGAGAAAGAGAGAGAGAGAGAGAGAGAGAGAGGGAGAAGGAAGGAAGGAAGGACAGGGGAAAACGGGAGGAATAAATAACAAGAGAGGAGGGGAGAAAAAGAGAGATGCAAAGATTGCGGATTATTTTACAGTGGAGAAGTGATCAACGGTGAATCTTTTGGATTGGAGTCTCTCCTCGTGGGGGGTTCAGCGCCACTGTAGAGTGGTGGGAGGGGAGAGAACAGCAACCCCAGCAGCAGAGCAGCACTGGGAAACATCGCCCCCGAGAGAGAGAAAACATCGCGGATTTTTTTGTTGTAAAAAAATAAATAAAAAAGATTTTTTTTTTTTTTTTTGCAAGGTCGGTCATTATCGAACTGGAGCCGTCGAACACACAAAAAAAAAAAAAGAAAGAAAAATGCGCCACTGGCCGCTGTTGCGTTTCATTCCTTCTCTTCCAAACCCCGTGATGGGATTTTCCTGCAAACGGATCTACTCCCTGTGATGTATAATATGCCTATTTCGTGGGCATTTTTTGTGTGTGTGTTGTTGTGGAAGAAGTAACGGACACCTACTTATAGCTTAGCTTAGCGTACATGGGTCTGGACCTAGTGTGAGTGTGTGTGTGTGTGTGTGTGTGTGTGTGTGGGGAGGTGGGGAGGGGAGGGGGGGAGAGGAGAGCAAGAAGATGAAACCGAATGCAGGAATTAACGACGGACGCCTAGTTTTTTCAAAAAACGGATGAATAATTTATGTTTTTAAAACATACCTCTCTCACACACACACACACACACACACACACTCCGTTAATTAATCGCGTTAATGTCTTGAGGACGACCCCCCCCTCCCTAGGATGAATTCTTCGTAGTCTCAGGGGGTGGTGTGTGTGTGGTGGTGGTGGTGGGGGGAATTTTAAAAAAAATGCCGTTTTGGTGGCTCGTCTTGCTCCTGTCGGCGGCGACCGGACTCTCTGCGTCGTTGCCCACGGCGGCGACGAACAACGAACGTAAACAACGTAAACAACGTGACCGCCGCGCGCGCCCGGGACGTCTGCAAGGAGCGCGTGTGCGCCTGCGCCGACCTCGAGGGGGACCTGCACGTCGACTGCGAGAAGCGCGGCCTCGCCAGCCTTCGTAACCTCGCGGACCCAGCTCCCACTTCTACCACCTGCTTCTGCACGGCAACTCGCTCTCCCGCCTCTTCCCCAACGAGTTCGCCAACTTCTACAACGCCGTGAGCCTCCACCTCGAGAGCAACGGCCTCCACGACATCGTCCCCGGCGCCTTCCTCGGGCTGCAGCTCGTCAAACGCCTGCACGTCAACAACAACAAGATCCGCTCCTTCAAGAAGAACACGTTCCTGGGTTTGGACGATCTGGAATACCTGCAGGCGGACTTTAACCTGCTGCGGGACGTCGACCCCTCCGTCTTCCGCGACCTCAACAAGCTCGAGGTCTTAATCCTCAACGACAACCTCATCAGCTCGCTGCCCGACGACCTCTTCCAGCACGTTCCGGTGACGCACTTGGATCTCCGCGGCAACAGGATTAAGACGCTGGCGTACGAGGGCTTGCTGGAGCAGATCCCGGGGGTGGTCGAGGTCTTGCTGGACGATAACCCGTGGGAGTGCGGCTGCTCGTTGTCGTCGCTGAAGGAGTGGCTGGAGAACGTGGTGCCGAGGGGAGCGCTGATCGGCCGGGTCGTGTGCGAGGCGCCCGCCCGGCTGCAGGGGCGGGACCTCAACGAGACGTCGGAGGCGGAGCTCTGTCCGAGGGGCGGAGGCGGAGGAGTCGACGAGAGCTTGGCCGCGCCTCCCACGCGCTCCTCGTCCTCCGACTCCGACAACGACGATCCGACGACGACGAAAGGGGCGAAGAAGACGCCGAACCGACCGGAGTCGTCGTCGTCGTCCTCCTCCTCAACGACGCCGGGGGGGGAAGACGAGGAGGAGGAGGAGGACGAGGAGGGGGAGCCGCCGGCGGAAGCTATCACGCCCGACGCTCGAAGTCGCGCGAGAACTGGCAGCTCAAACGAAACCCACGTCGTCGGGCGACGTCGAACGGGAAGGGCGAGCCTCTCCTCCTCCCGCCGCCGCCTCCGCCGTACAACGCCTCCTGCCCTCTGCCCTGCGTGTGCGAGCTCCTCGCCCCCAGCGAGTCACGTCGTCAACACCAACACCAACACCAACAAGGCCTTCGCGTCGACTGCAAGGGCCGCAAGATCGACAACCTCCACGGCCTCAAACCCAAAGCGGCCGCCAACGTCCACGAGCTCAACCTCCGCGACAATAACATCCACACCGTGCGCAAGAGTCACTTCGCCGGGCACCCCGACCTCACCCTCCTCGACCTCGGCGGCAACAACATCAAGCTGATAGAGAATAGCACGTTTCAGAACTTGACGAGGCTCCAGTGGCTCTACATGGACAAGAACTATCTCGACAGCCTCACGATGGAGATGTTCGTGGGCCTACACAATCTTGAGTACCTGAGCTTGGAATACAACGATATTCAGCAGGTGGCCGCCCGAGCGTTCGACCCCATGCCCAACCTCCGCGTGCTCTTCCTCAACAACAACCTCTTAAAATCCCTCCCGGCGGACGTGTTCCTCGGCGTCTCGCTCCTACGCATCAGCCTGCACAACAACTACTTCACCTTCCTCCCCGTGGCCGGCGTTCTGGACCAGCTGCCCGCCGTCATCCAGATCGACCTTCACGGGAACCCTGGGAGTGCACCTGCAGGATCGTCCCGTTCAAGCTCTGGACGGAGCGGCTCGGCGCGGACGTCGTCGTGAGCGACCTCCGCTGCGAATCGCCCGAGGAGTTCTGGAAGAAGGACTTCCGGCTGCTGGCCAACGACGTGATGTGTCCGAGCCTCTACGCGCGGACGCCTCCCACGTTAGTGTCGTCGTCCAAGAACGACACAGCAGCCGGCGCGGGCTTTCCCGGCGACTACTTGGGCGGAACGCACTCCAACTCGTACCTGGAGCCCAACCGCGTGTCCATCTCCGTCCTGGTGCCCGGCCTGCTGCTGGTGTTCGTCACCTCCGCCTTCACCGTCGTAGGCATGCTCGTCTTTATCCTGCGGAATCGCAAGCGCTCGAAGCGGCGGGACGGTTGCCACGCGACGGCGGCGGCGGCCGCGGCGGCGGAGATCAGCGCGCTGCAGACGGTGTGCGGCGACGCGGCGTCGTCGTCGTCTGGGGGCGGCGTCGTCGTATTGGCACGGAGGGCAGTATCATCACGCGGACGGCGGGGGTGGTGGGGGGAGGAGGTGGAGGTGGGCACAGAGGGTACGAGTGCGTCGGAGGAGGAGGAGGGACGATGGGGGGGATGGGGAGTCACGGGCTCTCCGATCAGTAGCGAGCGCTCTTTAAAAAAAGAAAAGAAAGGAAAAATAACAATAACAATAATTAATGAAATTAGAAATGTGCAGGGGGTGGTCTCTTCCAGGATGACAATGCCCCCATCCACAGAGGGTATGAGTGCGTCGGCGGAGGGACGATGGGGGGGATGGGGACTCACGCTATCTCCGATCAGTAGCGAGCACTCTTTAAAAAAAAAGAGAGAGAGAGAGAAATAACAATAAAGTAAATTAGAAATGCGCAGGGAGCGGTCTCTTCCAGGATGACAATGCCCCCCCATCCACAGGGCACGAGTGGGCAGACCTGAGTTGAGTGAGTGAAGGGTTCTGGTGGCTCTGTGTGTGCGCGTGTGAAGGGATGGAGGGATAACGGAATGGGAATTGATCATTATTGACAACAAAAAAGAAAGATACAATGAAAAACGAACGGATGATGACAATCGGAATACGAACGGGGGGGGAGACAGGATAAACTTATCCCCCCTACTTGTGTTTAACGAGAATTGATAATGGTTTACAAAGAGAAAAGATACAATGAAAACGAACGAGAGGATAACGAAATGGGAATTGATAATGATTGACAACAAAAAAGAAAGATACAGTGAAAAGCGAACGGATGATGACAATCGGAATACGAACCGGGGGGGGCAGGATAAAGGAATCGAACCCCCCTCTACTTGTGTTTAACTAACTGCTGTTCCCCGTTGACAATTTGGGGAGAGGAAAAGACAAAATGTTTTAAAAAACAAAAAACAAAAACAAGCTTCTTAATTAATTCGCTTTGTCGGATTGTGTTTTTTTTCTCCGGTTCCTTCGCCCTGGCAGTTGACTCTTGAGTTGAGTTGAGTTGAGTTGAGTGGTTCGGGTCCTGCTCCTACAGACACGGCGACAGCTCCCAACTGTACTATAATAATATGTAAGTTATGTAGGCTTTGGACCTTTCCTCTCTCCAGTGCCAGATATAGCCTATGTTTTACCACAACCGGACGTAAAAAAACATCCTGAGAACGAAGAAAGGAAGGAAGACAGGCCTCGGATTTTGGGGGAAAGATTTTGCACGATCGCATGAGTGTGGAGTTGTACATAGAAGGGACTGTTTCTAACAGTACGTGCATGATCGGCATGATATCAAACTCTTCACCCACCCACGGACATCATTAACATATCTACAAATGGAAGCATACTATTCCCCTCCCTTCTTCTCTAATGTCATAAATATAAATATGAATATATATATATATAAAAAAATTCTACATGAAAATATATTCAAAAGTGCCATTTCTCTTTTTTTTTTTTGGGGGGTTTTGATTTTTTTTTTGTGAAAACGCAGTTTTAAAAAGGGGTTGTATTTGTTTTAATTTGTTTTAAGGTATTTGAAAAAAGAATACAGGAAAAAAACGGACAGAGAATACAGCGAAACGGACGTACAGGAAACCGTATATGCATGTGTTTATTTTTATTTTATTTTTATTATTTTTTTCTGAAATCATTTGACTGTTGGTTGGGTTACCGGATTGGTTCATTATAATTGGTGCGGATGTTACGTAATCTGACCCCCTCTCTGATCTCTTCTTTGATGTTCCCCCCCCGGAGATTCCGATGCGCGCGGGAGGTGTGTGCGCGCATGCCCAGGTAACGTCCCCCCCTTGTGCTCTTTGGGAACTGCTGCAGACATCACATGTTGTAAAAAAGAATATATATATGGATTCGTGACAGTGGCATTGTGTTCATATATATGAGGTATATACCTGGCTTACCAAAGTCATTCAAGAGGGGGAGTTTTTTTATATAATGGCATATTTTTTCAAAATTAAAAAACTGTTTTAAGCAAAAAAAAAAAGAAACAAAAAAAAAAAAGATTTGGAAAAAATAATAATAATAATGTCTCGCGGGTGTTGCATATAGGGGGGGTTAATCGTTTGGTCAATTTTTACACAGCACGTTCAGACGGACTGGGACTACAATGCCTTTCTTTCTTCCTTCTCCCCCCTCCTCCTCCCCTCCTCCCCAGACACATTCAAAAATCCGCAAATTGAATTTTATTCACAATTAATAATGTTAACTGTGAGCTTTTGTAAAGCCGTCTATCTCAGTCGAGGCAGCGTAGGGTGGTGGTGGTGGGGGTGGGGGGTGGGAGGAGGGGAGGAGGGTAAAACCAGGGGTGGGAGGAGGGAGGGGAGGAGGGGTTAAAACCAGCAAGAGGAAATTCAGAGGCCTTGATTCCATTTAAAAAAAACTGAACACAAAGGTCGTTTGTAGATTGGAGAGAGAGAGAGAGAGAGAGAGAGGAGAGAGAGACAGAGAGAGGGAGAGATAGACAGAGAGAGAGAGGAGAGGGAGAGAGAGAGAGAGAGAGAGAGGAGAGAGAGAGAGAGAGAGAGAGAGAGAGAGAGAGAGAGAGAGAGAGAGAGAGAGAGAGAGAGAGAGAGAGGGAGAGAGAGAGGACCAGGAGACGTCACGAGATTCGTAGGCTAACCCTTGAGAGGGTTTGCTTGCTCACTCGCCTGGCTTGGCTTGGCCTGCACTGGGCAGCAGGGGCAGCAGCAAGCGGCGCAATGTGGGGCGGGCTGGGGGAGGCTGGGGGCTGGGGGGCTGGGGGACGAGGTTGCTGTTGTGTCTCTGTGCCACGCGCTGAAATAAAACACTGGAAGAGACCTTTTGCAAGCAAGGTTGGGTTTTTATTTTCCTTCTCCTCCTTCTTCTTCTGTGTTCGTGGATCTGCATTATTTTATTTTGTATAAAAAAAATTTTGCTGCTCGAATCACGTTGTTCTAAAAAAAAAAGAGATCGAGTACATGTTCGGTCACGTGGTGTGGAGCAACAGGATGAAAGAGTTCTGACCGCAGGACGAATTATAAGCGCATTAGCGGATCATTCCACCCCGTGCAGCGATTTTAATACACGACTGTACAAACAAACAAACAAACAAACAAACACGTGCGATGGAAATATGACGGACCCATTTCATAAACTACAAGGAGTATAATCTAAAATATGTTACTAGGCTATTTTCTTAAATCGTATTGGTGAGATAAATTGGTCCTTAGTGCGCAAGAGAAGGACCGTGAATCACATAATGCAATCTGCAAAATATGGTGTCCCCATACGTAGAACATGCCCTTTAACTTCGTTCCAGTTCTACGAGGTTTCACCTAATCCTACCGAAAGTGCAATGGAAAGGAGTCAGCAAGCAAGGCGATTCGACTGCACTTAAAAAAAAAAAAAAGAATCAAATTAAATATATATTATATTAATATAGATAAAATTGGTGCATCACTGATGTTGAGCCTAACTTATTAGGGACTAATAACTATTTGGGGAATAGGAACGGTTTCGAACACAGCCTCAGTTTCACACAAAGGAATTGAGTGGCTTCGAAACACAAAGTACACTACTTTGTGTGACGCCATTTTTAAGGACGAATTCTAAAATGTGAATTGATGTCACTAAATAGTGAATGAAAATACCCACATTCAGGTGATTTGTAGTGTACATCGACTGTACCCTACTTTACCCTAGAATTGATCCCGTCACACAATGCAATGTCAGAAGTGACAGGTCACTGAAGATGATGTCACAGTGGTTCAGTTGGTCAAAACAGATGTTCTCTAAATGTCACAGTGACAGGGAATAGATGATGTCACAGTGACAGGTCACAGATGATGTCACAGTGACAGGTCACAGATGATGTCACAGTGGCTGGTCACAGATGATGTCACAGTGCTTTGTGTGTGATGTCAGAGGGAGTCTGGCCTGGCCGGGGTCACGCTCGGGTCATCCTGTGTCCCGTGGTGATACAGGGAATTTAGTGAGGGGGGGTGGGGTGGGGGGGCGCATGACCAATGTTACTGTATTTTTTTAATGGCTATCATGTACAAATACAAAGGCTTTGCATTGTGGTTCTGTTGTGTGGTTCTGTGTGGCTCAGTAGCGGGTGCTGAGCTTAGGTTGTGGGTGGTGATTCCCACTGACAGCGCTGAAAGATGTAGGTTGTGGGTTTCTAAATGGTGTGTATTATATTACAAAACAACAACAATAACCAATAACACTGGGGACTGGGAATGGTTTTTGTGCTGGAATGATGTTCTCCTGTGAATGGGTGCCTGAACTTCTGAACTATGATTTAAGCTGCCAGGTATTAGTCTCACACAGACACATGGACACACAGACACACAGACACACACAGAGTCACACAGAGACACACAGAGACACAGAGACACACAGACACACAGAGTCACACAGAGACACACAGAGACACACAGAGACACACAGAGACACAGACACACAGAGATAGAGACACACAGACACACAGAGACACACAGAGACACACACAGAGTCACACAGACACACACAGAGCCACACAGAGACACAGAGACACACAGAGTAACACAGAGACACACAGACACACAGAGCCACAGACACACACACAGACACACAGACATCAGTAACCTGGATGAATCCTAATCTGTCACATTTGGGGCATGTTGTTATCACACCTACAATATGATTTGTCACACTTTTTAATGTCTCCACACTGCGATTTAATGTTTGTTTGTTGTTTTGCTTTTTTGACACATATTGCCCGTCTCTATTTCGCTAAATAAAATAGGGTCAAGGTTGGAAACTGCCAAAATAAAGGACACACTTGAGTAAATGAAGGGTTCTGGTGGCTCTGTTATGGTGTGGGGTGCATTTTCCTGGCATTGTTTAGATCCACTCAACCTCTTTAGAGGGCAGGGTAAACACCTATAAACACAAAGTCATTCTGAGTGATCACCTTCATCCTGTGGTGAAGCATTTCCATCCTGATGGGACTGGTCTCTTCCAGGATGACAATGCCCCCATCCACAGGGCACGAGTGCTCACTGAATGGTTTAATGAGCATGAAAACGATGTAAACCACATGCCATGGCCATCTCAGTCAGCAGATCTCAACCCAATTGTACACTTATGGGAGATTCTGGAGCAGCATTTTCCACCACTATCAACAAAACACCAAATGATGGAATTTCTCCTGGAAGAATGGTGTTGCATCCCTCCAACAGAGTTCCAGACACTTGTAGAATCTGTGCCAAGGTGTAAAGGAGCTGTTCTGCCAGCTCATGGTGGCCCAACGCCCTATTAAGACACTTTATGTGGGTGTTTCCTTTATTTTGGCAGTTAACTGTGTACACTTCATTCTCCATCACAATGTTCTCTCTGACGCTCCTGTTACCAGATCTGACCAATCACTGACAATCTAGCGCTTGTGGATTTCCTGGGAAAATGACATATCCTAGTTTAAATTTTTTTTACATTTCAATGTGTTTTTATTTGTTTGTTTTTTCAACAGCCGTTCCCATAATCAGGTTTATTTGCTTCCAATGGTTTGGCAATGGAACGAAACCATTGGCTGGCTGTTAGACATTTTATAATGTTGAACACAACTGGGCAAGCTCCATGCATCATTATCCGGATTTAAAAAAAAATTTTTTGTAATTTTGTTTCTGATTGTATCCCATTTTCTCCCAATTTTAGTAGCTAATTACACCTGCTATTTTCATGTCAATCCCCCCCTAGTAATGTGAGTTTGCTGCCGTAGTCCTGCGACCGGAAGTGACGAAGGCGAAGTAATGCCTCCTCCGAGACGGCACTTGCCAGGCCGTTCAGTGAACGTCCTGTCGGCTTCCCTCCCCCTCCCTGAGGCGGACAGCCAATCGGTGCCCCTGGTGGTACATTATCTGGATTTTGAACACATAAATTGTTGCTTGATTAACTTTGAGGAGTGTTTGAACCATCTTTGCCATTCTTTGAAACGAGACAAAGTCAACGCTCAGAAAAATAGTGACTCACTGCAGTACGTTAAGAACTCCTTCACCTTTTAAAAATGTCTGTTTCCCACGGAGACCAGGGTTCGATTCCCCATCTTGAGTCAGCTCTAAAATTGGGCGAACCGGGGATAAAATCAGTCCGCCCATAATAGGTTTTAAAAGCCGTGTGTTTCCTTCACTGCGCAGAAGGGTGGCCCTGTAGTACCGGGTTACAGTCGATGGCTTGGCGAGTGCCTTCACGGAGGAGATGATACTTTGCCTTCGTCACTACCGGTCGCAGGACTATGGCAGCGAACTCACAATACTAGGGGGATTGACATTAAAATAGCGGATTTAATTGGTCTAATTGGGAGAAAATGGGAGAAAATCAGAAACAAATTGTATTTTTGTTAAGTAAAATGTAGCTCACCTCTTCAACTAGGGAGGGGAACTCCATCCATCCATTATCTAAGCCGCTTATTCCTGGTCAGGGT
>JAINUG010000414.1:297500-302500 GCA_029706075.1 Aldrovandia affinis
TCCTCTAGTGCTCTTAATTCCTCCCCTTCCCCCACCGCGTGCATATCGATCACGCGTTTGATTGTGTTTGTCTTACACGAAGAATGTGCTCGGAGACTAGAGACTCCAAACCCACCTCTTCAGACTCCATTACCACTGGAAGTTGTACATCTATTGGACAGAAATAGACAAAATAGTGGCTGGACTGGTGTACATGAAATTAAAGTTTATTTAAGGCAGCCAATCTTATCCGAGAAGGGCCGGTGTGGCTGCAGGCTTTTGTTCTAGCCCTGCACTAACACACCTGATTTGACACTAATTCACCAATGATGGTCTACAATCAATAACCTTGATTAGTTTAATCAGTTGTTTAGTGCTGGGCTACAGGTAACATAAGAACATAAGAATACATAATGATGAGAACGGGCCGTTTGGCCAATCACAACACACAGGGCCTAAAAATCGTCAAATCACAACGCACAGTGCCTAAAAATCGTCCAATCACAACACACAGAGCCTAACAATCGACCAATCAAAACACACAGAGCCTAAAAATCGTCCAATCACAATACACAGTGCCTAACCATCGACCAATCACAACACACAGCACCTAACCATTGACCAATCACAACACACAGAACATAAGAACATAAGAATACATAATGAGGAGAACGGGCCGTTCAGCCCATCTTGGCTCATCATGTCCTAATCTAAAGAGTATCAGTACTGCATCTAGCCTGGACTTGAATAGCCCAAGTGTTTCTGCCTCTACTACATAGGAACATAAGAACATAAGAATACATAATGAGAACATCAGCCCATCTAATGTCCTAATCTAAAGAGTATCTAGTACTGCATCTAGCCTGGACTTGGATAGCCCAGTGTTTCTGCCTCTCTAGGAACATAAGAACATAAGAATACATAATCTAGAACGGGCCATTCGGCCCAAGGCTCATCATGTCCTAATCTAAAGAGTATCTAGTACTGCATCTAGCCTGGACTTAAATAGCCCAAGTGTTTCTGCCTCTACTACCTGACCCTAACACACCTGATTCAACTAATTCACCAATCATGGTCTACAATCAAGACCTTGATTAGTCTAATCAGGTGTTTAGTGCTGGGCTAGAACAGAAGCCTGCACCCACACTGGCCCTTCTCGGATAAGATTGGACACCCCTGATCTAACCACTTGTCATCACCACTGCCTAAATTAACTAAATTTTACAGCATACACTCTTAACTTCACAATTTACCACTAAAGCAAACAAGTCGACTGATTGTGGACTGTTGTTGAGGTCCAGTAATATGATGATAGTTTAGGTACACTATTCATTTTGAGAGAGAAAGAGAGAGAGAGAGAGAGAGAGAGAGAGAGAGAGAGAGAGAGAGAGAGAGAGAGAGAGAGAGAGAGAGAGAGAGAGGGAGGGAGAGAGAGAGAGAGAGAGAGAGAGAGAGAGAGAGAGAGAGAGAGAGAGAGAGAGAGAGAGAGAGAGAGAGAGAGAGAGAGAGAGAAAGGGAGAGGGAGAGAGAGAGGGAAGAGAGAGAGAGAGAGAGAGAGAGAGAGAGAGAGAGAGAGAGAGAGAGAGAGAGAGAGAGAAAGGGAGAGACAGAGGGAGAGAGAGAGAGAGAGAGAATGAGAGAGAGAGAGAGAGAGAGAGAGAGGGAGAGAGAGAGAGAGAGAAAGAGAGAGAGAGAGAGAGAGAGAAAGAGAGACAGAGGGAGAGAGAGAGAGAGAGAGAGAGAGAGGGAGAGAGAGAAAGGGAGAGACAGAGGGAGAGAGAGAGGAGAGAGAGAGAGAGAGAGAGAGAGAGAGAGAGAGAGAGAGAGAGAGAGAGAGAGAGAGAGAGAGAGAGAGAGAGAGAGAGAGAGAGAGAGAAAGGGAGAGAGAGAGGGAGAGAGAGAGAGAGAGAGAGAGAGAGAGAGGGAGAGAGAGAGAGAGAGAGAGAGAGGGAAAGAGAGAGAGAAAGAGAGAGAGAGAGAGAGAGAGAGAGAGAGAGAGAGAGAGGGAGAGAGCTACATTCTTAACAATGCATTTTATAATCCTTGTATCCTTGTTTAAAACTTTCTCAAACCAAAACAAAATACAAATACATTTACTAACCTTTTCCTTCCCAGTGTTATAGGTATGGTGTGCAGCTGCCAACAATTATGAATGAGAGGTGATTTTAGACCCTATTTAGGGGGGGCTTTCATCTCAGCGCCCCTGAAAATGTTTAGTCATTCCTTTATAAAAAAAAACATTTTTACTATCTATATCAATTTTTTACATTTGTTTCTGATCTTATCCCATTTTCTCCCAATTTGGTAGCCAATTAAACCCGCTATTTTTATGTCAATCCCCCCCTAGTAATGTGAGTTCACTGCCGTAGTCCTGCGACCGGTAGTGACGAGAGCGAAGTGACGCCTCTTCCGAGACGGCACTCGCCGAGCCGTCGACTGTAACCCCGGTACTTCAGGGCCACTCTTATGCGCAGCGAACGTCCTGTCGGCTTCCCTCCCCCCCTCCCTGGGGCAGCCACCAAATCGCCGCCCTTGGTGGCACTCCTGGCCAGAGCCGACTCTGGCGAGACGGGAAATTGAACCCCGGTCTCCGTGGCCAGCGTCGGACGTTGTAACCACTGGACCACCCGGGAGGCCCTATCTATATCTATTTTTACAAATACCACAGATAGAGAGAGAGAGTGATATTTCAAGTTTGAGAACGACCACCATTGTGGTGTTTTTGTTTGGAGGAATGTAACAGTAAATTAATGAAAGATTTAGGCTTGTGCTTTTGCATGTGTACATCTCACATTCTCATTGGGGGCTGAGCCCCCCCTAAAAGTCAAATAATAGAATCGCCCCTGCGTCTAACCACTGCTTACATGTTTTATACTGCTTTTCGTAATATGTATCCTTACTTAAAACTTTCTAAAAAAAAAAAAAAAAATCTACTAACCTTTTCCTTCCCTGTGTTACAGGTATGGTATGCAGCTGCAACAATGATGTCTATTGTTGTATTACTGCACTGATCTCTTGCACTAACCATGATTAATCTGACCATGTATAAGCACATCTTGTAAGTCGCTCTGGATAAGAGCGTCTGCTAAATGCTGTAAATGTAAAATGTAATGCACTGATACAGTAGAGGTGGGAGATCGTGTGTTTGTGTCTGCCGCTAAACAGTGACATTGTAGTCCTCGTAGTGTCAACATTTACATTTACATTCTAAGCATTTAGCAGACGCTCTTATCCAAAGCGACTTACAAGATGAGCATTTATACATGGTAAGATTAATCATGGTTAGTGCAAGAGATCAGTGCAGGAATATAGCGATAGACATCAATGCAGGCAGCTGCGTATCATACTTGTAACACTGGGAAGGAAAAGGTTAGTAATTTATTTATTTATTTAGTTTTAAATGAGAAGGCAGGGATACATATACAAGAAGTGTTGAGCAAGTAGGCAGTGGTGATGACAATAGGCTAGATGTACAGAGTTCAAATATCATTAACATTGTTTAATGATCATAGATTGACAATTTTTTCCCCCAATACATTTTACATTTACATTTACATTTTAAGCATTTAGCAGACACTCTTATCCAGAGATGTGCATTAATACATGGTGAGATTAATCATGGTTAGTGCAAGAGATCAGTGCAGTAATACAGCAATAGACATCATTGTTGGCAGCTGCACACCGTACCTGTAACACTGGGAAGGAAAAGGTTAGTCATTTTTGTAATTTTGTTTTTTTAAATGGAGTAAGTAGGGGTATATAGTGTTGAGCAAGTAAACAGTGGTGATAACGATTGGCTAGATGGACAGAGTTCAGTGGTAGTGGCGTCTGAAAAGGTGGGTTTTGAGTCTCTTGCGGAAGATCGCAAGTGATTCCGCGGTCCTTCAACACAAGGAGTTCCTTTTGTTTTTGAGTGAGTGTCACGGGGTCCTCGTATTGGCACGATCATCGCGTCTGCCGTTGTGGGAGTCCTGACACGTCAAATCGATGCGCTGACGACAACATTGTGCTGCAGGAACTAAACTGAGGTGCTGTGGCCTTCCGTGGCCAGCCGTGATCCCCTGCTAAAGAGACTGAATTCTCTGGACAGCGCAATATACCTTACCTGGTATGAAAGGTAAAAGTTATGATGATAGAACATCAATAAGTAACACATAACAGTTATTCAAAAATGAAGGTTTTATATAATTTTATATAACAATCAAACTTGGGGTCAAAATGACCCAGACAACATAGATGCATACAACATATGTACAGGATATTGGAAAAACTTGTTTTGAGTTAATTTCATGTTTGCTATGTTTTCCCCATAAAGTTAGGAAAAGTCATGAAAAATCTAGCTGAACAAAGTACGTTAACCATGTTTTTAGAGACAGTAAACATTGAAAAGTTATGATGACAGACTAAACTGATACCTGGTATGAAAGGTAAAAGTTATGATGACAGACTTAAGGCACTCAATCTATTTAAGCTTAGCAAACGGAGACTTTGATTGAGGTTTTTAAATTCCTAAAATGCCACTACAATCATGATATCTGAGAGAGTCTGCACACGCCTCCACGGCTCCGTCTGTCTGTCTGCCTGCATTGTCGGGGTTCCAAACTGCCCAAGGTCACAAAAAAAAAAAAAAAACTGCCCCTGCAGCTGAATATTTAAAGAGCAACACCCCATAACAGACACAGAGACGTTATCAAAACCTCTGCTGCGTTTTTCCCATTTTAAGAAATATGCATCATTGATTGACTGATCCTGGTATGCATTCAGTCTTATCTTCTGTTCGAGCTGTGGGATCGAGTATCCGAAAACAGCACGTGAGCCTTATCAGGCAGGCAGTGAGGTATAATGGTTAGGGAACTGGGCATGTAACGTTAAGGTTGCAGGTTCAATCCCTACACTGTTAATATCCAGCTGTATAAATGGATTGTAAAGAAATGTAAACTGTAAGTTGCTCTGGGTAAGAGCATCTGCTAAATGCCTGTAATGTAATGTTATCTTACATGGGTTACAGCAGGGGTGGACAA
>JAINUG010000414.1:310000-312500 GCA_029706075.1 Aldrovandia affinis
CCACACGCCCCTGACACATTTAGTGACACACAGAGAGAGAGAGAGAGAGAGAGAGAGAGAGAGAGAGGGGGGGAGGGAGAGAGAGAGAGAGAATCAGAGAGAGAGAGAGGGAGAGAAAGAGACAGAGAGAGGGGGAGGGAGAGAGAGAGAGAAACAGAGAGAGACAGAGAGAGACACACAGAGAGAGAGAAACAGAGAGAGAGAGAGAGAGAGAGCAACACAACCTATCGATGTGTGATCAATACTAAATGCAGTATATCAATACATAATCAATACTAAACCCCGTTTGTTATCTCTGCCCTAAGTGCTAGCTTTAATCACGTTAAAAAAAAAAAAAAAAAAAAAAAATTAAATTCACCTGTTTATCGCACGTTTACCATTTCACATAAACAGAGGAACATCCAACCAGATCCTGGCGTCCGCTCCCGTTGAAATAGGGATGTAATTTAGGTGCGGATATTTCACCTGATGTTATTTATCTCAGTTCAGTCTCACGTTGAGTATATAGCCTTAACCTTTTAGGGTTGGCAGGATCGCCGCCGATCCGAGCAGCAATAAAAGTGTTTTCTGGCCTCCCGCGTGGCCCAGTGGTTACAACGTTCGACGCTGGCCACGGAGACCGCGGTTCGATTCCCTGTCTTGCCAGAGTCGGCTTTGGCCGGGGGGGGAGGGAAGCCGACAGGACGTTCGCTGCGCATAAGAGTGGCCCTGTAGTACCGGGTTACGGTCGACGGCCTGGCGATGCTTTGCCTTTGTCACTACCGGTTGCAGGACTACGGCAGGGGAGGATTGACATAAAATAGCGGGTGTAATTGGAACTGTGGTTCTCTGTGGCTCAGTTGGTAGAGCACAGCGTTGGCAACGCCTAGGTTGTGGGGGTATATTGTGTTGTTTTTTATAAAAGAGCTCTTGCTGTAATTATTGTAATAATTATATATATTGTGTTGCTGTAATTATTGTAATTATTGTAATAATTTAATTCTATTGCCTTTTACTGTAAATACTGTGTACTGTTGCCCTTTTGCACTTTTTCGTTGAGCATTGCCACTTTTCATTTCACTGCACACCCCGTGTGTGTATGTGACAAATACAAATCTTGAAATCTTGAAATTGAATTGAAATCAATTCCTACTGGGGCCACATATACTGAAAAATGTATGTGTTCACTACTGTAAGTCACTTTGGATAAAAGTGTCTGCTAAATGGCGTATATTATTATTACTAAATTGAGAGGAAATGGGATGAAATCAGAAACAAAATCTTAAAAAAAAGTATATTTCTATTTCTAACTCCACAAGATTTTATCATAAACATGTGGCAAAAGCATTGACAGAAACGTTAGAATCGCGACTTTCCGATTTGAAACACTGGCAAATAATATGAGATTAGCATTAGAACAGCATTTGTGACGGCACACAAATAAATACTCTTTATAACTTGTGTGTTTGTAGATCTATTTACAAGCTGCATATGATACCGACCAAAGTATCGATGGCATATAAATGTAGCTGTGATTGTCCTTCAAATAAAAACATAAAACACCTTGGAGTAAGTGTGTGTTAAGTTTATGAAATTTAGATGAATATCAGACGACACCAAAATCAAAAAATTGTTTTATTGCTGCCTTTGAATTGTGGCTACAGATTTACCTACAGGGTTTTAGTTTAACTATGTGGTTGCTCCTAGCACCTGGAACTGTACTTCCCTCTAGGGTGGCTTTCAGCTAAAACTGTTTTTGACTACGGTTAACACTTTGTTGTACGTCGCTCTGGATAAGAGCGTCTGCCAAATGCCTGTAATGTAATGTAATGTAATGTAATAGTGTAGTATTGTGGGTATGTAGATAATGTAATGTAATGTAATAGTGTAGTCTCACACACTTAAGATAATGTAATGTAAGAGGATTGTGGGTAGTGCAGTCTTAGCATAATGTAATGTAATGTCATAATGTAATCTCACACACACACAAGGATTGTGGGTAGTGCAGTCTTAGCATAATGTAATGTAATGTAATGGTGTAGTCTCTCACACACACAGAGGATTGTGGGTAGTAGTCTTAGCATAATGTAATGTAATGTAATGTCACACACACACAGAAAGCTTCTAATGAACTGAGCAGGGATCTGTGGGGACTAACCTAGAAGATATCAAACCCTGGAGTCAAGGCTTGTCTTGAAGAGCCCAAGGAGGTGTCTGCTTGTACTGTTCCATGGCCAGGAAAGCTATTCACTTTCATTTTAAGCATTTAGCCGACGCTCTTATCCAGATCGACTTACAAGATGTGCATTAATACATGGTAGGAACAATCATAGTTACATTACATTACATTACAGGCATTTAGCAGACGCTCTTATCCAGTACAGTTGACATTTCTTTACAATCCATTTATACAGCTGGATATTAACTGAAGCAATTCAGGTTAAGTACCTTTAGCTCAAGGGTACAACGGCAGTGTCCCCACCTGGGGATTGAACCTGCAACCTTAACGTTACAAGCCCAG
>JAINUG010000414.1:315000-317500 GCA_029706075.1 Aldrovandia affinis
TCCACCCCCCATCCCCCACCAGCCCCTCCTCATCCCATTCCCCAGCTGTGTGTGTGTGTGTGTGTGTGTGTGTGTGTGTGTTGTATGAGCCCATCTCATTACTCCATTACCATTTACATAACAGGCATTTAGCAGACGCTCTTATCCAGAGTGACTTACACAGTTTACATTTCTTTGCATACAATCCATTTATGTAGCTGGATATTTTACTGAAGCAATTCAGGTTAAGTAACTTGTTCTAGTGGGAATCAAACCCCAACCACTAGGAATCAAACCTGCAACCGCTGGGAATCAAACCTACAACCATTGAGAATCGAACCTGCAGCCTTTGAGAATCAAACCTGCAATCGTTGGGAATGGAACACCAAACCTCTGGGAATCAAACCCACAATCTCTGAGAATCGAACCCCGCAACCTTTGCAGCGGCTTGGAGGCCAATGCTTTGAAGGTCACTTCAGCGCGTGAAAGAAGTAGCCTCTGATTGGTCGCTGACAGCAGCATTACCCAGAGGCCCTCACCCAAGGCTCCCACAATCCTCTCTCTCTCTCTTTCTCTATTGTTCTTGTCAGCGACCTGCCTTCCCTTCCCCTCTCTGAGCAATTTAATTCTCTCTTCATGAAGACTTAACTTAATTAATTAACTTCTCTTCATCCCTTCCTCTCTCTCTCTCCCTCCCTCCCTCTCCCTCCCTCTCTCTCTCCCTCCCTCCTCCCTCCCTCCCTCTCTCTCTCCCTCTCTCTCTCTCTCTCTCTCTCTCTCTCTCTCTCTCTCTCTCTCCCCTCTCCCTCCCTCTCTCCCTCCCTCCCTCCCACTCTCTCTCCCTCCCCTCTCTCTCTCCCTTCCTCTCTCTCTCCCCCCCTCTCTCTCTCTCTCCCCCTCCCCCTCTCTCCCTCCCTCTCCCTCCCTCCCTCTCTCCCTCCCTCTCTCCCCTCTCCCTCCCTCTCCCTCCCTCTCCCTCTCCCTCCCTCCCTCTCCCTCCCTCTCCCTCTCCCTCTCCCTCCCTCTCCCTCCCACTCTCCCTCTCCCTCCCTCTCTCTCTCTCTCCCTCCCTTCCTCTCCCTCTCTCTCCCCCTCTCCCTCCCTCTCTCCCTCCCTCTCTCTCTCTCTCCCTCTCTCTCTCTCTCTCTCCCTCCCTCCCTCTCTCCCTCCCTCCCTCCCTCCCTCTCTCTCTCCCTCCCTCCCTCTCTCTCCCTCTCTCTCTCCCTCCCTCCCTCTCTCTCTCCCTCTCCCTCCCTCTCCCTCTCCCTCCTCTCTCTCCCTCCCTCCTCTCTCTCTCCCTCTCCCTCCCACTCTCTCCCTCCCTCTCTCTCTCTCCCTCCCTCTCCCTCCCTCTCCCTCCCTCTCCCCCTCTCCCTCCCTCCCTCTCTCCTCCCTCCCTCTCCCCTCTCCCTCCCTCTCTCCGTGCGATTTAATTCTCTCTTCAGGAGAGGAGCAGGGGAGCGACGGTGTTCACAGTGCAGTTGTGGGGTCTCACCCGCGACGCTCCCGCTGGCGGTTAGCACACACGTTGTGTTCTTAGCGCTCAGGGCGCGGCGGGAGTCTCACAAGCGGCATGCTGGGTAATCTCGCATGCGGCATGCTGGGTAATCTGCTAGAGCCATCTGTTTAGTATAGAGAGTGAACTGCTGGTGTTTGGAAGACGGGGTTTTTTGCAGATGCAACTTGTTGAAGGCTGGCAGTGTGGTGTAGTGGTTAGGGGGGAGCTGGGCTTGTAACTCAGAGGTTGCTGGTTTGATTCCCAGATGGGGGCACTGCTGTTGTACACCTTGAGCTAAAGGGGCTTAACCTGAATTGCTTCAGTTAAAATATTCAGCTGTATAAATGGATTGTATGTAAAGAAATGTAAACTGTGTAAGTTGCTCTGGATAAGAGCGTCTGATAAATGCCTGAAATGAAATGTAAAATGTTGATGCCTGTTTATGAGGATGGGAATGACGCAAATGGAATGTGTAAGATAAGCAGGTAGACTTTTTTTTTTTTTATACATTTGCTTCAGATTTTTTCCACTTTTCTCTCAGTTTAGTGGCCAATTACACCCTTAATTTGTTTAGATTTTCCCTCCCCACACGAGTCCGCCGCTCATCTCTACGAGGCAAGCTAATTCTCTGAGGGCAGTGACCCCCGCTTCCTATGAGAGGGAATTCGCCCCCACCCATGTTCTGGAGACTCCCTTACGTGCTTCACGGTGGACCAGAGCCGGCTCATCCTCCCCCCTCCCCCTGAGGCGAACAGCCAAATGCCCCCGCCCCCGATCGGGGCTGACGACCAGGACCAGTCTGGTACAGTCAGATTTTGAACCGCGACCGTGATAGGCAGCTCACACTCGTAAAGGACCAGCCAATACGGGTGCATTAGACCACTACGCTATCGAAGACCCCATACAGACTTTTTCCCTTTTCATGTAAGGACATCCGACCTGGATTCAACCAACATTCCTCCGTAGTTTTGACAGGTCGATTTATTTTCTTCATAAACCCGGAATTATAATTTTTTTTCATTC
>JAINUG010000414.1:340000-352500 GCA_029706075.1 Aldrovandia affinis
GAGTCCGTCGCCCGTCCTCCGGGATCGAGACACACATTCCTGGTTGAGTGTTCCCGCCTCTTTCGAGGACGCCTTAACCTTCTCCTCGACGGACTCGTGCCGGCGCTCCCTCCCCCTGGAGGCGGACAGCCAAATGCCCCCGCCTCCGATCGGGGCTGACGACCAGGGCCGGTCTGGTAGAGACGCTGGTTTCGATCCGTCCCTGACGGGCAGCGCACACCACTCCGAAGCGTGGTGCGTTAGACCGCTGCCCTATCCGCCAGGCCGTGTTGTTTTTTTTGTTCAAGTTTCAACTTGCATCCACTCCCCAGCCCCAGCAAGCCAAATGTATATATAAAACTTAAATGTATTAGCTGTATTTTAGGCTGTGGAAAAGTTGTGAAAATATTATCGTGATTTTTTGTGTCAGGTCACAAACATATCCTTAATATTCTTTTTTTGTAATATCCTGCAAAAACAAAAAAAAGCGCGTTTTAGACCTATTTATAGCAGTTGGAAAAGCTTTGGTTTATAAAATAAACAAGAAAACATCCAGAAAAAAACACCAACCATTGCTACAATGTTGTTATTCACCAACAACCGAACTTTACTTTTTAAAAAGTTCCAACGGAATTCTGCTCTAGCTGCAGTTACACAGTTATAATGATCATGTCGGTGTGCTTATTACTTACAGTACCAGACAAAAGTTTGAGCACACCTTCCATCTGGGTTACGGCTAAACGGGCACTCCTTCATTCTTCAGCAAGATAACGACCCCGAAACACACCTTGAAGTTGTGCAAGAACTATCTGGTGAAGGAGGAATGTGAAGGACAACTCAAACTAATGACCTGGCCTGTCCAGTGTCCAGACCTCAATCCTCAAATACCTTGTATGGGACAAACTGGACAGAAGAGGCAAAGCAAAGCACCCCACAAGTGTCTCTGGGAATTGCTGCAGGAGAGCTGGGAAGACATATCGGGTGATTTCCTGCTGAAACTTATGAACCGAATGGCCCGTGTTTGTGAGGCTATTCTCACGCCAAAGGGTGGATATTTCTTGAAAACTGCTTTGATGTTCCTTTGTTTTATTGCTCCAAGGTTGTTGTCATTGTTAAGTGTTTACAGAAACGTATGGTTCTGTGTGTCTCAGTAGGCAGAGCAAGGCATTGATAACACTTAGGTTGTTGGTTCGCATATACTATATGAAATGCATACATTAATTACTGAACGTTGCTTTGGATAAAAGTGTCTGCTAAATGGCACTGTATACTGTATGTATATATATATATATATATACAGGATTCCTGGCAGCTGATGTCAATTTGCAAGGACTGTTTTCTGTCACATTGTGGTGGTGGAGCAGTGGAGAGGAGGAGAGAAGGAGAGGAGGAGTGGAGAGGAGAGAGGGAGAGAGGAGAGGAGGAGAGAATGAGAGAGGAGAGAGGAGAGAGAGAGGGAGAGAGGAGAGAGAAGGAGAGAGGAGAAAGGAGAAAGGAGAGGAGGAGTGGAGAGAGGAGAGGAGAGAGGGAGGGAGGAGAGGAGGGAGAGAGGAGAGGAGAGAGAGGAGAAAGGAGAGGAGAGAGGGAGGGAGGAGAGGAGGAGAGAGGAGAAGAGAGAGAAGAGGAGGAGAAGAGGAGAGAGGAGAGGAGAGAGGGAGAGAGAGAGAGGAGGAGAGAATGAGAGAGGAGAGAGGAGAGAATGAGAGACAAGGAGGAGAGAGGAGAGGAAAGAGGAGAGAAAGAGGGAGGGAGAGAGGAGAGGAGGAGAGAATGAGAGAGGAGAGAGAAGAGGAGGAGAGGAGAGAGAGAGTGAATCGTTTGATGGTTAAATGGTTCAATGTTTAGTGAGTTCAGTGGCATTTTGAGAGTCTTTAAGTCAACCAATTACTGATGACGACTTTATTTTGTGTTATTGTAAATCAGTTATTAAGATCCTCGTTTTGTTTGGAACAAAAACATTGTCAATTAGGAGATAAACGTAGCTTCCAGCAGGTGTACTCAAATCTTTGACCGGTGCTGTACATTGAGTTCATCTGAGTCCACACCATCTGTAAGCTCCACTGTCCGCAATAGAAAAGAGTGGTGAGCCACAGCGTACGTTTAATGTCATGAAAAAGAGACGGACAGGTGGGTCACACTACATTACACCCAAGCTACGGTTACCCATAAACCCCTTCTCTGTGTCATCTCTGCAGCAATTCCCCAACTTTCATTCAGAAATAATCCCAAATGGCTTTTTCTTCTTCATTTTTACATTTGCATTAGCAGACGCTCTTATCCAGAGAGACTTACACAGTTTACATTTCTGTACATACAATCCATTTTTACAGCTGGATATTTTACTGAAGCAACTCAGGTTAAGTACCTTTAGCTCAAGGGTACAACAGCAGTGCCCCACCTGGGAATTGAACCAGCAACCTCTGAGTTACAAGCCCAGTTCCCCTAACCATTACACTACCCTGCCGCCAATTCAAGGAACGAACATCAAGAGGAGAGAGGAGGGAGGAGAGAAGGAGAATGGAGAAAGGAGAGAGAGAGAGGATACAACAGCAGTGTAGTGTAATAAGTGATCCTGATCCACACAGACAGAGCCCTCCAATCACAGGGCATCAACGCTCACTGCTGTTTCCAGGCGCTTCTCACTCCGGCTGTTTTGCTGTTGACGTTAATTGTAGTGTCTCCTCGGCATGGAACACGTCTCAACAAAGAGCCAACTGCCAACAGGGCAGAGAGAGAGAGAGAGAGAGAGAGAGAGAGAGAGAGAGAGAGAGAGAGAGGGAGAGAGAGAGAGAGAGACAGAGAGAGAGAGAGGGAGAGAGAGAGAGAGAGAGAGAGAGAGAGAGAGAGAGAGAGAGAGACAGAGAGAGAGGGAGAGACAGACAGAGAGAGAGAGAGAGAGGGAGAGAGAGAGAGAGAGAGAGACAGAGAGAGAGAGAGGAGAGAGAGAGAGAGACAGAGAGGGAAAGAGAGACAGAGAGAGAAAGAGAGACAGAGAAAGGGAGAGGGACAGAGAGAGAGAGAGAGAGAGAGAGAGAGAGAGAGAGAGAGAGAGAGAGAGAGAGAGAGAGAGACAGAGAGAGAGAGAGAGACAGAGAGAGAGAGAGAGAGAGAGAGAGGGAGAGAAAGAGAGAGAAAGAGAGAGAGAGAGAGAGAGAGGGGGAGAGAGAGAGAGAGAGAGGGAGAGAGAGACAGAGAGAGAGGGAGAGAGAGAGAAGTAGAGTGAGAGAGACAGAGAGAGAGAGGGAGAGAGAGAAGTAGAGTGAGAGAGGCAGAGAGAGAGGTATAATGGTTAGGGAGCTGGGCTTGTAACTCAGAGGTTGCAGGTTCGATCCCAGGTGGGGGGGCACTGCTGTTGTACCCTTGAGCTAAAGGTACTTAACCTGAATTGCTTCAGTAAAATATCCAGCTGTATAAATGGATTGTATGTAAAGAAATGTAAAGTGTGTAAGTTGCTCGGGATAAGAGCGTCTGCTAAATGCCTGAAATGTAACAAAGAGCCAACTTTCCGAAGGAGTTTAAAACAGTAAAACTCAATGCAGTGTTTTTTTATTTTGTTCTTGTTAATATTTAATTTAACAGATGGATAGCAAGCTTCCCATATGTTAGTGTGATTTGTATATTTTTTCACGGATTAAAAGGAACACAAATGACAGTCTCGATGCAGAAAAGGTTTTAGCAGTTGACTAGGGCATAGGGTTATGTCATGTTGACTAGATACTTGTCTATACATTTCATATATATTTAATACTGTTTACACTGTACATATTGTGGCAGCCCGGTGGGCTGCACTAGAAATGGCTGCCTGGCCTACAACACATGGGCGCCAGGAAACACTACATTTCCCAGCAGGCCACAGTCACACCTGAACGAAGTCAGGCAATGGGGACTAACGGCCAGCTGAAAACCATTTCAAGGCCTATTTAAAGGGCTGATTCCCACTACACTGGGAGAGGAGTAGGAACGTGATTGGGAAGGAGTGCTGTGTGTTTGAAGAGAGAGAAACCTGTGGAAATCGTTTGATCAGCCAGGATTTGAAAAGGAGTGTTGGAGAGTGTTTGTTTGTTTGAAATTGGATTGCTTTGGGATTTTGACTACGGACTGGATTACGGACTTGGACCTGGATTTTGGATTTGGATTGAACTTTGACAACGAGATAAGGATTGCGGACTTTATTTGTTTGTATTCCCCTGAAGACCCCACCCTTTGTTTTGTGTTGTCAAGTGTTAGAATAATAAATTATCATTTTGGTTTTGAATACTGCCTCCTCTGGGTTCTTGAACTTGCCTACGCCCTCTGCAAGGTTCGTGAGTGTCGCCCAACGCCTGGGGACACCACAATATGTAGCATATTCACTTCTCACTGGTCATACTGTTTATACTGTTTACACTGTTTGTGCTATACTGCTTGTTTCATATTTCTGCTGTTTGTTTCATATTTGTCTCTACATTGTGTATGCTCTTTTTGCACTTTGCTGCTATTTGCACTTCTGGTTAGATGCTAACTGCATTTCGTTGTCTCAGTACTTGTACTTTGTGCAATGGCAATAAAGTTGAATCTAATCTAATCTAATCTAAAGAAACAAACCCGTCACATTTGAACTATATCTCAAACAGAGAACCTCAACCTGAATGCTGAACTACAGTTAGATTTTGACTGTCCTTTGACAAACATATATACACATGCACACACACACACTCACACGCACACACACACACACACACACTCACAGTCTCCACACACACTCTCACAGACACACACACACACACACACACACATACTGTACACACCCACACAGACATAGACAAATACACAAACATACTACACACACACACACTCTCTCACACACACACTCTCACACACACACACACACAAACACACACACTCTCTCTCACACACACACACACTCACACTCTCTGTCACACACACACACACACACACACACACACATACTGTACACACCCACACAGACATAGACAAATACACACACATACTACACACACACACTCTCTCACATACACACACACACACACACACACACACATACTGTACATACCCATACAGACATAGACAAATACACACACATACTACACACACACACACACACTATCTCTAACACACACACACACACACACACACACACACACATACTGTACACACCCACACAGACATAGACAAATGCATAAAATGTAA
The DNA here is from genome assembly GCA_029706075.1 of Aldrovandia affinis. NCBI lineage: Eukaryota > Metazoa > Chordata > Actinopteri > Notacanthiformes > Halosauridae > Aldrovandia > Aldrovandia affinis. The sequence goes on from JAINUG010000414.1 coordinate 345,170, forward strand.
TGTGATGAAAATAATTTAAACACAAATGGTTGAATAAATGAATTATTATGGAATAATGTTTAAAGAAATCTTGCAAACATGTATATTTAAAGGAAACAACGCAGGGCTCAAAGTAAACTGTTGATTTAACCCTTGTGATATGTTAGAAAGTTGTTTCTGTCCCGTGTGTTCGCGGGGTAAATTTTGACCCATGATTTAACTCAGTCCAAAACACTCCAAAACAATGACTATCATCCAATATTGTTTTTACTACATCATAACTAACTTATTATGCATTCATAATGGTCTCTCCCTTAATGCAAAGAAAACTAAGTACATTCACCTCAATCCCTCCACCGCTGGCGACATCATAGCGCTTGATAGCAGTAAGATCGACAAAGTTGATGACTTCAAATACCTGGGCTCCTACACAAACTCGACCCACGATGTTGAATGTAGGAAGGCTCAAGCAGTCTGCTCTCCACTCACTGAGGAAAGTTTGGCAATCTGCAATCCATAAAAGCTCCAAAATGAACATCTTTAAAACATCCGTGGAGTCCATTCTCCTCTATGGGTGTGAGTCTTGGGCCCTCACCAGCAAGATCGCTAAGTCCATCGATGGTACCTACACACGGATGTTGCGTGCTGTCCAGAATGTTTCCTGGCAGGACCACCTTCCAAACTCCGCCCTCTACGGTGCCCTCCCCTCCATCTCAAGTGTCATCAGACAGCGTCGACTTCGCTAGCCGGACATATCCTTCGGCACAATGAGCCAGCCAGTCGTGTCCTTCTTTGGACGCCAGACTCTCCCCGTCGTAGGGGTCGACCTAACATCACCCTTAAATCGTCCATCGAAATGGAGACAGGACTGTGCGGATTGTCTCTTCGCAATGCAATGCTTAACAGGGAATGCTGGATGAAGCTCATCAAGTCATCACAGATGTGAATGAATTAATGAATGAATGCATTCATAACCATACAATCCTGTTGTACTTTTATTTTATGGCCCCAAGGCCCCAAGACACATTATTTCAATGCACTGCTGGGTCTTCCCGGACCCCAACACCAAAGCATACTCTTTTAAAATGGTCAAAATCAGTTTTGTAGTGTTTATGTAGCTGTTGTGGAGGATATCATGAAGCCTTGTTCCCAAAAAAACTAGATGGTAGTTATTATATAATTTTTAACTTGAAACGGGTTACGGCGGACCCTAACATAACAGAAGGGTTAACTAAAATTAAAATTAAAATACTGTGCAATTAACCCTTTGATACATATGCCCTCCACACCCCTCTAATGCATAACATGGGTCAAAAATGACCCGTCATCAATAAAGATATACTATAAAAATAATTGAATCATAATTTTGTTAAAATAATGATTTTAGCAGTGATTTGGTCTACACAAGAATCCATTGATATTTGAAATATGTTTTTTTGTCACTTTTCAGCACATATACACATATCTGATAACTGTCAATTTTCAGATTGAAAGTCTTCCCATTGTCTCTGTAATATGCTTTGGGGGTAAAATCTGGGACGACTGGGACCAGCCATGCCAGCCCTCTGGATGAAGAACATCAAAAGCACAAAGATCAAAAGGTTCCTTATCAAAAACAAGTTACCTGGATTGCTGAGTGATCAAATACATTTACTCCAAAGATACAGCAAATAAACACTCAAGTGTGCATAAACGTCCATAGGAAATGAATGCGGGTCATTTTTGACCCATGTTGTGCATTAGAGGGGTAGTAATACAAAAACCATTTGTATTCAAAAAGTAAGAAAGGAAATATCAAAATAAAGATTTGTGATGATCAAAAACAAGTTAATTGAGGAATACCTGGATTGCTGAATGATGAAATTCATTTTTGCAAAGATATAGAAAATAAACTCTCCACCGGGTCATTTTTGACCCATGTTATGCATCAAAGGGTTAATTCTCTTGTAAAATGAGATCTGCTGACTGAGAAGCTGCTCAATGATAGGTGCTGTCATCTTCCTCCGCAGAACAGAAGCGGTTTGACACGGACTGAACATGATGGCCCAATACCTTCAAATACATACTGACATACACCTTCCTTACAAAGGGCTAAGAGTGCACTCAAATCCTGGCAGGAAAATGTGCTTCAGTCGGTAGAACATGGTGCTGACAACGCTTAGCTTGTGGGTTTGATTCCCATTGGGGACCACATGTACTGAAAAATGCATGCATTCACTACTGTGAATCGCTTTGGATAAAAGCGTCCGCTAAATGGCGTGTGTTATACAGTAAATGTGCCCCACGCCAAAACATAACATGTGCCATTTAGCGGACGCTTTTATCCAAAGCGATTCACCGTAGTGAATGCATGCATTTTTCAGTATATGTGGGAATCAAACCCACAACCTAAGCATTGTCAGCACCATGCTCTACTTACTGAGACACACAGAACTATGCTCTACCTACTGAGACACACAGAACCACGCTCTACCTACTGAGACGCACAGAACCACGCTCTACCTAGTGAGACACACAGAACCACGCTCTACCTACTGAGACACACAGAACCATGCTCTACTTACTGAGACACACAGAACCATGCTCTACTTACTGAGATACACAGAACCATGCTCTACCTACTGAGACACACAGAACCACGCTCTACCTACTGAGCCACACAGAACCACGCTCTACCTACTGAGCCACACAGAACCACACTCTACCTACTGAGACACACAGAACCACACTCTACCTACTGAGACACACAGAACCACGCTCTACCTACTGAGACACACAGAACCACGCTCTACCTACTAAGACACACAGAACCACGCTCTACCTACTGAGCCACACAGAACCACGCTCTACCTACTGAGCCACACAGAACCACGCTCTACCTACTGAGACACACAGAACCACACTCTACCTACTGAGCCACACAGAACCATGCTCTACATACTGAGCCACACAGAACCACACTCTACCTACTGAGCCACACAGAACCATGCTCTACATACTGAGACACACAGAACCACACTCTACCTACTGAGCCACACAGAACCATGCTCTACCTACTGAGCCACACAGAACCACTCTCTACCCACTGAGACACACAGAATCACCCAGAGCTTGTCTACACTCTCCCAAATTGACAGCGGGGTTTGCAACGACCGTGGCTTAGAACGCAATAGGGCATTGCAAATTGGGAGAAAAAAGCTGTAAAAGTATAGGAATGTTTTAAAACACAATGACAGCTATAAGAGATGATTTGGGGCCCAGTTGATGAGTGTAAATTAGACGGCGGTTGTTGTGAAGTCAGTGGGTGGACCGAGGAAAATAAACTGACAGAACTTTCCCTCAACAGGAGCAGGGTGGAGCGTTTAACGACCGAACCAAAGGAAGTGCGCTGAGACAAAACGCCTTGCCTACATCCGTTTGAGGAGGAGGGAAATGACGGCCCTGCCAAACCATCTGTTAACAAGCAAGCGCCCATGCTCCAAGTCCAACAGGAACGAAAGAAGGCGAATAAGCTGCCAAAGATGCGATTCAGTTGTTGCTGTTGTTCTTTAGGCGGCAGGGTGGTATAATGGTTAGGGAGCTGGGTTTGTAACTCAGAGGTTGCTGGTTCAATCCCCAGGTGGGGGCACTGCCGTTGTACCCTTGAGCTAAAGGTACTTAACCTGAATTACTTCAATTAATATCCAGCTGTATAAATGGATTGTAAAATAAATGTAAACTGTAAGTCGCTCTGGATAAGAGCGTCTGCTAAAATGCCTAAAATGTAATGTAATACAGTTGTTGTTGTAGCTGTTGTAGTGAGCGCTCCATGGGCAGACAGGGAACGCATTCATCCCAAACGCTCTCTGTCTCAGAGTGAGTATCACAGATAGAGCGCGCTCACGTCTCAACGCCACGACAACATCTGGAACTCCAACAATAAATATCATTTTTTTTAGGTTAAAGGTCTGCCCCTCCCTCTCTCTGTCCAATCAGCACTGTCCCTCTCTCTCTCTCTCCTCCAATCAGCACTGTCCCTCTCTCTCTCCTCCAATCAGCACTGTCCCTCTCTCTCTCTCTCTCATCCAATCAGCACTGTCCTTCTCTCTCTCTCATCCAATCAGCACTGTCAATCAGACACTGCCCCTCTCTTTCTCTCCTCTCTCTCTCTCCTCCAATCAGCACTGTCCCTCCCTCTCTCTCTCCTCCAATCAGCACTGTCCCTCCCTCTCTCTGTCCAATCAGCACTGTCCCTCCCTCTCTCTCTCTGTCAAATCAGCACTGTCCCTCCCTCTCTCTCTCTGTCCAATCAGCACTGTCCCTCTCCCTCTCTCTCTCTCTCATCCAATCAGCACTGTCCTTCTCTCTCTCTCTCCTCCAATCAGCACTGTCCCTCCCTCTCTCTCTCCTCCAATCAGCACTGTCCCTCTCTCTCTCTCTCCTCCAATCAGCACTGTCCCTCTCTCTCTCTCTCCTCCAATCAGCACTGTCCCTCCCTCTCTCTCATCCAATCAGCACTGTCCTCTCTCTCTCTCTCCTCCAATCAGCACTGTCCCTCTCTCTCTCTCTTCTCCAATCAGCACTGTCCTCTCTCTCTCTCTCATCCAATCAGCACTGCCCCTCCCTCTCTCTCTCCTCCAATCAGCACTGTCTCTCTCTCTCTCTCCTCCAATCAGCACTGTCCCTCCCTCTCTCTCTCTGTCCAATCAGCACTGTCCCTCCCTCTCTCTCTCTTCTCCAATCAGCACTGTCCCTCTCTCTCTCTCTCATCCAATCAGCACTGCCCCTCCCTCTCTCTCTCCTCCAATCAGCACTGTCCCCTCTCTCTCTCTCCTCCAATCAGCACTGTCCTCTCTCTCTCTCTCCTCCAATCAGCACTGTCTCTCCTCTCTCTCTCCTCCAATCAGCACTGTCTCTCCCTCTCTCTCTCTCATCCAATCAGCACTGTCCTTCTCTCTCTCTCTCTCCTCCAATCAGCACTGTCCTTCTCTCTCTCTCCTCCAATCAGCACTGTCCCTCCCTCTCTCTCTCTGTCCAATCAGCACTGTCCCTCCCTCTCTCTCTCTGTCTAATCAGCACTGTCCCTCTCTTTCTCTCTCATCCAATCAGCACTGTCCCTCTCTCTCTCTCTCTGTCCAATCAGCACTGTCCCACTCTCTCTCTGTCCAATCAGCACTGTCCCTCTCTCTCTCTCTCCTCCAATCAGCACTGTCCCTCCCTCTCTCTCTCTGTCCAATCAGCACTGTCCCTCCCTTTCCCTCGTCCAATCAAACTCCTTACGTTTCTCCATCAGAGTTATATAAGGGAGTAAATCCACAGGGCGTATGTATATATTTTTCTCACGTGAAATCGTAAGTGAGTTAAGTGCTGGCCATCGGAGCTCAGAAGTGTGTTTCTCCTCTCCCTGCCCTTCAGAACAGGGGGAACAACAGAGCGCTCGTCCTTCTGAAGCCTGAACTACTCTCCTCATGTTTAAATTCTGAGAGCAGGAGTGTTCCCGTTCAGAAAAAGAGCAATCTTCACTCCTGCTGAAGGTTAGAACAAGCGTCTCCAATTATATCTCTACTCTCCCTGCTCCTCCGAATTTCAGCTTGAGCTCAAAATATCATCTGGGAAATACGGGAATACAAAATCAAATCAAATCATGTTTATTTGTGTAGCGTTTTTTACAAAGGCATTGTCACAAAACGCTTAACAGAGGGGGAACGCAGGCCTAGACCCTCTCCCCAAAAGCAAGCCTAAAGGCAACAGTGGCAAGGAAAACTCCTTGGTAGGGAGAAACCTTGGGAGGAACCAGACTAAAAGTAAAAATAACACAAGCTTCAGTTTGTGTTGACCATGTGTGTGTGTTGACCGTGACACTCACACACACACACACAGTATACACTAACACACACACACACACACACACACACAGTATACACTAACACACACACACACACACACACACACTCAGTGTGGAGCAGCTTCTGAAGGCACAGAGGCATTGAACCGCGCTGCTTTAACCAGGCGACCAGGGGGAGGGTGAGCCGGCACGAACTCGCTGAGAAGCGCGCAAGGGTGTCTCCAGAACGTAGGTGGGTGAATTTAGTCTCGAAGGAGGTGGATCATCGCCGGCCTCGGGGAATTAGCTTGCCTCGTAGAGACGGGCGGTGAGTTCGTGTGGGGGAGGGCAAATCAAACTAAATACAGGGTGGGGCCTTCCGCATGGTCCAGTGGTTACAACGTCCGACGCTGGCCACGGAGACCGGGGTTCAATTCCCCGTCTAGCCAGAGTCAGCTCTTGCTGGGAGTGCCGCTAGGGGGCAGCGATTGGCTGTCCGCCCCAGGGAAGGGGGAGGGAAGCCGAGAGAACTTTCGCTGCGCATAGGAGTGGCCCTGTAGTACCGGGTTACGGTCGAAGGCTTGGCAAGTGCCAACTCGGAGGAGGCGATACTTCGCCTTTGTCACTACCGGTCGCAGGACTACGGCAGCAAACTCACATTACTGGGGGGGATTGACATAAAATAGCGGGTCTAATTGGCTACGAAAATGGGATAAAATCAGATAAAAAAAATTATAATAAAATAAAATAAAAAAATACATGGTATAATGTCTCATGCTTGTCTCTCGAACCCATGGCCTCCGCTCCCGGAACCTTCCGTAACTCTCAGTCCATACAGACACGCCGACCCCCCCTCGCTGTCCCTCTCCAAGGCGAGAGAGCATGCTGGGAGCTGGGGGGGCCGTCTCGACGCCGGTTTGCCAGATCACTGCTGTGCCAAACCCGCCGTCCCGCCACACAGAGAGCGCCACGTTGATCAGACGCCGGCTGGAACGTTCCGCTTCGTTCCGGGAGAGGAGAGACACGCTCCCCAAACACACACGCCAGCTGTGAGACCAGTCCCCCAATCTGCTCCTAAACCATCCAGCACAGCCAGCGCCAGACTCTTCACTGCACGCAAAATGCCGTATTTACATTTACTATCTTTCCAGGCCCAAAATAACACTTTTTGTTTGGTTGTTTGTTTCAGATTTTGTTCCCGTTTTTCTCCCCCCAATTTAGTGGCCAATTACACCCATTACATTACATTACATTACAGGTATTTGGCAGACGCTCTTATCCAGAGCGACGTACAACAAAGTGTTAAACACCCTCTATTTATTTTTATTTGCCCTCCCCACATGGGTCCAAGAAAATAATTGAGAAATTCAGATGGGCAGAGAACTCTGCTTCCTTCGAGACCGAATTCGCGCCCCCCACCCACGTTCTGGAGACTCCCTTACGTGCTTCACGGCGGACCTGAGCCAGCTCACCCTCCCCCCTTCCCCTGGGGCTGTCCGCCTGCCCCCGATCGGGGCTGATGACCAGGGCCGGTCTGGTAGAGACGGGT
>JAINUG010000414.1:357500-360000 GCA_029706075.1 Aldrovandia affinis
GAGAGGCGGCCATTACGGTCCTCGAGGGTAAACGAGAAGTGGCAATTATGGCTCTAGAAGGTAAGCGGGCCCTTAATGATGTGAGCACAGTTAATGGGGAAACAATGGCGATGGTGTCGTCTGAGAGGCAGCCATTCCGGCTCTCGAGGGTAAACAGGCACGTAACAGTTATATCATATAATAAATATATATATATGCCATTTAGCAGAAACTTTTATCCAAGGCAACTTACAGTAGTGAATGCATACATTTTTCAATATATGTGATCCCAGTGGGAATTGAACCCATAACCTAAGCGTTGCCAATGCCACGCTCTACTTACTGAGACACACAGAACCACGCTATACCTACTGAGCCACACAGAACCACGCTCTACCTACTGAGACACACAGAACCACGCTCTACCTACTGAGACACACAGAACCATGCTCTACCGACTGAGACACACAGATCTAACAGCTTTTCAAATAAAATATAATATGTAAATAACGTCACGTCCGCAGTGAAGAGACCAAAGTACTTTCAAAGCAAATCCGAGAAAAGGTTTTTTCTAAAGCACCAGTCGGGAGAAAGACATAAGTACATTTGAAAGACTTTCACAATATTCCCTGCAGCACTGTTTAAGTCCGTCATAAAGGAACAGAGAGAATATGGCACAACTGTGAATTTGCCTAGAACAGGCTGTCCTCCAAAACTGAGCGTCCATGCGAGAAGGGCACTTGTTAGGGAGGCCACCAAGATGCCTGTGGCAATTCTGGCAGGGTTACAGCCTTCCATGGCAGAAAGGGCTGGCAGTGTAGTGTAATGGTTAGGGAGAGCTGGGCTTGTAATTCAGAGGTTGCTGGTTCAATTCCCAGGTGGGGCACTGCTGTTGTACCCTTGAGCTAAAGGTACTCAACCTGAATTGCTTCAGTAAAATATCCAGCTGTATAAATGGATTGTGTGTAAAGAAATGTAAACTGTGTAAGTCGCTCTGGATAAGAGCGTCTGCTAAATGCCTAAAATGTCAATGCAAAGATGGGAGGAGCTGTCATTGGGACAACAATAACTTCACAAATCTACGCTTTATTGGAGGGTGGCAGAAAGAAAGTTCTGAGACGCTGGACATTATGAGGCAGTGTTGCCAGTAAAATGTTTTTTTGAGAAATTATGGTTATGAAATTGAATGAATTGATCTCCCCCTCCTATTGTGAGTTCGCTGAAGCTACAGCCTTCCATGGCAGAGAAGGCTGGTAGTGTAGTGTAATGGTTAGGGGGAGCTGGGCTTGTAACTCAGAGGTTGCAGGTTCAATCCCCAGGTGGGGGCACTGCCGTTGTGCCCTTGAGCTAAAGGTACTTAACCTAAATTGCCTCAGTAAATATTCAGTTGTGTCCCACTTTGCATTAAGTGGAATGAATGCACCGAGGTTAGACTGAGGAAGCTGAGTTTTACACTTTACATGAAGTGAGCAATTCCTGTGCACTTACTATACATATACTGTCGTTAAACAAAATGGCGGTGGTTTTAAACTAAAGAGGGTGCACAACTGCAGACATTACGTTGACTAAAGATACCTACTCATATGTCACATGTCATGACAGGCAGTGTTAGCATAATGGTTAGGGAGCTGGGCTTGTAACTCAGGCGTTGCTGGTTCAATTCCCAGGTGGGACACATCTGCTGTTGTACCCTTGAGCTAAAGGTACTTAACCTGAATTGCTTCAGTAAAATATCCAGCTGTATACATGGATTGTATGTAAAGAAATGTAAACTGTGTAAGTCGCTCTGGATAAAATATAAATAGGGTGGAGCTTGTGATTGGTCGTGAGAAGTCAAGGGGAGCCTGTGCCTAAAATGTAAATGTGAAGATGGGAGGAGCTGTCATTGGGACAACAATAGCTTCACAAATCTACGCTTTATTGGAGGGTGGCAGAGAGAAAGATCTGAGACGCTGGACATTGTGAGGCATTGTACATTTTACATTTTACATTTTAAGCATTTAGCAGACGCTCTTATCCAGAGCGACTTACACAGTATACATTTCTTTACATACAATCCATGTATACAGCTGGATATTTTACTGAAGCAATTCAGGTTAAGTACCTTTAGCTCAACAATCATAGTTTTCACAAGAGATCAGTGCAGTAATACAGCGATAGACATCATTGCAGGCAGCTGCGTACCATACCTGTAACACTGGGAAGGAAAAGGTTCATACATTTTTTACGTTTTTATTAAATGTAGTAAGGAGGGGTATATAGTGTTGAGCAAGTAGGCAGTGGTGATGACAATAGGCTAGATGTACAGAATTCAGTGGTAGTGGTGGAGTCCGAGTCCACTACCAAGATCTGTTTGTTTTCATCATTCATCGAAAACTAAGATAACATTTTTACTCATGTGGTATTTGTCATTCAAGAATGTCATAAAACACTGATACAAATTAAAACGTTAGATTTTGCATTACAGACGCTCTTATCCAGAGCGACTTACAGTTTACATTTCTTTACAATCCTTTTATAC
>JAINUG010000414.1:365000-377500 GCA_029706075.1 Aldrovandia affinis
TATTACTGCAAGAGGCACTAAAAAACATTATATACTCGTGGGTTACACGTGACTGAAAACGATAAATTCATTGTCCACAACAAAATAAATGAAATTCAAATCTTTACATGCCAAAACAGTAACAAAACAGTCCAATCCATATTCCAATCTCGATAGACAGGGTTCCAGGAATCTCAGACGGTCCAGGATTGGGCTAGGCGGAGGTAAGTCAGGCAGGCGTGGGTCAATCACGGGGTGGGTTCTCAGACAGTCGGGTAACAGCACACAGCAGATTCCTCCTTCCAAACAAGATCATACACAGCGTTAATATTCTTTCTTTCTTTCTTTCTCTCTCTCTTTCTTTCTTTCTTTCTTCCTCTCTCTCTCTGTCTCTCTCTCTCTTTCTCTTTTCCGTTCCTGACAGCCTGGCTCCCTAGCGTCATTTCAGCCCTATACAAGGTGGGTGTGCAGGTTTTTGTTTTTTTAAATGTACCCCTGGCTCAATTAACTCATCAGCGTAAGGCGCGTTAGCTATGCTTGTTAGCTTCACTCTCATTAGACGTCAAGTCCGGTTTTTCATAAAATAACATAAGAACAACCTTCAGTTGTCACAACATGACATGGCTTATCAAGAAATATGTAAAATTTTAATTAACAGTATTATTGGCGTTAATTAAGTTTGTTTAACTCACCTGGAATGAAATCCAGAAACGGACAACGGCCCTCCTTGCCCACCCCTTATTGAAAATGATTGCCTGTTTAAATGCAATAAAGGACATTATTGCATTTCTGAGTGCCATACTTTTCCTACCAAAACGACGCCCCTGGCCTGGTTCTCTGCACAGCTGTCGCCCTATACTGGAGAGGGACTCCATCTTCCCATTGTGCCGGCCTGCAGATGGCGCCGGGCCAGCCAAAACACCGCGGGAAGCCAAAGGACTCTGATGCTTTCTGTGTTTCTACATTTTTACATTTGACATTTTAGGCATTTAGGTGGTGCAGTGGATAGCGCTGTCGCCTCACAGCAAGAAGGTCTCGGGTTCGAATCCCGGCCGGGGGGGCCTTTCTGTGTGGAGTTTGCATGTTCTCCCCGTGTCCGTGTGGGTTTCCTCCGGGTACTCCGGTTTCCTCCCACAGTCCAAAGACATGCACGTTAGGCTAACTGGAGAGTCTAAATTGCCCTGTAGGTATGAGTGTGTGAGTGAATGGTGTGTGTGTGCCCTGCGATGGATTGGCGACCTGTCCAGGGTGTATTCCTGCCTCTCGCCCGGAACGCATGCTGGGATAGGCTCCAGCGACCCTGACCAGGAATAAGCGGCTTAGATAATGGATGGATGGATGGCATTTAGCAGACGCTCTTATCCAGAGCGACTCACACAGTTTATATACAATCAATTCATACAGCTGGATATACAAGATGTGCATTCATACATGAAAGGAACAATCATAGTTCACACAAGAGATCAGTGCAGTAATACAGTAATAGACATTGTTGTTGGCAGCTGCATACAATACCTGTAACACTGGAAAGGAAAAAGTTAGTAGATTCTATTTCAATACATTACATTACAGGCATTTAGCAGACGCTCTTATCCATTTATACAGCTGGATATTTTTTACTGAAGCAATTCAGGTTAAGTACCTTTAGCTCAAGGGTACAACAGCAGTGTCCCCACCAGGGAATTGAACCAGCAACCTCTGAGTTACAAGCCCAGCTCCCTAACCATTACACTACACTGCCAGCCTGTTTGTGTTTCCATTACTCTAGCTTGGGGGTGCTTGTAGACGCATACACACACATTCAGCGCGTGGTTTCCACATCCTGCTAACATACGCCAAAGCTGCATTCACATTTGCCAATCACAGGACTGGACCTTACAAACACGGCCAATCACAGGACTGGACCTTACAAACATGGCCAATCACAGGACTGGACCTTACAAACATGGCCAATCACAGGACTGGACCTTACAAACATGGACAATGGCAGGACCGGACCTTACAAACATGGCCAATCACAGGACTGGACCTTACAAGCATGGCCAATCACAGGACTGGACCTTACAAACATGGCCAATCACAGGACTGGACCTTACAAGCATGGCCAATCACAGGACTGGACCTTACAAACATGGCCAATGGCAGCACCCCATCACGAGATCCATTGTTCTGAGTGACAGCATCCCATTTACATTTTAGGCATTTAGCAGATGCTCTTATCCAGAGCGACTTACAAGATGTGCATTAATACATGGTAGGAACAATCATAGTTCACGCAAGAGATCAGTGCAGGAATACAGCGATAGACATCGTTGTTGGCAGCTCCCCACGTACCTCGGAAAGAGGAGTTAGTAGAATTGTTTTTATTATTTTATTTTATTTATTTAAATTCATAATACAGTTTTAAATATAAATACAAAATATTTAGTTAATGTACAGAGTTCAGTGGTAGTGGAGTCTGAAGAGGTGGGCTTTGAGTCTCTTGCGGAAGATGAACAGTGCTTTGGCGGTTCTGACCGAGTGCGGAAGGTCGTTCCACCACCGAGGGGTCAGGACAGAGAAGAGGCGAGACCGCGAGGAGCGGCTTCCTGGGGCCGCGAGGAGCTAAAAGTTTGCGGGTCAATTTTGACCCATGATTTAACTCAGTCCAAAACACTCCAAAACAATGACTATCATCCAATATTGTTTTTACTACATCATAACTAACTTATTATGCATTCATAACCATACAATCCTGCTGTAATTTTATTTTATGGCCCCAAGGCCCCAAGACACATTATTTCAATGCACTGCTGGGTCTTCCGGACCTGAACACCAAAGCATACACTTTGACCTTCAGAATTGTATAAAATGGTCAAAATCAGTTTTGTAGTGTTTATGTAGCTGTTGTGGAGGATATCATGAAGCCTTGTTCCAAAAAAAAAAAAAACTAGATGGTAGTTATTATATAATTTTTAACTTGAAACGGGTTACAGCGGACCCTTGTCAACTTGTTCTCTCCCACCGTCCCACCACCTGCCCTCTTGATCCCATTCCTTCCCCCCTCTTCCAGTCCATTGCTATGGACATCCTCCCGTTTGTCTCTAATGTCATTAACTCCTCTCTTTCCTCTGGCTCTGTCCCCTCCTCCCTCAAATGCGCTCAGGTTGTCCCCCTCCTCAAAAAACCCTCTCTGAATCCTGCTGTCATCTCTAACTACCGACCTGTCTCTCTCCTCCCATTCCTTTCCAAAACGTTAGAGCGGGCTGTCTATAATCAACTGTCTGCTCATCTCTTACAGAACGACCTACTTGATCCCAACCAATCTGGGTTCAGAGCAGGCCACTCCACAGAGACTGCTCTCCTTGCGGTCACTGAGGCTCTTCACGTCGCTAAGTCCCGATCCCTTAGCTCCGTCCTCCTCCTCCTTGACCTGTCGGCGGCGTTCGACACCGTGGACCACCGGATCCTGCTCTCATCTCTCGTCGAGATGGGAATCTCTGGATCTGTGCTGACATGGTTTGAGTCCTACCTGGCTGACCGGTCCTACCAGGTGGCCTGGAGAGGATCCCTCTCCTCTCCCCCGCACCCTCTCTACCGGTGTCCCGCAGGGCTCGGTGCTAGGCCCTGTCCTATTTTCTCTGTACACCAAGTCACTTGGCTCTGTTATTTCTGCTCATGGTTTTTCCTATCACTGTTATGCTGATGACACTCAACTGTTTCTCTCCTTCCCTCCATCTGATACCCAGATCCCGGCACGGATCTCTGCATGCCTGGCTGACATCTCCGCATGGATGTCTACCCACCACCTGAAGCTGAACCTGGGGAAGACTGAGCTGCTCTTCCTCCCAGCGAAGGACTCCCCGATGATTGATGCGTCAATTACCGTGGAAGGCTCCATAGTGTCTCCGTCCCAGTCTGCCAGGAGTCTTGGGGTAACCCTGGACAACCAGCTGTGCTTCTCGAGCCATATTGCAGCGATCTCTCGGACCTGCCGTTTCTCCCTCCACAACATCCGGAGGATCAGACCGTTCCTCACCCAAGAGGCCACTCAACTCCTGGTCCAGGCCCTGGTGATCTCACGTCTGGACTACTGCAATTCCTTGCTGGCAGGCCTTCCGGCCTGTGCCATCAAGCCACTGCAACTAGTCCAGAACGCTGCTGCTCGCCTGGTGTTCAACCAGCCAAAGTTCACCCACGTCACCCCTCTACTCTCCTCTCTGCATTGGCTCCCCATCGCAGCACGCATCAGATTCAAGTCACTGGTGCTGGCTTTTCAAGCGGCCAGAGGTACTGCTCCCCGTACCTCCAGTCACTCATCACGCCCTACACCCCGTCCAGACCCCTCCGCTCCGCCTCCGCTGGCAGACTGACTGCCCCATCCCTCCGGGTGCCTGGCAGCCGCTCCTCGCGGTCTCGCCTCTTCTCTGTCCTGGTCCCTCGTTGGTGGAACGACCTCCCGCAATCGGTCAGGACTGCGGAATCACTTCCAATCTTCCGCAAGAGACTCAAAACCCACCTCTTCAGACTCCACTACCACTGAACACTGTCCATCTAGTCAATCTGTCGTCACCACTGTTTACTTGTTCAAAAAAAAAAAAAAAAAAAACACCCACTAACCTTTTCTTTCCCAATGTTACAGGTATGATACGCAGATGCCTGCAATGATGTCCTTTGCCGTTTTACTGCACTGATCTTGTACGCTAACTTTGATTGTTCTCACCTTGTATTAATGCACATCTTGTAAGTCGCTCTGGATAAGAGCGTCTGCTAAATGCTTAAAATGTAAATGTAAAATGTAACATAACAGAAGGGTTAACAGGGCGTTGGGTCACCACGAGCCACCAGAACAGCTCCAGTTCACCTTGGCACAGATTCTACAAGCGTCTGGAACTCTGCTGGAGGATGCACCACCATTCTTCCATGAGGAATGGCATCATTTGCAGACTCATGCTTTTGGCAGGAGAGCGTGTGCCTGCCTGCGCTCTCCTGATTAAGGAAAGGACGTTGTCGTGATGAAAATGAAATAACCCGATTTACATCGAAGAGCCGGAATTACGATTGACTGGAGAAGTCTGAGACGGCGGCATGTGGCTGGAAATTAATGTCCAATGAAAGAAATGCCACAGAGAGTATGTGACTAATCTGTAGACATTCTACATTTACATGTTTTACATTTGCAGCGTTTAGCAGACGCTCTTATCCAGAGCGACTTACAAGATGGGCATTTATACGTGATACGATTAATCATGGTTAGTGCAAGAGCTCAGTGCAGGAATATATTAATAGTGTAGTGGTCCTGTGTGTCTCAGTAGGTAGAGCGTGGTTCTGTGTGTCTCAGTATGTAGAGCGTGGTTCTGTGTGGCTCAGTAGGTAGAGCGTGGTTCTGTGTGCTCAGTAGGTAGAGCGTGGTTCTGTGTGTCTCAGTAGGTAGAGCGTGGTTCTGTGTGGCTCAGTAGGTAGAGCGTGGTTCTGTGTGTCTCAGTAGGTAGAGCGTGGTTCTGTGTGTCTCAGTAGGTAGAGTGTGGTTCTGTGTGGCTCAGTAGGTAGAGTGTGGTTCTGTGTGGCTCAGTAGGTAGGCGTGGTTCTGTGTGTCTCAGTAGGTAGAGCGTGGTTCTGTGTGTCTCAGTAGGTAGAGCGTGGTTCTGTGTGGCTCAGTAGGTAGAGCGTGGTTCTGTGTGGCTCAGTAGGTAGAGCGTGGTTCTGTGTGTCTCAGTAGGTAGAGCGTGGTTCTGTGTGTCTCAGTAGGTAGAGCGTGGTTCTGTATGGCTCAGTAGGTAGAGTGTGGTTCTGTGTGTCTCAGTAGGTAGAGCGTGGTTCTGTGTGGCTCAGTAGGTAGAGCGTGGTTCTGTGGTCTCAGTAGGTAGAGCGTGGTTCTGTGTGTCTCAGTAGGTAGAGCGTGGTTCTGTGTGTCTCAGTAGGTAGAGCGTGGTTCTGTGTGTCTCAGTAGGTAGAGCGTGGTTCTGTGTGGCTCAGTAGGTAGAGCGTGGTTCTGTGTGTCTCAGTAGGTAGAGCGTGGTTCTGTGTGTCTCAGTAGGTAGAGTGTGGTTCTGTGTAGCTCAGTAGGTAGAGTGTGGTTCTGTGTGTCTCAGTAGGTAGAGCGTGGTTCTGTGTGGCTCAGTAGGTAGAGCGTGGTTCTGTGTGTCTCAGTAGGTAGAGCATGGTTCTGTGTGGCTCAGTAGGTAGAGCGTGGTTCTGTGTGTCTCAGTAGGTAGAGCGTGGTTCTCTATGGCTCAGTAGGTAGAGTGTAGTTCTGTGTGTCTCAGTAGGTAGAGTGTGGTTCTGTGTGGCTCAGTAGGTAGAGCGTGGTTCTGTGTGTCTCAATAGATAGAGCGTAGTTCTGCGTGTCTCAGTAGGTAGAGAGTGAAAAAATAATTGAGGGGTTTTTCACTGCCGTTAAACTGAGAAAAGGGTATTTTTTTGACCCGAGGACAATACCAGCGGTTAAAAAGCATATTAAAAACGCGTGGGATTTACGCGGCTGAAATATAATAATGCGCAGTGCCTGTTATGCAACGATGTTTATGTAATATCCTTTGTTGTTCTGTCGAACAGCAGGTGTCTGGAAAACAGAGGCCAGGGGAGATATCTCTCTCAACGAGCCGATTTCGTATCCGTGACAGCGAGCGAGCATTTCTAAAAATAGACCGCAAGGGGACCGTCTCCCACTCAAAGCTAATGAAAAACTAAAAAAAGTTTAAATACGTACAGTCTCCCAAAGAGCGTGGAGCCATCGACGCTCCCAAGATGTACATTAATCAAAGACACGAAGAGATTGGATCACCACGAGATAATCGTGCCGATTTCTGACACCCCACTCTCCCAAACTGCTCTGAAGGAAAAATGTTGCTGTTTTATGTAACCTTGACTTGAGATGGACCGTGTTACGGATAACGACTCGCTGAGCAATTTTTACCATCGCTGGTATCGTCTGTATTGCCTTTTCCCTTGTGCAACTTTTATGTATTGTATGTGTTCATGTGAAATTGTTTATGTGAAACTTTTTATTTTTTTTCTATTTTTATGTGTTAACTGCTGCTGCCGTCTTGACCAGGACTCCCTGGAAGAAGAGATCTTGTATCTCAATGGGACCTTCCTGTATAAATAAAGGATAAATAAATAAATTAAAATATTAAACCTGACTGAAGATTGACCGTTTATAGATCTTGCCACTTGTGAAGATGGAGTTTGTGCGCTTGCTTTTCCTTTCAGGGTAAACTGCACGCCACACCGCCGAAAGGAGAGGCAACAGTGGCATTGTAAAAATGCCATAATCAATTTATCCGATTAGACTCCCAGAGGAAGTCATTCCAGTAATCGGATAATACAGGTATAGATTTGATTGGCTTAGGTCACAACCACCAGAAGTAGTAACTGACTAATGGTCTATTAGCAAAGCATCACCACCATCATCCCTAGGGAGGGGGGTGCGGGGGGGAGTTATGTAGTTATGCAAAAAAACTAATAAAAAAATTAAAAATTGGATGGTTGCGGTCCATTAAGGATTGTGATTTGCAACAGTGGTATTGTAAAAATGCCATAATCAATTTATCCGATTAGACTCCCAGAGGAAGTCATTCCAGTAATCGGATAATACAGGTATATCTCCCAGTATCCCAGTAAGGGTATATTACAGGTGTATCTCCCAGTATTCCCAGCAAAGGTATATTACAGAAATCATTTCCAGTAATTATATAGTGCAGGTAGTGAGGCAGTGTGGTGTAATGGTTAGGGGAACTGGGCTGGTAACATTAAGGTTGCAGGTTCCCTCCGGTTACCAGTTCATAGTTTTTTCGTTTGCCTTCCTGGGATTCGAACCAGCAAGGTAGGTGCCAGTATCCCAGTGAGATACGGTACAGCTATAGGTGCCATTATACCAGTAAAGTACAGTATAGCTATAGGTGCCAGTAATCTATTAAAGATGCTGCAGGTCTATAGGTGTCAGTATTCCAGTAAGTGTGGTATAATGGTTAGGGAACTGGGCTTCTATCATTAAGGTTGCAGGTTCAATCCCCAGGTGGGACACTGCCGTTGTACACCTTGAGCTAAAGGTACTTAACCTGAATTGATTCAGTATAATATCCAGCTGTATAAATGGATTGTAAGTTGCTCTGGATAAGAGCCTCTGCTAAATGCCTGTAATGTAATGTATATCTGCCAGTATTCCAGTAAAGTATAGTGCAGGTTTTGATTCCAGGTATACAGTAGGACTATATTACACAGATCTGTATTTGTCATGTTACACACAGTTTTTACACAGGGTAATTTTGAATGTATCTTCTCACACACCTCTCCTAGATGCACACACACCATCAGAGAGGTCTGAGCGCAGGGTCAGCCATAGCACAGCGCCCCTGGAGCAGTTTTTAGGAGTTCAGTACCTTGCTCAAGGGCACTTCAGCAGTGCCCCAGGAAGTGAACTAGCATCGCTCCGATTTCCAGTTCATAGTTTTTTCGTTTGACCTTCCTGGCATTCGAACCAGCCAGTATTCCAGCAAGTTACAGTACAGCCAGTTATCCATTAACCCTTCTGTTAACTTAGAAAGTTGTTTCTATCCCGTGTGTTCAGATTTAACTCAGTCCAAAACACTCAAAAACAATGACTATCGTCCAATATTGTTTTTACTACATCATAACTAGCTTATTATGCATTCATAACCATACAATCCTGTTGTAATTTTATGTTATGGCCCCAAGGCCCCAAGACACAAAATCAGTTTTGCAGTGTTTATATAGCTGTTGTGGAGGATATCATGAAGCCTAGCTGAAAAAAAACACTAGATGGTAGTTATTATATAATTCTTAACTTGAAGCGGGTCACGGCGGACCTGAACATAACAGAAGGGTTTAAGATACAGTAGATCTACAGGTGCCAGTAATCCATTAAAGACACAGTAGATCTACATTTTACATTGTACATTTTAAGCATTTAGCAGACGCTCTTATCCAGAGCGACTTACAAGATGTGCATCAATACATGGTAGGAATAATCATAGTTAGCGCGCGAGATCAGTGCAGGAATACAGCAATAGACATCATTACAGGCAGCTGCGTACCATACCTGTAACACCGGGAAAGAAAAGGTTAGTGAATTATTATTATTATTATTTTTTTTAATTTTTTTAAGAGTATAGTGTTGAACAAGTAAGCAGAGGTGAAGACAATTTAGCTAGATGGACAGAGATCAGGGGTAGTGGAGTCTGAAGAGGTGGGTTTTGAGTCTCTTGCGGAAGATCGCAAGTGATTCCGCAGTCCTGACCGATTGCGGGAGGTCGTTCCACCAACGGGGGACCAGGACAGAGAAGAGGCGAGACCGCGACGAGTGGCTGCCAGGCGCCCGGAGGGATGGGGCAGTCAGTCTGCCAGTGGAGGCGGAGCGGAGGGGTCTGGACGGGGTGTAGGGAGTGATGAGTGACTGGAGGTATGGGGGAGGAGTACCTCTAGCCACTTGAAAAGCAAGCACCAGTGATTTGAATCTGATGCGTGCTGCGATGGGGAGCCAGTGCAGAGAGGAGAGTTTAGGGTTGAACACCAGGCGAGAAGCGGCGTTCTGGACTAGTTGCAGTGGCTTGAGCTATGTGTCTATGTATCTTGTCACATAGCTCTCCCAGTTGCACACACACCATCAGAGAGGTCCGAGCACAGTACAGCTATAGGTGCCAGTATTCCATTAAGGTACAGTATGCAAGTATATTTATGTGCCAATACCCCAGTAAAGTACTATATATATATATATATGTATATGTATTCCAGTAAGGTACAGAACAGCTGTAGGTGCCAGATATAGATGCATACAGAGAGCAGTTTTATTGATTTGGGTCATATGTTCAGGTCTCTAAACAAAGGCCCTTCCTCTATCCCCCTGTTCACTTGCACACTCTCACTTTAACTGTGCCGTTAACTGTGACTTTTACTCTGCCCTTTTGTACACTCTTGCACCTTGTGGCTACAGATTTACCTACAGGGTCCTAGTTTAACTATGTGGTTGTTCCTAGCACCTAGGAACTGTACTTTCCTCTAGGGTGGCTTTCAGCTAAACTGTTCTTGACTACGGTTAACACTTTGTTGTATGTCACTCTGGATAAGAGCGTCTGCCAAATGCCTGTAATGCAATGTAATGTAATGTTAACTGTGTACAGTACCCAGTTATTTGTACTGTATTTGCATATTAGCACTGTACTGTATTGTATTGTATTGTATTGTATTGTATTGTATTGTATTGTATTGTATTGTATTGTATTGTATTTTTATTACGCTGTATTTTTTTTTAAAGTTCTTGTTATTGTATTGGTTTTGTATGTTGACACCTTGCACTACCAGACTCACTAACAGTTTTTTCCCCCAGGCCATCAGGCTTCTCAACCAGCAGCACTAATCTCAGTGATCACATTGATCACATCATCACCCCAATGTGTACTCTAATCACTGTGTATTGTGGCAGCCCAAGGGGCTGCACCAGAAAATGGCTGCCTGGCCTCCATCACATGGCAGCCCAAAAACACTACATTTCCCAGCAGGCCACAGTAACACCTGAACAAAATCAGGCAATGGGGACTAACGGCCAGCTGAAAACCATTTCAAGGCCTATTTAAAGGGCTGATTCCCACTACACTGGGAGAGGAGTAGGAATGTGAGTTGGAAGGAGTTACTGTGTTTGTTTAGTGAGAGAGAAACCTGTGAAGTCGTAGACCAGCCAGGAATTGGAAAGTGTGTTTGTTTGTGTATCAACTTGGATTGTTTTGAGGACCCCCTTTGGATTTGACTACGGACTGGATTACGGACTTGGACCTGGATTTTGGATTTGGATTGAACTTTGACAACGAGATAAGGATTGCGGACTTTATGCGTTTGTATTCCCCTGAATACCCCGCCCTTTGTTTTGTGTAGCGTTTGTCAGAGTTTGTTTAATAAATTATCATTTTGTGTTTGAATACTGCCTCCTCTGGGTTCTTGAACTTGCCTACGCCCTCTGCAAGGTCCGTGTGTGTCGCCCAACCCCTGGGGACACCACAGTATGTACATTGAATGTCCATCACCTCAATTTTAATGCACATATCCATCGGCACATCTCACTTTATATTTACATATTTACATATTTAAAACTCCTATTCTTAATTACTGCTACAAATGTTTAATGTTTACTGTTTTTCTGTTTTGTATATTTATGTGTAATTCTGCTATTGTTAATACTTAGTTGTTGCTTGCCATGTCCCTAGAATGTCATTACTCAGAATGACCTTGTGTTATACTGTGCACTTGATCAATAAAACACTTTGACTTTGACTTTGTGAAGGAAAATTCCTTGTACATCGTACTTGGTGAATAAATAATTCTGATTCTAATTCTGATTCTGATTCTGATCCTCTCTGCTCTCACAGTGTCCCAACTCAAAAACACACTCACTTTCCTTTCAGTTTTACTTGTCTTGTCCCTGCAGTGCTGTACTCAAAACTAATCAAAATTGAACATGATGGCCAAAAATAAAATAACGAGAAAAGAAAATGGAAGCTGATCAAATTACAGCTACCAGACTGTGGTTATATCTGTTACCTGTGAGTGAATTTATAAAAATGATCAAATTTGCATCTGAAATGAGAACGCTGCAGCCAAAGGGACAAGAATAGCACACAAAAAATGCAATAAAAAGTCATCTATGATTATGTTAGAAGAGCTGTTATTGAATGAGCCTCATGGTCTGGTATCTATCGGTGGTTCTGTGTGGCTCAATTGGTAGAGCACGGCGTTGGTAACACTTAAGTTGTGGGTTCAATCCCCACTGGGGTCACATACTGTATGTTGAAGAATGTATACATTCACTACTATAAGTCCCTTTAGATAATAATATATTATTATTATTATATTATTAATCGAGAGGATACCAGGGCTGGCTGTGGCCAGCATTGGGTTCTTTATCACCTCCCTGACCCAGGCCCTTCTTTTTTATACAGTACCAGTCAAAAGTTTGAGTACACCTGCTGGAAACTATGTTTATCTCATAACTGACAATGTTTTACACCTTTAAATTTCTTTAACCCTTTAATGCACAACATGGGTCAAAAATGACCCAGCGGAGAGTTTATTTTCTATATCTTTGCAAAAATGAATTTCATCATTCAGCAATCCAGGTATTCCTCAATTAACTTGTTTTGATAATCACAAATCTTTATTTTGATATTTCCTTTCTTACTTTTTTGAATAAAAATGTTTTTGTATTACTACCCCTCTAATGCACAACATGGGTAAAAAATGACCCGCATTCATTTCCTATGTACGTTTATGAACACTTGAGTGTTTATTTGCTATATCTTTGGAGTAAATGTATTTGATCACTCAGCAATCCAGGTAACTTGTTTTGATAAGGAACCTTTTGATCTTTGTGCTTTTGATGTTCTTCATCCAGAGGGCTGGCATGGCTGGTCCCAGTCGTCCCAGATTTTACCCCCAAAGCATATTACAGAGACAATGGGAAGACTTTCAATCTGAAAATTGACAGTTATCAGATATGTGTATATGTGCTGAAAAGTGACAAAAAAACATATTTC
>JAINUG010000414.1:392500-417500 GCA_029706075.1 Aldrovandia affinis
GCTAGGTGGAGCCAGGAGGCTAAGAGGCAGGTAATAGATTAGTTATGGACATACATACACTAGAAAAATGTATGCACGTTCACTACTGTAAATCGCTTTGGATAAAAGCGTCTGCTAAATGGCATATGATATAATTATTGTTATTATTATTCACTTAGCAGTGGTCCAGGGTGACTTACCTACATCACACTTTACACATGATCCATTTATAAAATAGGTGTGTTCTACAATACATTACATTACAGGCATTTAGCATCTTATCCATTCATTACACACAATCCATTTATACAGCTGGATATCTTACTGAAGCAATTCAGGTTAAGTACCTTTAGCTCAAGGGTACAACGGCAGTACTCCCACCTGGGGATCCAACCAGCAACCTCTGAGTTACAAGCCCAGCTCCCTAACCATTATACATAGGTAATAGATTAGTTATGATCAGTGTTTCGTTGCCGAGGGCATTGGTCACTTGCTTTCCCCGCACCTTGAAGTGCCTGGATAACAGAGCATTAATGTGGTCTCCAAGGTCACCCTGGCCGTAAACAAACAGCAGTGATCACTGTTATTGAACATGCACATTATGTCATCCCTTAAGGAGCTGGGCTTGTAACGCAAAGGTTGCAGGTTCAATATCTCATCCCTTCTTCCTCCTCCCAGGTGTGTCTAATGACCTAACTGCCTGATTGTACCTGTGGAGGAGGCTTTAAAACCAGGCCCTTCTTTTCAGTCCAGGCTGCTGGTTGTTATGGGAGCCATCCACCGGATTTCGTTAGAGACCTTTGTCTCGTTCTTGTCCATTTGCAGAGTGCCAGTTTTCCTTAAAGGAGGCGGCAGTGTAGTGTAATGGTTAGGAACTGGGCTTGTAACGCAAAGGTTGCAGGTTCGATTCCCAGGTGGTGGGGGCACTGCTGTTGTAGCCTAGAGCTAAAGGTACTTAACGAATTGCTTCAGTAAAATATCCAGCTCTATAAATGGATTGTATGTGAAGAAATGTCCAACTGTGTAAGTCGCTCTGGATAAGAGCGTCTGCTAAATGCCTAAAATGTAAAATGTAAAAAATGTTGTGAATTGTGTTAGACCGCACATTAAGGACTATTACTGTTTGTCAACAGCCAATCCATTCGGTCCTAGCAAAGTTATGCTAAATGGCATATATTATATCGTCACCTCCTTAAAATAACGGCCTAAGTCAAAAAAAAATAAAGAATTCTCAAAAACTGAATAAACTGAACCAAATCTAGAATATATGATATTTATTCATCATTTCACACAAAAAGGTTACGACAATATATTGACTATTGACATACAAATAACGCTGTCTGTCAATTATGTAACATAAAAGGATTAGATTACTTAGGCCAATTTACAAACATGCTGTTGTGACTTAGGCCATTTTAAACCTGACTTAGCCCTAAGTCACACTCTTGACGCAAGCCATTATACTACCGGGTAGGAACAGCATGATCTTTTAAATTTAGGATGTAAGCAATTTTACCAGAGGTGGCCAGCATCATGAAGAGATGACTTGGGCAAAAATAATTT
Organism: Aldrovandia affinis; assembly: GCA_029706075.1. Taxonomy (NCBI): domain Eukaryota; kingdom Metazoa; phylum Chordata; class Actinopteri; order Notacanthiformes; family Halosauridae; genus Aldrovandia; species Aldrovandia affinis. Next base: position 394,043 of record JAINUG010000414.1, read on the forward strand.
CCTCAAAAAATGACTTAGGCCATTATTTTAAGAAGGTGACGATATATAATTATTGTTATTATTATTATTCACTTAGCAGTGGTCCAGGGTGACATACCTACCTCCCACTTCTACATATGATCCTCGTATAAACTAGATGTGTTCTACATTACATTTACAGGCATTTAGTATCTTATCCAGAGCGACTTACACAGTTTACATTTCTTTACACACAATCCATTTACACAGCTGGATATTAACTGAAGCAAGTCAGGTTAAGTACCTTTAGCTCAAGGGTACAACAGCAGCGCCCCCACCTGGGGATTGAACCTGAAACCTTAACGTTACAAGCCCAGCTCCCCCCTAACCATTATACCACACTGCCGCCAGAACATAAGAACATAAGAACATAAGAATACACAATGATGAGAACGGGCCGTTCGGCCCATCTAGGCTCATTATGTCCTTTGTGGTTCTGTGTGGCTCAGTTGGTAGAGCACAGCGTTGGCAACGCTTAGGTTGTGGGTTCAATTCCCACTGGGGCCACATATACTGAAAATGTATGCATTCACTACTGTAAGTCGCTTTGGATAAAAGCGTCTGCTAAATGGTGTATATTGTTATTAGTATGTCCTAATCTAAAGAGTATCTAGTACTACATCTAGCCTGGACTTGAATAGCCCAAGCATTTCTGCCTCTACTACCCGACCTGGCAAGCTATTCCAGGCATTGACAACTCTCTGTGTAAAGAGAAACTTCCTAATATCTGTTCGGAATTTGCCTTTAACTAATTTCCACCTGTGGCCTCTTGTTCTGCTGACCCCACTTATCTTAAACAATCTTTGGTAGTTCACTTTGTTAATCCCTTTTAGGAATTAAAAACAAAGACCTTTTCATCAGACATGCTTATGCTTAAATGATTAATCCTGTTTATAGATATGTATTGATGTGTACTCCCTCTAATATCTTATACAGATTAAATAAATACAAAATTAATCATTATCAAAGAAAATGAGTATAGATGCAAAGCTGTTCCAGGCACTGAGAACTCTCTGTGCATTACATTACTCCCCTACGCTCACAGCCTGTTTCTGAAGCTGTCCGACTTTTAAATAGCTTTTAAAACTTTTAAACAGAGGCCAGGATGGACACTGGAGGATCTTTGTGTTGTTTTATTAAAGGGATTTGTGCAGATCTTTGTATGTTTTTTTGTATGTGGAATGTCTGTCTTTTTACGGCTGCAGCATGGGCGAAAGCCCAAGCCAAATTTTCCACTTTGTGGGACAATAAAGTTAATCTTGAATCTTGAATCTTGAATCTTGAAGTACCTTTAGCTCAAGGGTACAACAGCAGTGCCCCCACCTGGGGATTGAACCTGCAACCTCTGAGTTACAAGCCCAGCTCCCTAAAAGTTGACAATTTAGCTCCTTTTTAAAGTTGACAATTTTAAAAAGCAGCTAAAAACCTTTCTTTTTAATTTGGCTTTTAATTAATTTATTAGGTTGACTATACTTTTATTGTCTCTGTTTTAAACCTTAGAATTGAGTATGATTGTTGTGTGTATTTTCTTGATTTTGATTTTTATTATTCTTTTTTACTTTTGTCTTATGCCTATGTATGTATGTATGTATGTATTTATATGTGTATATGTATATATATGCGTGTATATATGTATATGTGTGTATATATATATGTATATATATTTTTATGCCTTACTTTCCCTGTAAAGCACTTTGAGCTGCTGTTTGTATGAAAGGTGCTATACAAATAAAGCTATTATTATTATTATTATTATTATTATTATTATTAACCATTACACTACACTGCTGCCTTTACATGTCATTACTCCCCTTGTGCTCACAGCCCTGTTACTGAAGCTGTCCGACTTCTCTGGAACAAACGGAACTCAAAAAGACAACGTGTTCCTTTGCCATGGCAACAGTCTGTTAGACAGCTCTCTAATTGGCTAACAAAATTGTGCTAAATTGACCGTCACTCCAGTCCTCTCTGACTGCCAGCCTTACTGGAATGTCTTCATATATTCATTAATTAATTTATTATTTCTCCCGTTTACTCCTGATCAGGGTTGTGGGGGGGGGGCTGGAGCCTATCCCAACATGCATTGGGGCGAGAGGCAGGAATCCACCACAGGGCACTACATACACCGTTCACTCACACACTCATACCTTCAGGCATTTTAGACTCTCTAAAGCCAGGCTATGCTATGTTTTAATCTAAAGATAAAAGTGTATTTTTTTACTATGCAGGATTAGCAATTAAGGAATACACTATGTATTAGGAACTATGGTTAGGCCAAACTGATCCTAGATCAGTGCCCGTACGTATAAAGCATCTCATATTAAATGGCATATACAGTATATTATATTAGGAGTGCTGATCTAGGATCAGGTTTCCCCTGTCCATATCCTAACCATATCCATTATGAGCTGAACGGCCAAACTGATCCTAGATCAGTGCCCGTACGTATGAAGCCCACCAGAGTGTCTTTTTTGTTGTTATTTCTTGTTGGTATGACTGAGGTTAAGCCACATTACATTACATTACATTACATTACATTACAGGCATTTGGCAGACGCTCTTATGCAGAGCAACGTAGAACAAAGTGTTAACCGTAGTCAAGAACAGTTTAGCTGAAAGCCACCCTAGAGGGAAGTACAGTTCCTGGGTGCTAGGAGCAACCACATAGTTAAACTAGGACCCTGTAGGTAAATCTGTACCCACGATTCTGTATATTTCCTATGTTTGTGCTCCCTGCTCTTACATAATGCTACTGGCTATAGCACTGCTTTTTACTGACTGTATGTTCTCTTCTCTGCCTCGGCGTCTGACTCACATGAAACAATGACCATAACTAAAATACAGGGCAATTTAGACTCTCCAGTTAGCAACCTTTGAGTTACAAGCCTATGTACATGTTCTCTTCTCTGCCTCGGCCTCTGACTCGGGGGTGCCTGCCCCCGAGCTCTAGATCCTGCGAGAAGTGTGAGCTGCCCCCATCAACCCTCACCCCCACGCCAACCCCAGTTCCTGGATCTGGACCCTCTCCGCGTGGTTTTAGTCTGGTTCCTCCCAAGGGAGTTTTTCCTTGCCACTGTTGCCATAGGCTTGCTTTTGGGGGGGTCTAGGCCTGGGTTCCCCCTCTGTTAAGTCTCGTGTTTGTGTGTGTGATGTGGGCGCGGCTTCCCTCCTCGGCATTCTCCGGCTCCCTCCTGATTTCCTGATACACTTGCGCTGCCTACTCACCTGCCATCAATTATCATCAGCCCTGCAGTGTATATCAGCCTCGGTTCTTCATTCACTCACCGTCAGATTGTTGTCTACACTTCTGTGGTAGGTACAAGACTCTAGACCTCTACTTGAATTAGTGATTTTGCCTCCTGTGAGTTATTTGTGTTTTCGTTTATTTCCCCGTGTCCAGGTTCACTTTTCGCCTGCCTGTTTTGTTTGTCTACCCGCTTGCCATCCTGCCTGCCTGCCCACGGACCAGCCAGCTTGTTTCTCCGCTACCCGCTTCCCTGCTTGTTCTGCCTGCCTCCTTCATCCGCCATCATCATCATCTACCCCTCTGCCTGCCTGCCCGCTTGGTCCGCCCTCATCATAGCTTCCCCTACCCCAGTCTTTGTAATAATAAATACCCTTATTCACCTTATCCTCTGTGTCAGTGTCTGCGTTTGGGTCCAATCTGTGTATCAGTCGTAACACTCTATTTTATTTCAATTTGCCCTCCCCACACGAGTCCGCCGCTCGTCTCCACGAGGCAAGCTAATTCTCAGAGGGCAGTGAACTCCACTTTCTTCGAGATGGAATTCGCCCCCACCCATGTTCTGGAGACTCCCTTACGTGCTTCATGGCGTACCCGAGCCAGCTCACCCTCCCCCCTTCCCCTGGGGTGGACAGCCAAACGCCACCCCCGATCGGGGCTGATGTCCAGGGCCGGTCTGGTAGAGACGGGTTTCGAACCGCGTCCCTGACAGGCAGCGCACACTCGTATTGGACCAGCCAAGATATGGGTGTGTTAGACCACTACGCTATCAGAGGTGTGTGTGTGTGTGTGTGTGTGTGTGTGTGTGTGTGTGTGTGTGTGTGTGTGTGTGTGTGTGTGTGTGTGTGTGTGTGTGTGTGTGTGTGTGTGTGTGTGTGTGTGTGTGTGTGTGTGTGTGTATGTGAGTGTGTGTGTGCGTATGTGTGTGTGTGTGTGTGTGTGTGTGTGTGTGTGTGTATGTGAGAGTGTGTCCACCGCCCAGGCACCTCATCTTTTAACAGAGTTCTGAGTGAAATCTCGGGGGGGGCTAGGCTGCAGTCCTTGCTTCCAAAAAACAACAACCAGAACAAAAAACACAAAACAAATTTAAAACCGTCTCACTGCCTGCTGGCTGGCTGTTGCTGTGCTGTGTTAGTTGTTTTTATTTCACGGATATTAGCTGAGCTGGGGGATTTCCACTGTGTGCCCACGTGACTCGCCGGCTCCCTGGCAGCCTGTGACGTCACACAGCATCTAAGCATCGATCAAAACCGAAGCGCGTCCACAAAAGCCAGCAGCGTCGAATCACACACACACACGCGCACGCAAGCCGGCGTCGCTGTCGTTTTTCCTTCCCTCCGTGATATATATATTCAGTTCCCTTGGCAACGACGCGGAACGTCGGGAACGTGAGGAGAGACGGCAAAGCGGGTCGACCGGGGAGGAGGAAAATAACCCCGTCTCCTCTCAACGCGACCGTGACTGGCTGCGTGAATAATCATCGCTCAAATCTTGACGCAGTCCTTACGGACCCCCTCACCCCCCCTCACCCCCCCCCCTCCCTCACAGCCCAGACTGCAACTAGCAGGGGGATGACTCAGGTTTTTTCGAGAGAGGGAGAGAGAGAAGAATGTGAAGTGACGTGCTGAATTATGCGCGGTTTTGTTCACACGGCCGTGGACACAAGACGGGTGTCATTGTGGCAGCGTGTCTTTACAGAATTAGCACACATGTAAGGGGGGCAAACTTTGGAGTTAATATTATTAAAATTTTTTTATTTAACCTTTATTTAACCAGAAAAGCTCAACTTTATTTATCCCCATTGGGGAAATTCTGTGTCACACACAAAGCTCCAGTATACACATAGACAATACAGACATAATCACCAATAAGGCAACATATGTTAAACGCAACGGCGCCAATATACATTTATATACAAAATAAGATAATAAGTTAGAGTTAAGAGCAGGTAGTGCAAAATGCAATTGCAACGGAACTGTGGCGATAGTCTCTAGTCTAAAACAGCAGTCTCTAGCCCAACAATGTTCATTGTCAGGAATTCAAGGAATTCTGGGTACCACCGGTGTTAGACCGGCCCCCCCCAATGTCACTCAGATCCATTTCCCTCAGCCAGTCGAGTTTAGCTGCATTGTACAATGTTCTATGTTGGTGCCACTCTGTTTTGTTGTGATTGGTATAGGTTTATTTATCTTTTAAATTAAACACAGAAATGTAAGACACTGTAATGTTAGTAATTAAAGTAGATATGGGTAGTGGAGACAAAAATGGTAAATGAATGCTATTCCGTGCCCCCAGCCTCTCTCTAGCCCTGTTTGCAAGCTGTCCTGTATTAGCAGCAAACTTTGGAGTTAATATTATTTTTTTAATTTATTTTACCTTTATTTAACCAGAAAATCCACATTGAGATTAAAAATCTCCTTTTCAAGTGTGTCCTGGCCAACACAGGCAGCAAGAAAACAATGAGTTGCATACATACAAAACGTATAACATATAACAGAATCAAAGTTTAAAATAGAAAGAGAGAGAATTAAAAAAAATAAAATGTATATATATTTAAAAAAATAACAGGGACAGTTTTCTTAATTAAAACAGTTATTTCTTAATATACAGTTATGTGTGATTTCGTGGCGACTTCATAGTTCCATTCAGGAAAAGCACCTTCAGTAAACAATCCTTCTCAGTGATAGCAATAGAAAACTGGAACTCACTACCCAACCAACTCAAAGACACACACACCTACTCCACCTTCACAACACACCTTAAAGCCTGGCTGACGGAGAACTATACCTGTCCTCATTAATCCCTCTCTGTGCTGCCTCTCCATCTTACCTGTTTTGTTTAATGTATTACTGTTTATAAGTGCTTCATGTGGTGTGGCCTGTAAACGTCCTGTGGTTTATTTGTCAAGTGTGATGTTGGTGTGCCTTGTCTTGGCCACGTGCCCTTAGGGTATCGAAATGCATTATTTTAATCAATGATTTTACTTTTTACTTGTTACTTTACTTTTTAGGATGCTTTTTAACAACTGGCCGGGACTACAGCTGAAAATTAACCGACTAGGTTAATGCTGCCTTTTTTTCTGTATTTTATATGGTTCATGTATCTGGAATGTCCTCGAAATAATAAACTAATAAACTAAACTAAACTAAACTAAATGGCCTTCAGCTGGTCATTAGTCCCAATCCCTTTGCTCCCTTCAGGTGTGACTGTGGCCTGCTGGGAAATGTAGTGTTTTGGCCTCCACATTGTGAACAATAAACTAATTTAGTGATTTCGTGATTTAGTCCTTTAGGATTTATATTAATTTAATTTCGTTTCAATTATGTTAAAAAGTTCATACATCCATTTATTCATTATCTAAGCCGCTTATGAATTTTTACATTTTACATTTTAAGCATTTAGCAGACGCTCTTATCCAGAGCGACTTACAAGATGTGCATTAATACATGGTAGGAACAATCATAGTTGGCGCAAGAGATCAGTGCAGTAATACAGTGATAGACATCATGGTTGGCGCAAGAGATCAGTGCAGTAATACAGTGATAGACATCATTGTTGGCGCAAGAGATCAGTGCAGTAATACAGTGATAGACATCATGGTTGGCGCAAGAGATCAGTGCAGTAATACAGCGATAGACATCATTGTTGGCGCAAGAGATCAGTGCAGTAATACAGTGATAGACATCATTGTTGGCGCAAGAGATCAGTGCAGTAATACAGCGATAGACATCATGGTTAGCGCAAGAGATCAGTGCAGTAATACAGCGATAGACATCATGGTTGGCGCAAGAGATCAGTGCAGTAATACAGCGATAGACATCATGGTTGGCGCAAGAGATCAGTGCAGTAATACAGCGATAGACATCATGGTTGGCGCAAGAGATCAGTGCAGTAATACAGCGATAGACATCATTGTTGGCGCAAGAGATCAGTGCAGTAATACAGCGATAGACATCATAGTTCGCGCAAGAGATCAGTGCAGTAATACAGGGATAGACATCATTGTTGGCGCAAGAGATCAGTGCAGTAATACAGCGATAGACATCATAGTTAGCGCAAGAGATCAGTGCAGTAATACAGCGATAGGCATCATAGCAGGCAGCACCAAGCACCATGAGACAATCACAGCGTAGAGAATAATAAGTGATAATCAGTTGGTGTTGTGTTATTTGTCTTATACTGATATTGTTGAGTTGTTGGTCTTGTTCTGTATTGGTATTGTAATGTAGTATGTCTTGTAGTGTCATAGGTATTGTATTGTTGTTTGTTTCTGTGATAATATCGTTAAATAAATACATTAATCAATAAAGCAATCACGCAATCAATGGAAGGCAGTGGTTAGGGAATTGGAAAAGTAAAAAAATAAAATAATTCACTACCCTTTTCCTTCCCAGTGTTACAGGTATGGTACGCAGCTGCCTGCAATGATGTCTATCACTGTTTTACTGCACTGATCTTGTGCGCCAACTATGATTGTTCCTACCATGTATTAATGTACATCTTGTAAGTCACTCTGGATAAGAGCATCTGCTAAATGCTTAAAATGTAAAAATGTAAAATGTAATGATAAGGTTGCAGGTTCAATCCCCAGCTGGGACACTGCTGTTGTGCCCAGTAATACAGCGATATGCATCATTGTAGGCAGCTGCACATCTTACCTGCAGCACTGGGAAGGAAAAGGTTAGTAAATATTTATTTTATTCCTGGTCAGGTTGCGAGGGGGGAGAGTTGCGAGGGGGGGGCTGGAGCCTATCCCAGCATGCATTGGGCGAGAGGCAGGAAGACAACGTGGACATGTTCGCAAATCCATCCCAGAAGTTCATACATTTTTTTTTAACTTTCTTCTTCCTGTGTTTTGTTGGGTTTTTTTAAATTCTTGCACAAGCATTCATTAGCTTGAGTGGCAGCTGAACTGATTGCAAGGACGCCCTGCGAACAATTAGAACAATTAGAACAGAATCAAACGAGAGTAGAATTAAACCCTTAACGATTGCGCTCAAAATGCACAACAGAGTTAATTGTGAGTTGATTTAATGTGAACGTTACTGTCGTTTCAAACAAAAGAAGTAAAACGCACCAGTCAGTCTTAATCTAAATAGGTTTTTTTCTTACGTTTTTTTGTTTTGTTTTTTCCTCCTAATTTAGTGGGAAATTATACCCTCTATTTCTTTTGATTCACCCTCCCCCACGAGCCCGCCACCCGTCACTACAGGACATGCTATTATCCCCATGTAAAATGTACTTTAAAGCTGTTTCTAAATTATTCACCGATAAAAATACAAAAAACAGACAATAATTGATTCAATTTGGGCTGGCGGATGGCGTAGCGGTCTAACGCACTTTCTCGAGTGGTGTGCGCTGCCCGTCAGGGACACGGATCGAAACCCGCGTCTCTACCAGACCGGCCCTGGTCATCAGCCCGATCGAGGCGGCTGTCCGCTCCGGGGAGGGGGAGGGGGAGGGTGAGCCGGCATGAGTCCGTCGAGGAGAAGGTTAAGGCGTCCGTGGAAGAATTCCTGTCTCATCTTACTTGGAACACTCAACCAGGAATGTGTGTCTCAATCCCGGAGGATGGGCAATGGACTCGTTAGGGTGGGGAATTTAAATAAATAGAGGGTTTAATTGGCAACCAAATTGGGAGAAAAACAGGAGAAAATCTGAAATATATATATTTTTTAAATATAATTTTTTTAAATTGATTCCATAAGTGTTCACCCCTTACGCTAAGACACACCTAAATAAAAATTCTGATGCAATCAATTGTCTTCAGAGGTCACATACTTATTAGATTAGAGTCCACCTGTGTACAATTATGATGTTTAGAAATGATTTAAAATGAAATACACCTGTCTGTGAGAGGTCCCACAGTTGGTTAGTGCATTTCCAAACAAGAGCTTCATCATGAAGACCAAAGAACTTTCAAAGCAAATCTGAGAAAATATTCTTCAAAAGCACCAATCAGGGGAAGGATATAAGAAGATTTCAAAGACTTTCAATATCTCCCCCAGAGTAACTAACTAATTCTGTTATGTTCGGGTCCGCCGTGACCCATTTCAAGTTAAAAATTATATAATAACTACCATCTAGTTTTTTTATTTGAACAAGGATTCATGATATCCTCCACAACAGCTATATAAACACTACAAAACTGACTGAAAATTGAAAAAAACAAAAACAAAACAGAAAAATTTTGACCATTTTAGACAATTCTGAAGGTCTGAAGGTCTTCTGAAGGTGTATGCTTTGGTGTTCGGGTCCGGGAATCGGGTTCGGGACCCAGCAGTGCATTGAAATAATGTGTCTTGGGGCCTTGGGGCCATAAAATAAAATTACAACAGGATTGTATGGTTATGAATGCATAATAAGTTAGTTATGATGTAGTAAAAACAATATTGGATGCTAGTCATTGTTTTTGAGTGTTTTGGACTGAGTTAAATCATGGGTCAAAATTGACCCGCGAACACACGGGACAGAAACACCTTTCTAACATAATCACAAGGGTTAAGAAAAAGGTTTTAGAGTTTTATTTTAGAGTTTTTTGTTGTTGATCAAGAAATCCCAATGAAATCCATTTAGATTCCATGAAGTAAGAAAATAAAAATCTATCAAATCAAATCAAATCAAATCAGATCAGTGGTGGTGACACATTGATGGAAAGTGACTCCAGTACTAGGGCAAGCCTTCTCCATCTTCTAGACCAGGGTCCATCAAAGAGCCATTTGGACCCGGTTTCCACGAAAAGAAAACACTTCTCCATCCTGACACCTAGACTATGTTTGGCAGTAGGCTAGGCTGAAAAGATACGTTTTATTTATCTATGTTTATGTGTCCGAATCCCTAACATGCCTTGGTAAACCGTTCCACAACAGAAGAGCTCTAAAAGAGAAGGCTCTACCACCAGCTGTGCTTTTCAAAATTCTAGGGAGAAATAGATGGCCGGCTTCTTGTGAACGAAGCAGTCGTGTCGGCTTATAGGGGGCAATCATTTCGGTCAGATATGTGTGTGTGTGTGTCTTAGTGTAATTTTTTTCATTTTGACTCGATTTCTCTCGACAACCACGGACTATAAATAATAAATGAATGAATTCATGAATAAATAAGCAAATCAGTAAAACTGCCTGTAAAACTGAAGACGATGCTGAATTCACTTTAGAACCGATTGTTCTCCAAATTGAACTGAGGAATCAATTCAAAAGATTTTTTTTTTTTACTCATGGTCATCACCACTGCTTACATGCTCAATACTGCTTTTCGTAACATGTATCATTGTTTAAAACTGTCTCAAAAATAAATAAATGTAAAAATACTCTACTAACCTTTTCCTTCCCAGTGTTACAGGTACGGTACGCAGCTGCCAACAATGATGTCTATCGCTGTATTACTGCACTGATCTCTTGTGTGAACTATGATTGTTCCTACCATGTATTAATGCCTGCGATGGATTGTTGACCTGTCCAGGGTGTATTCCTGCCTCTCGCCCCAATGCATGCTGGGATAGGCTCCAGCCCCCCGCGACCCTGACCAGGAAGAAGCGGCTGAAGATGAGATGAGATGTATTAATGCACTGATCTCTTGCGCGAACAATGATTGTTCCTACCATGTATTCATGCACATCTTGTAAGTCGCTCTGGATAAGAGCGTCTGCTAAATGCCTAAAATGTAAATGGGATGCTGTCACTCAGAACAATGGATCTGGTGATGGGGTGCTGCCATTGGCCATGTTTGCAAGGTCCAGTCCTGTGATTGGCCATGTTTGTAAGGTCCAGTCCTGTGATTGGCCATGTTTGTAAGGTCCAGTCCTGTGATTGGCCATGTTTGTAAGGTTCCTGTCATTGGCCGTGTTTGTAAGGTCCAGTCCTGTGATTGGCCATGTTTGCAAGGTCCAGTCCTGTCATTGGCCATGTTTGCAAGGTCCAGTCCTGTCATTGGCCATGTTTGCAAGGTCCAGTCCTGTCATTGGCCGTGTTTGCAAGGTCCAGTCCTGTGATTGGCCGTGTTTGTAAGGTCCAGTCCTGTGATTGGCTGAAAAGGGGACGTATCTCATATCATATCATATCTCAAAGTCAGCCCGTTAAAGCTGGGTGTCTGTTTACCCGCGCAGAGCAGAGACCCTCACACAGTAGACCTCAAAGTGCACCAGCACAGGCCCCCCGCGGTCCAGTGGTTACAACGTCCGACGCTGGCCACGGAGACCGGGGTTCGATTCCCCGTCGCGCCAGAGTCGGCTTTGGCTGGGAGTGCCACCAGGGGTGGCGATTGCCTGTCCATTGGCTGCTCTACCTACTGAGCCACACAGAACCACGCTCTACAGCTACTGAGTCACACAGAACCACGCTCTACCTACTGAGCCACACAGAACCACGCTCTACCTACTGAGCCACACAGAACCACGCTCTACTTACTGAGCCACACAGAACCATGTTCTACCTACTGAGACACACAGAACCATGCTACTCTGAACCACACTCTACTGACTGAGACACACAGAACCATGTTCTACCTACTGAGCCACACAGAACCACGCTCTACCTACTGAGACACACAGAACCACGCTCTACCTACTGAGCCACACAGAACCACGCTCTACCTACTGAGACACACAGAACCACGCATGCTCTACCTACTGAGACACACAGAACCACGCTCTACCTACTGAGCCACACAGAAAGACGCTCTACCTACTGAGACACACAGAACCACGCTCTACCTACTGAGCCACACAGAACCACGTTCTACCTACTGAGACACACAGAACCACGTTCTACCTACTGAGCCACATAGAACCACACTCTACCTACTGAGACACACAGAACCACTCTCTACCTATTGAGACACACAGAACCACTCTCTACCTACTGAGCCACACAGAACCATACTCTACCTACTGAGACACACAGAACCACGCTCTACCTACTGAGACACACAGAACCACTCTCTACCTACTGAGACACATAGAACCATGCTCTACCTACTGAGGCACACAGAACCACGCTCTACATACTGAGCCACACAGAACCACGCTCTACCTACTGAGCCACACAGAACCACGCTCTACCTACTGAGCCACACAGAACCATGCTGTACCTACTGAGTCACACAGAACCACGCTCTACCTACTGAGACACACAGAACCACGCTCTATCTACTGAGACACACAGAACCACGCTCTACCTACTGAGACACACAGAACCACGCTCTACCTACTGAGCCACACAGAACCACGCTCTACCTACTGAGCCACACAGAACCACGCTCTAGCTACTGAGACACACAGAACCATGTTCTACCTACTGAGCCACACAGAACCACTCTCTACCTATTGAGACACATAGAACCACTCTCTACCTACTGAGACACATAGAACCACGCTCTACCTACTGAGCCACACAGAACCATCCTCTACCTACTGAGACACACAGAAGCATAATAACCATGATGTCATAATGTTTATGTTTATGTGTGTGTGTGTGTGTGATGACTGTAGAGTCCAGTCTGTGTGTGTGTGTGACTGGTTATTCCAGAGTAGGGTTGCCAACTTTCTATCATCCATATATGGGACAGAAGGAGGGGCACTGGGGGTGAAGTGGGTATGGTGTTGTACGGATGTAAATCAACACATACTGTATATTGTGGACAAGGGACATCCCATACCATCTTAGAACGTCCCAGTTAATGCAGGACAGTTGGCAACCCTAGATGCAAGGGTTCATTAAATAACTTTGGCCCGATGGAACAGAAAGTGAACGTTATCTAGCAGGCCAGAGAAGGGATTAAGAAAGCCCATTCACAGGAACGATTCCCAGATGTTTCTTTGAGAGGGAAACCACTACCAAGTCAAGATGAACAATCAAATACAATCTGTTGTGTTTTGCCCTTCTCTTGTGAAATAGCATCTGTTCATTTGTCTGATATTCCTTCCAGACTGTTGTGACCCTTTAATACTGCATACTATATGCAGCGATTCACAAAACATCATTTTGTATTATATATTGTGGCAGCCGGCAGAGGTGTATGAGGGGAGAGGTGGTGTAAAACAAATATGCACGCTTCCCTGTGTTTACCTCTATGCCCATACAGAGAGAGAGAGAGAGAGAGAGAGAGAGAGAGAGAGAGAGAGAGAGAGAGAGAGAGAGAGGGGAGGGAGAGAGAGAGAGAGAGGGGGAGAGAGAGAGAGAGATTGAGAGACAGAGAGAGAGGGAGGGAGAGATAGAGAGAGAGAGAGAGAGACAGAGAGAGAGGGAGGAGAGAGAGAGAGAGAGAGAGAGAGAGAGAGAGAGAGAGAGAGAGAGAGAGAGAGAGAGAGAGAGAGGGAGGGAGAGAGAGTGAGAGTGAGAGAGAGAGAGAGAGAGGGAGTCAGTGTGAGAGAGAAGAGAGAGAGAGAGGAGAGAGAGACAGAGAGAGAGAGAGAGAGAGAGAGAGAGAGGGAGAGAGAGAGGGAGAGAGAGAGAGGGAGAGAGACAGAGAGAGAGGGAGGGAGGGAGAGAGAGAGAGAGAGAGAGAGAGAGAGAGATTGAGACAGAGAGAGAGAGAGACAGAGAGAGAGGGAGAGAGAGAGAGAGAGAGGGAGAGAGAGAGGGAGAGTGAGAGAGAGGGAGTTGAGACAGAGAGAGAGAGAGAGAGAGAGAGACAGAGAGAGAGAGAGAGAGAGAGAGAGAGAGAGAGAGAGGAGAGAGAGAGAGAGAGAGAGCGAGAGAGAGAGAGAGAGGAGAGAGAGAGGGAGAGAGACAGAGAGAGGGAGGGAGAGAGAGAGAGAGACAGAGAGACAGAGAGAGAGAGAGAGGGAGGGAGAGAGAGACAGAGAGAGAGAGACAGAGAGAGAGAGGGAGGGAGACAGAGAGAGAGAGAGAGAGAGAGAGAGAGAGAGAGAGACAGAGAGAGAGAAAGAGAGACAGAGAGAAAAAGAAAGAAATAAAGAATATTAACCCTGTGTATGATTTTGTTTGGAAGGAGGAAGCTGCTGTGTGCTGTTACCCGTGACTGTCTGAGATCCCGCCCCGTGATTGACCCCTGCCTGCCTGACTTGCCTCCGCCTAGCCCAACCCTGACCGTCTGAGATTCCGTCTTCGTGTGCCGAACCCTGCTCACGGATATCGACGAGACGATTGGAATGTGGATTGACTGTTTTGTTACGATTAACTTTTTTTTTCCTGCTCACGCCAAACAGAAAATAAAGATTTGAATTTCATTTATTTTGTTGTGGACAATGAATTTATCGTTTTCAGTCACGTGAACACTCTCCCAACCCACGAGTTTATGTTTATGTTTTTTAGTGCCTCTTGCAGTAATACTGTAGAGAGGTCTAATGTTGAAACAGGCTTTGATTCAATCAGAATTGATCACTTTGAAATAAATGTATGTTCTAGTGTCTCTATGAATACACAATTGTGAGCACATTCATTTTAAAATTAACTTTGGAGATCCCCTGAACTCTGAACTCTGCTTTGCGTGTCAGGAACGGTGTCGGAAAACCAGGCGCAGACCCAGAAATGCAATAATGTATTTTATTGCATAAACAACAGGCAATGAGGGGCTGGCGGATGGCCCAGCGGTCTAGTGCACCGCGCTTTGGAGCGGTGTGCGCTGCCCGCCAGAGACGCGGATCGAAACCGCGTTTCTACCAGACCGGCCCTGGTCGTCAGCCCGATCGGAGGCGGCATTTGGCTGTCCGCTCCGGGAGGGGGAGGGAGAGCCGCACGAGTCCGCCGAGGAGAAGGTTAATGGAGTCCGTGGAAGATCTCCGTCTCGAAAGAAGGCGGGAAATAGGTCCAGGAATACGAACCTGCTCCCGGAGGATGGGCGGCGGACTCGTGAGGGTGGGGAATTGAAAATAAAATAGAGGGTATAATTGGCTACTAAATTGGGAGAAAAACGGGAAAAAAAAAAAAAAAAAACAACAGGCAATGGTCAAACAGGAGCAATCAGGGCAGTACAGGAATCCAAAGTTCATTCCAGGCTTCAGGTGTGTCAGAGGCAGGCAAGACGTGGCCATTGGGCAGGCGGAGGTCAATAACGGGAAATCAGTCCAGGGAACACAGAGAGGAGTGGGACTGGAACCACAAGGAGCACGAACAGGTGGGTCGGGAACGAGACTGGGACACAGACGAATACGGGAGCACAAACAAAAACACGATGAAACAAAACACGGGTAAACAAAGAGAACGCTGGAAAGTTGTGTAGGCATAGGCAAAGCACGGGACAATCTGGCAACGAACATGGGAAAACACACAGCTTAAATACATTTAGACATAACGAGAAACAATCAGGAATAAACACGAATGCAGCTGACTGCAATCAGACACATGAGGAATTAAGTGAAAACGATAATACAATGACGAGACAATCAGGAAATGAACATGGGAAACGAACAGCTAACTACGTCAGACATAACGAGAAACAATCAGGAATTAACACGAATGCAGCTGACTGCAATCAGACACATGAGGAACAGGTGAAAACGATAATACAATGACGAGACAATCTGGAAATGAACAGCTTAACTACATCAGACATAACGAGAAACAGGTTTTCACCTGTAATACAATGACGAGACTGGAAACAGGTAAGCGAACGTAAAAACACGGACCGGACAACAAGGAAAACATGGAATAAACTAAAACACCTAATTACGGGGAACACGAACACGAGACGTGACATTGCGTGTAGGCTGTATTCATTTAAAATGTGCACACGATCAAAATATTATTTTATATATAATATAAATAAATATAGATAATATAAATGAATATATATAATATAAATATAATATATTTTTGTTATATTTGTTATGCTTAATATATAAATAGATTTTTTTTTTTTTTTTGTTATATTTGTGATACTTAATGTACTGATATATTTTTGTTATATTTGTTATACTTAGGTTTAGAAAGAAACTGTATTTTATTTTCATATAATGTAAAATATTGTAAGGAAGGGGCAGGACTGGATAAGTGTTTTACTTCCTCCTGTCCCTTCTCGAATAGATTTTTTGTTATTTTTTTTAGGACTGTATGGAAATAGTTTCTTAGACTATTTACCATTTTTAACTTGTTTCTATGTCTTCTATGTTCGAGACAAATAAAGATCAAATCAAATCAAATCAATTGCCCACTATTGACATTATCTGCTGCAAGAGACTTTCTTATGATTCTAGGAAAGGTACGGCATTGTAAACAGGTCGTTGGTACAGCACTATTTGTAACATCGCAGCCCCGTTCTGTCCACCTTCCTTGTGTGTTTTGCCATTCCGTTCCTTGCGTGTCATGTCTTGTTTTTGCTTTCACCCTGTGTCTTTTGTTTTAGGCTGGGCGTGGCTTCCCGCATTCCGCACTCGTTTCCTTTTTCCCCTCGTTAGATTCAGCCCATCACACCCACTCCCTGCACATTCCGCACGCCAGAATCAATATAGCAATTTCACCCTTTCCTATTTAAGTTCAGCGCTCACACACTCCAGTGCCAAACCGTACTCGTGTATCTTGTACTGCCCTAGTTTGGTTCACTCTGTTTATCTGTTTTTCCAGCTCGATTCTTGCCAGTTGTATTTTGTTGTTTGTTTATTCGTTTTTTGTAGCCTGTTCTGTTTTGCCAGTTGTATTTTGTTGTACATTACATTACATTTACATTTACATGTTGTTTGTTTATTAGTTTTTTGTAGCATGTCCAGCCTGTTCTGTTTCTCCAGCTTCCTGTCTGTTTTCTCCAGCTTCCTGTCTGTTTTCTCCAGCTTCCTGTCTGTTTCTCCAGCTTCCTGTCTGTTTCTCCAGCTTCCTGTCTGTTTTCTCCAGTTACCCTTTTGTTGCAGTCAGCCATTAAACGCCCCCTGTGTGGAGTGCAATTCAAGTTCCGGAGTCTGCATTTGGGTCCAAGTCAGCATCTACATCAGAACACCTATACTGAAATGTAATGTACTGTATGAATCTGTAACTGTCTTATGTCAATCTTTCACCTGCCAAGGACTACAGATAAGCTCTCGAGCTAACTCTGTCATTGTGGGTAATGTAGTCTCTCACACACAGAGTGTGCTTTAGTCTGTTTATTTGTCTTTCCAGCTCGATTTTTGCCTGTTGCATTTTGTTGTTTGTTTATTAGTTTTTTTGTAGCCCGTCCAGCCTGTTCTGTTTCACCTGTTACCCTTTTTGTTGCACTCAGCCATTAAACGCCTCCTGTGTGGAGTGCAACTTTAGTTCTGTTCCAGCGTCCAGTGCATTTGGGTCCAAGCCAGCACCTACACCCTAACACTATTCCTCTGACCCTGGAATCCAGATCTGGCCCAGTTTCAGCGACAGGAGGGAAGAGGTGAGAGGAACAGCAGAGTTTGACTTTACGATCTGAAATAAAGATTCTGACCTACTTCCTGAGTGTCGTCCATCTTACTGGATTTGTTGATGATGTACATGATGTGTGTGTGTGTGTGTGTGTGTGTGTGTGTGTGTGTGTGTGAGTGTGTGTGTGTGTGTGTGTGTGTGTGTGTGTGTGTGTGTTTGTGTGTGAGTGTGAGTGTGTGAGTGAGTGTGTGTGTGTGTGTGTGTGTGTGTGTGTGTGTGTGTGTGTGTGTGCGTGTGTGTGTGTGTGAGTGTGTGAGTGCGTGGGTCTGTGCATGTGTGTGAGTGTGTGTATGGGTGTGTGTGTTTGTGTGTGTGTGTGGGTGTGTGTCGCATGTGTACGTGTGTGTGCACGTGCGTGTGTGTGTGTGTGTGTGTGTGTGTGAGTGAGTGTATGTGTGTGTGTGTGTGTGTACACGTGTGTGTGTGTGAGTGTGTGTGAGTGTGTGGTGTGTGTGTGTGTGTGTGAGTGTGTGTACGTGTGTCGCATGTGTGTGTGTGTCAGTGTGTGTGTGCACGTGTGTCGCGTGTGTGTGTCTTAATGTAGAATATACTTTGGATCCCAAAACGTCAGTGCTTCAGCTTTTCCACTCTGAAAGCCCCTGCAGAGTAAACCCACAATGGGCACTCTGCCGTTCTCCCTCAAACCTATTAAACACTCAAGGGAGGGCCACACCAAGAGCCAAACGGATTCAAATTAGCGTCTGTTAGCGGAGGGATTAGCAGTCGCTTCTCTGTGTGTTAGTCTCCATATGGAGGGAAAAATTGTCTTTGGAAGATCGAGAGACACAGCAGCATCCCTCAGTCTGAGTTTTGAGTGGGCTCTCCGCCCGGGTTGGCTAGCCTCGGTCTCAGCCAGCAGGAAGTGCTGAGAGGATCTGGTGCACTCTGGGTATTGTAGTTTTTAAAAAGTATATTTTCTACGTTTAAAAAAAAACAGATTTGTTTCAGATTTTTTCCAGTTTCAGTTTTTTTCCCCAATTTAGTGGCCAATTACACCCTCTATTTATTTAGATTTTCCCTCCCCCCACACGAGTCTGCCGCTTGTCTCTATGAGGTGTCGTGGAAATTAAAACTCAGTAGGATCAGAGAGAATTTCTTTAAACAGTATTATAGCTTTAATTACGACCCGTGTCACGCAGGACAGCGAATCTCCCGCCTTCAAATTCAAATGGATATTTATATCCAACACAACGGAAAGGAAGGGAACAGTCACAAGGGGGAAGTAACAGGGCGTTAACTTACAGGTAAATGGAGCTATGGGCTAACAGGAAGATATAACAGGCTGTTAGAACAGCCCTCCAAGGGTCTTAACCCAATGGGAAGGAGGTTTCCTGCCGTGGGGGAAACGTCAGAAAAGAACAGATGTTCCTTTGAAGTTGTGGCGCGAAAAGCCTTTGTCTCTGACCGGATCACTCCGCACTGCAGCGTCCCACTGAGTTAATTAGTGTCTGCGTCTCCCGTGGATGCTATTCCAGCATTCCAACTTAATACAAAATGTTGTACCTCCACAGAGGCAAGCTAATTCTCAGAGGGCAGCGAACTCGAACTTCCTTCGAGACGGAATTCGCCCCCACCCACGTTCTGGAGACTCCCTTAAGTGCTTCTCAGCGAGTTTGTGCCGGCTCACCCTTCCCCCTGGGGCGGACAGCCAATCCTCACCAGGGCCGGTCTGCTATAGTCGGGTTTCGAATCGCGACCGTGATAGGCAACTCACACTTATAAAGGACCAGACAAACAACCCTCCATTATATACTACGTATATTATATATCCATCCATCCATCCATCCATTATCTAAGCCGCTTATTCCTGGTCAGGGTCGCGGGGGGGGGGGCTGGAGCCTATCCCAGCATGCGTTCCGGGCGAGAGGCAGGACCCTGGACAGGTCGCCAATCCATCGCAGGGCACACACACCATTCACTCACACACTCATACCTACAGGGCAATTTAGACTCTCCAGTTAGCCTAACGTGCATGTCTTTGGACTGTGGGAGGAAACCGGAGTACCCGGAGGAAACCCACGCGGACACGGGGAGAACATGCAAACTCCGCACAGAAAGGCCCCGGCCTGGATTCGAACCCGAGACCTTCTTGCTGTGAGGCGACAGCGCTATCCACTGCACCACCGTGCCGCCTATATATTATACCATTTATGTACTTTACACACATATACATTTAAAAAGCTAGAACATCCTCCATTATCAACACACATACCATCCATTACCAATCCGACATCCTCCGTTATCAAAACAATATATATCGTCCATTAGCAGAACAACATCTCCTTCATTACTGAAAAACATCCTCCATTATGAAAACATATCCCCTATTACCAAAACAACATCCTAAATTATTAAACCAATATCATCCATTTCCAAAACAACTTATCCTTCATTACCAAAACAACCAACCCTCCATAATTCAAGGCTGTAACCATGGAGTCAACATTGGGGGGGACCAAATCAATTTATTTATATTTTTTATATCAGCTAGGCTATATATTGGGGGACATTTTGAGCATATCTGAATATTGGGGGATGTGTATATATGGTAATTTCGGCCTTGCTCCATATACATAAAAAACTATACCTTTTATGTACTGTACACACATATACATTTTTTAAACTAGAATGAAAATAAAATAACTCTCTTCCTCAATTAGCAGAACAACATCCTTTATTACTGAAAAACATCCTCCGTTATGAAAACAACAAACCCTCCATTATATACATGACATTAATTACATTACATTACAGGCATTTGGCAGACGCTCTTATCCAGAGCGACGTACAACAAAGTGTTAACCGTAGTCAAGAACAGTTTAGCTGAAAGCCACCCTAGAGGGAAGTACAGTTCCTAGGTGCTAGGAGCAACCACATAGTTAAACTAGGACCCTGTAGGTAAATCTGTAGCCACAATTCAAAGGCAGCAATAAAACAATCAGTGCGGAAAATATCGGTTAAATAATGCCTAAACCTAATACAGTACATAAACAAGTAGACATGAGTGCAATACTAGACAGACTATTACCAAACCAACATCCTCCATTATCGAAAAAAAATATATCGTCCATTAGCAGAACAACATCTCCTTCATTACTGAAAAAACATCCTCCATTATAAAACAACCAACCCTCCATTATATATATATATACAGTAGACTTTTTTTCTTGTAGAGTTGTAGAGTTTTTATTCACACCCTTGGTAAAGATCTATTTTGTTCATCTTTATCTACTGTATATATCCACATATATAGGTACGTATATAAATATTTTTAAAACTAGAGTGAAAAAAAAATAACTCTCTTCCTCCGCTGGGCCAGAGCACCCAGCTGGCTGCGCACCAAGCCCATCTGCAGCTGGTTCAGGAGAAATGTGACCCGCACAGAACACATTTAAGAGCCCCTTTCTAAACTCACAAGTGATTTATTTCACAGCATCGCGTTCGGCCCTCTGCGCGGATAACCAGCGCACCTTAGCGCCTACACCCGTTACAAATAGTTTTTCTTTTTCCTTTCTTTTTTTTGTTTCAGATTTTTTACAAAGTTTTTCTCCAAATTTAGTGCCCAATTACACTCTCTATTTCTTTAAGCAGGTGCCCCCGAGTCAGAGGCCGAGGCAGAGAAGAGAACATGCAGTCAGACAAAAAAGCAGTGCTATAGCCAGTAGCATTATGTAAGAGCAGGGGAGCACAAGCATAGGAAATATACAGATAGCCCCGACAGGTGTAAGCTATGGCAGCATACCTATTAGGAGAGGGACAGAGAAAACACGCAGTCATGAGAAAGTTCCAAACCATCCACACCTGATCAAGGATAACCAGCATAACAGTGGTGGTAACACATTGAGGAGGTGACAGTATGGAAAGTTTCTCACTCCATAAGACACTAGGGCACGGCCTTCTCCATCTCTCCACCTAGACTATGCTTAGCGGTAGGCTAGGCTGAAAATATATGTTTTTAATCTAGACTTAAAAATTGAAACTGTGTCCGAATCCCTAACATGCCAGAATTTGGTAAACCGTTCCATGGTTCCAGGAGCTCTATAAGAGAAGGCTCTACCACCAGCTGTGCTTTTCAAAATTAGGCTAGGAGAAATAGATGGCCGGCTTCTTGTGAACGAGGCTTATAAGGGGCAATCATTTCGGTCAGATATAAAGGTGCTGCGCTATCCGATGCCCCCGGTCCCTGCGATATTTAGTGTGGAGTAAGTACCACTGCATCCATAGTGAATTTACATTTTACATTTACATTGTATGATGTCATCATATAGAGTCAGCGTTGTAGTTCTAATCCACAGTGTTGTAGTTCTATTCCGGAATCTTACAGCTCCTTGTTAGCAGCCCTTTATGATGTCATCGATTAGAGCCAACTAGATCACCACAGAACGTTCTGGAATAAACATCAAAGTGAGACCAGCACTGCATTTACATTGTAAGCATTTAGCAGACGCTCTTATCCAGAGCGACTTACAAGATGTGCATTAACACATGGGTAGGAGCAATCATAGTTTGCGCAAGAGACCAGTGCAGTAATACAGCGACAGACATGGTTCCAGGCAGCTGCGTACCATGTCTGTAACAGTGAGGGTCAATTACAAAAATAACAAGGTTTCCAGAGCCATTGATGTTTGGCCACCGTTGCAAATTAGCAGTTGCCATCGAACCACCACTTTGGTGTAATTGCTCGACATCACAGTAAATCACTACATAATGCTACTGGCTATAGCGATGCTTTTTTTTTTTCTGACTGCATGTTCTCTGCCTCGGCCTCTGACTCGGTGGCACCTGCCCCCGAGCCCTAGATCCTATCTGATCCAGAGCGACTTACAAGATGTGCATTAATACATGGTAGCAACAATCATAGTCCGCGCAAGAGACAGTCATAGTCATAACTGCACCTTTCCTCTTTTCTCCCCGGCTTCGTGGCACCTGCCCGGAGCTCACCTGCCCCAGAGTCAACCCCCCCACCCCTGCCATGTGTTAGCCGGATGCCGCTGGCCCAGACCCTAGCTGCTGGTTCCATCCCCCGCCCTGCCCTGGTATCTGGAGGGATGAGGTCCACCCCACTCCTACACTTAGAATGCCCTTCCGGTGGTCTGTTAAGCCACATGAGCCTCAAGGACTATTTGTGTTGTTTTTCTCTGTATCCCACAATTTTCCAGGAGTTCATCTCGACCGCCTTTTAAGGGGTCAGGGAATAATTTTCCAGTCTCTCACATTGGCTCCAATGGTTTTCTGTTTTTTTGATTCCCTCTGGAAAATGCCAACTGTGAAGCGCTGTGTGACAACCTGTTTGTAAATGGCGCTATACAAAAATAAAGATTGATTGATTGATTGAAGAGACCAGTGCAGTAATACAGCGATAGACATGGTTTCCAGAGCCATTGATGTTTGGCCACCGTTGCAAATTAGCGGTTGCCATCGAACCACCACATTGGTGTAATTGCTCGATATCACGGTAAATCACTAAATCTCTCGACACATCCTCGATGCTTCTGCTCCCCTGCTCTTACATAATACTACTGGCTATCCTCCTGAGACCCAGGGGAAAAAAAAATTTTAATTGTGATTTTTTAACGTAAATTAAGTGGTAAAAACACATTGCAAAGGTTGTTTTTTTTTACGTAACTTTATACAATTTTTACAACATGTGCACTGTAGTGTAAAATAGGACTTCATTAATGTCGATTGTGCCTCTGTCATAGAGCTGTCTACTAAAAAAATGGAAATTATGATATGATTATGATATGATAACATAAGTACAAAGTTGGCAAGGCAACACCCCCCCACATGTGATGCCAGGGGCGCGTGTGACCAGAGGCGAGCGTGGGGTGCAAGAGGGGCGCAAAATTGAAGAAAACGTAAAAAAAAACTTTTT
>JAINUG010000415.1:0-22500 GCA_029706075.1 Aldrovandia affinis
TTTTTCCAGTTCACAAATTGAATTTCGATGAATATCCCCTGAATGGACATGAAATGGAATTCACCCCCACACCCCTTGAGTGACACGAGCCGAACTACATTCAACAGTGGCACTGATTTTCCTTCCTTCCTTTCTCCTCCCTCCAGTCACAGAATTCTAAAAGCAGTGAGTGGCCGCCCCTGATGAAGATCTTGGGAAATACAAGATGAGCTACAACATCTCTGACCGGGCCACCTGGTGCGCAGCGCCCAAAAAGAGTCCAACCCCCCACCATCTGAGCCCCCACTTCCTGGACCCATAGTCTGTGAGAACGCTGATGCCTCCTTAGGCCTTAAAAGAGTTACCTTCACTTTAGGGTGAATGAGGTGACACCACAAAAGTGCTTGAGCTTCCATATTCTACCAGTAACTCACTGTTTCAAACCAATCATTGTGTTTTGTTGTGAAGCGCAACCAACCTGTTGATTGGTTCAAACAAGTCAGCGTTTGACAGGTAATTGTAGCTCCACCCTCGTGACACCTCATTCACCAATCACTTCTTTACTTGGACTGTACCCCCCCCACTCTAGTGTAGTTCACCCTACACAGGAATGCCAGGTCTGTACTGTGGTTCGCCCCGTGCTGAATGCAGGAGAGAGCTCTATACTGTCCTCTGTTGTCCTGTCTGTTGTGTTTGTCACCATGTAATGGCACTTTGTTGTTCTCCCAACCCCGATTGTGAAGCTCTGATGGTGTTCTGTATTTGTGAGACCACTGCAAATTGTACAGCCCTACAGAAGATTTTTGCTATTTCATCCATTTTGTAAAATCAATAAATATATACCTTTTTTAAACATTTGGATGTAACAAGTGGAATCAAATCCACAAAATTAGATTCAGAGCACAGTAAAACAGGTTGTACACTACACAGTAAAACGTTTCACATTGGGACGGCAGAAGACAGTCTTTAGCTGTCGTTCATAAGCTTTTCAAGAATTGAGCTAAAATGTCAGACCACATGAATAATTGGGCCAATTAAATAATCAAGAGCAGAAGACATGAAATCCAGAAACGGATCCAGCCCTCCTTTCCCAGCCCTGCCTTAAAATATGCTTGATTTGAAATGCTATGTTTTAGTAAACGGAATGGTGTAGCCTACACCACTGTGATATCTTGGGTACTGTAGTCCAGCCAGGAGGCCATTTTGATTTCTGGTTATTTCACCACCCAGTCTCAGTGTTAAATGATATCAGGGGTAAGGCAAGCCTGGAGTGTCAGAGATGTTTCTGGTTTTTGCTCCATCCGAACCCCTAACTACACAAGTGGATTCATGACTAGGCTTCATGACCGCAGGTGACTGGAGGTACTCAGTGCTTCAGGCTCAGACTCTTAGTAATGTAGCTGGGACAGACACCTCTCTCCCACTGCAGGCCCAGGTGTGCTGCCCCTGCTCTGCAGCGTCACCGTTCACAGGCTCATAACCTTCAGACCCGCCGGCCCGGCTCTCAGGCTCTTCTCCGTGACGGCAAACAGCTGCTCCCTGCGCCTCTGCTTCTGCTCGTCCAAGACGCTGTTCACAAACACATTCACACCTGCAACCCCCAGAGCACAGCACAGTGAGTGTGAGATCTACACCAGTGCGTCTGCATCGGTAGCTCAGTCAGACATCCGGCTCCTCACCAGGACAGGAGCAGTTTATGGACAGTGACGTAACGTTAAAGCCCTTAGAAACACACCGCTTAATGAATGTTTTATTACGGCAACATACAGGTAGTATTATATTGTTAACATTTTAAAAAGACTTTAAATGGGGGCTCTCAGTTTCCCTAAATGTCCCATGGGTTCTGATTCATAGGGTTTCAGTTGTAACATGTTTATATCCAAGGTAGTAAGAAATGACCTTATTCACCTCAACATAATGAAATGTTGCAGAGGCTGCATTACAACAGCAGCCTATAGCTAATAAAGGGGAATGTTAGCTGAGGAAAGGAACAGCTAATAAAGAAGAGGGACAGAGCGCTTAGCATTTAATAAAACAGGAAACATGACGAAGCGTTTCAGTGTCTGTGAGCCCTTCCTCAGTGCATGAGAACACCTGTGTGTCCCTGTACGAGGAGAGGAGAGCAGCCCGCCACGCCCCATTCTGGCTACACCACCCGTAGGACCCGCTCTCCTCCCCTATCTCTCCGTGCAGGAAGTTTGCGGTCATCATCCGCACGAAGCGGCCAATAGCACAGGAGGGTGGGGTGAGGCGAATAGTGCAGCAGAGAGAGGAGCAGAGGAGGAAAGAGAGGGAGAGAGAGAGAGGGAGAGGGAGAGTGACTGAGGAGGAGAGGGAGAGAGTGAGAGAGAGAGAGAGAGAGAGAGAGAGAGAGAGAGGGAGAGTGACTGAGGAGGATAGGGAGAGAGTGAGAGAGGAGGAGGGAGGGAGGGAGAGAGAGAGAAAGGGATAAAGAGAGGGAGAGAGAGAGGAAGAGTTACTGAGGAGGAGATGGAGAGAGTGAGAGAGGAGGAGGGAGGTAGAGGGGGAGGGAGAGAGAGAGGGAGAGGGAGAGGGAGAGTAACTGAGGAGGATAGGGAGAGAGAATTAGAGAGGAGGAGGGTGGGAGAGGGAGAGAGAGAGGGAGAGATAGAGAGGAGGAGGATAGGGAGAGAGAGAGAGGGAGAGGGAGAGTTACTGAAGAGGATAGGGTGAGAGAGTGAGAGAGAGAGGGGAGAGAGAGAGAGGGAGAGAGGAGGAGAGGAGGATAGGGAGAGAGAGTGAGAGTGGAGAGAGAGAGAGAGGGAGGAAAGAGGAGGGAGGGAGAGAGAGTGAGAGAGGAGGAACCAATTGCATTATATTGCAGTGAGGTATCAGGTCCGCTTACAGATCAAGATTTTGGAAAATGGGACAAACACCCAACAGAAACCCAGCAGAACAGAGTTCTGCAAAAGCTCACTCCATGTACAGAAGAAAACAGCACCCACGATTCATTGAAATACAGAAAAGGATATTAAAATTCTGCATTCATCTAAAAAGCAGCGACCCCCACTCCTATCATCACAAAACCCTGCAGTGGCAAGAGCTGAACCCTGAGAAAGGTCCCCTCAACCAGCTGATCCTGAGACTGACTGCACCAACATCTACTATCACCTGAGACTGACTGCACCAACATCTACCATCACCTGAGACTGACTGCACCAACATCTACCATCACCTGAGACTGACTGCACCAACATCTAATAACACCTGAGACTGACTGCACCAACATCTAATAACACCTGAGACTGACTGCACCAACATCTAATAACACCTGAGACAGCCCGCACCAACATCTACCATCACCTGAGACTGACTGCACCAACATCTAATAACACCTGAGACTGACTGCACCAACACGCTTCGGAGTGGTGTGCACTGCCTGTCAGCCCGATTGGAGGCGGCATTTGGCTGTCCGCCTCCGGGGGAGGGGGGAGGGCTGAGCCGGCACGAGTCCATCGAGGAGAAGGTCAAGGCGTCCGTGGAAGGAATGTGTGTCCAGGAATGTGTGTCTCGCTAGCGCTGGGGCAGCTAGCGCTGGGGCAGAGAGGACAGTCTGGGTTGTTGTTTGAAGAGGTTTGACTCCAATGTTCATGCTGTGGTTGGCTACTCGTTCCACCACTAGGGGGCGGACACACGTCTGTATCTGTGTTCCAGCTGTCTGCAGCTTCAGAGAAGGGAGATCCGAGGGGAAAAAGAAGCAGCTCATCGCCCCCTCTCCTTCCCACCCCGACCCCTCTGCTCCCTCCTCACACTCCTCCTCTCCTCTCCCTCCCCCTCTCCCCTTCACCCACCTGTATAAGAGCTGGAGGAGGAGGAGACATCTGTCTTGCTGCAGCTCATCTGTCCTGCTGCAGCTCATCTGTCCTGCTGCAGCTCGCCGACACGCTGCTCCTTAAACATGAGAACGACAGAAATGATCAAAACAATTTCAACTTTAACATTTCTGTTGTGCTGTGCACTATGCAAAATAAATGTTATTTACTGTCTCACAACAGTTTAGTCTCTGACCATTGCATTGACTGTACACAAATATACTGTAAACACCTGGAAATATGTGTAAACTCCTTGAGTTATTGAAATTATTTCAGCCCATAGACTCTTTTAAAACTGTTGCTGATTTACCCAAGTCATTTGACAGTCAAGTTTTGAGGTGTGGGGTGGACTTTGACTTTTCTGCATATAAAAATGAAATTAAAGACCAGGAAAAATAACAGGGTGAAGGTGAAGGGTGAGGACAGATAAGAGAAGTCAGTCGTCAGTTTTAGTTCAGATTTAGCTGTAGCATTTTATAAGGGCACTGAGGGATTTGTTTTCCACATCCGTACTGAATATAGATGAATATGGAAGCAAAAATAGTGGAATTATAAAACCTCAGTGAACTGGAAGATCAACAGAGAACACAGGAAACACACACACTTCTCTGAGATACAACGAGAAAGAAAACCTAAAATGGCTTCTTCTCAGACTTACACATGGGTAAGAAGCTGTGATGTGTGTATGAGCATAAATGGTAATGTACTGCTCCTGGTTTCTGTGCGTTTGGGTGTGTGTTAGACATGGGGTGAAATTTCAGTCAAATAAATGTGACTTGAATTAATTCTGTCTCTCCTATTATATCACTCCAAACGGCTTTCACATGAATGCTGCTCCTATCAAATGCTGTGTCATATAAAATGGCTTAAATTAAATACACAATTTTGTTTGTTACAAGGATGTCAAATATACAAGGTACATTTTGTTGAGTTATAATACATCATGTCAATATGGTTAATATATCATGTCAAACTGGTTTCACATCAATGTTGCTTTTATCAAACAAAAACTCATATTGTATAAGTAAGACTTCATTCAATACACAACTGTCATTCTATATGAAGTCTGCCCCATTTGAGTATACAAGGTCTATTTTCATAGTACAAACATGCATCAGAAAATGTATTTAATCTTAGTTATTTTCCTGTGTACAAACCAAGACAATGGCAGTTATCTACCTGATATGATAAAAAAATATTAAATTACAAATGAAATCCTTAAATAAATGAATATTTGCTTATTATTTGTATTTGCATGTATTCATTAATTGTATTTTATTATGTTAATAATCATCTCAGTGTTCAGTTTCTGAAGAGATATTAACAGTGTTCTTCCTCATTTACAGGTGAGTCTGGCGGTCTCTCAGAGCTGAGGTTTGTGCTTCTGGGGCAAGAACAGAGTTCCCCTGGAGACACCATCCTGGGCAGAGAGGAGTTTGAGAGACACACTACAGAGTGTGTGAAGAGACAGGGTGCAGTAGCAGGGAGGCAGGTCACTGTGGTCAGCACACCTGAGGGGTGGATGTATTCTGTGCAGGGTGCTCTACAAGTTAATGAGATGATTGAAGACAGCACGTATCAGTGTCCCCCAGGACCTCACGCTTTCCTCATAGTCATTCCTGTGGAGAGACTCAGAGAGACAGAGTGGTCTGTGGAAACACTACTTGAGCTTCTACAGGAAAGGGTCTGGAGACACACAGTAGTGCTGTTCACCATAGAGGAGAGTCTGAGGGGAACAACCATTGAGCAGCATTGAGAGAGAAAGGTGTCTACGGCAAATTGTAGAGAAATGTGGGAACAGGTATCATGTTCTCAACAATACAGACAGGGCTGATGGCACTCAGGTCACAGAGCTGCTGGAGAAGATAGAGGAGATGGTGGCAGGAAACAGTGGTGCTTATTTTCTAATGGATGGGGCCTTTAGAAAGGAGCTGGAGGAGAAGAGGAGGGCTGTAGAAGAAAAGGAAACAGAGGCTGATGAAGGTACAGAAACGGAGAGAGACCCTCAGAGCGCTCCTCATGGGTGAGCTCTTTCTCCTTTAACTGGAGTCACATCTCAGGATGGCCATTTCTACACAAAGGTTTCATCATTTCAGTCAAACTACACAATCAACTAAAGACACCCCCCCATTTTCACTCAGGGGTTTCATACCATATGGTGCATCTCATGTGAGCAAATTCTAAAAACACACATAAAAAAAAATATGCAGCTAATTAATATTTAAATATAAATAAACATGAAATATTTAAATAAGACTGAAACAATGAGGATTTTGACTTTGTGTTTAAATACTTGAAACTCAAAAGGTTGTACATACTGGTTTGTCCTGTTGACAGGGATATTTTCCTGATTTCTCACGCAGGGTCTCATAACCAAGGTTGTTGGCACTGAAAATGTTAACTGTACAGTGTGTAATTATAGTATTAACAATGAGACATAACTGACTGCCATTCCTCTCTAACAGGGAAGTCAGACAGGAGTCTCTCAGAGCTGAGGATTGTGCTGCTGGGAGTACACGTGCTGGATTGAGTTCCTCAGGAAACACCATCCTGGGCAGAGAGGAGTTTGAGGATACGTTACAGAGTGTGTGAAGAGACAGGGTGCAGTAGCAGGGAGGCAGGTCACTGTGGTCGACACACCTGGGTGGGATGGGAGGTCTAGTACATGGTTAACTCAAGAGCAGGTTAGACAGGAGATTGTCCGCAGTGTCTCTCTGTTTCCTGCAGAATCACATGCTCTCCTCCTAGTGGTTGATAGGGAGTCATTTACAGAGACAGACAGGAGAAGAGTGGAGGAACACCTGGAGCTTCTCAGTGGCAGAGTCTGGAGACACACTATAGTGCTGTTTACCTGGGGGACCTTATACACAAGTCCATAGAGCAGCATATTGAGAGCTGGACGGCCCTCCAGTGGCTCATACACAAATGTGGGAACAGGTATCATGTTTTAAACAATGAGAACAGGGCTGATGGCACTCAGGTCACAGAGCTGCTGGAGAAGGTAGAGGAGATGGTGGCAGGAAATGAACTTTGGGACATCTCACTAAAAAAGGACCTGGAGACTGAAGAGAGGAACAGGGAGCTAAAGCAGAGGAGTGAGGGAAAGAGAGAGAGAATGAGAATGAGAGAAAATAGCTTGTGAGGAGAAAGAGAGGGAGATAGAAAGACTGAAGCAGGAAGGTAAAATCAGAGAGGAGGAGCTGAGAAAACTGAAGAAAGAAAAGGAGGAATCCACAGCACCTGTCAGGAATATTGTGGAAATTGATCTTTTTAGTGAGTATCATCACTGCTGTCCCACTCAATCACTCAGCCCACTGCAGCTAAATGAGTTTCTATTTAAATTAGGTACATTAAATATTATACATATTTACTTCATAAGTCACAAACACAGGCTGGGCCCTATATCCACAGGTTTCAGGCTGGGCTGTGTGATTAGCTCAATAAGACTGGGAGTCTGCACAGGGTGACAACACAACTCCAATCAGCTCTAGCTCTCTCCTGTAGTACTGTGTGTGGCCTGTCGGGTGTAAAATAATCACTGTTTCTCTCCTGTAGTACTGTGTGTGGGCAGTCAGGTGTAAAACAGTCACTGTCTCTCTCCTGTAGTATTGTGTGTGGCCTGTAGGGTGTAAAGTAGTCACTGTCTCTCTGCTGTAGTACTGTAGGACTCCTGGTCATAGTGGGCTCATGACATAGCTAGTGCTCAACTCTGAGACTATAGGGCCCAGACTGCTGTAGTGGCCCCTTTACTGACTGAACCACTCAGGAGCTACATATGCACTTTATCATAAAGTTTGTACATGCACTTATTGGTAAATCAAGTCCCACTGTCTCTATGTTTCCCTGTCACAAATAATAGTTTTATTTTTCTATAAATAATACAATTTTATTGATTTTGGGTCAGGGTTTATTTTAGGGAGTTAGGAAAATAGAATCACTCTTGTTTTCTTGGCCTCAACTATTTGTTTCACAGCAATAAATTATCATGAAAGAACAATACACATTTTTAGAACTAAATTTTCCTATACTGTATTTAAAAACATGCAAAGACATTTTCTGAAGGTTAGATTACATGTCCAAGGCAAATATGACTAAAATAAGACAGATTTCAGTTCATAGAGAGAGAGGACCCACACCCAAAAGTTTATCGAGGTGCTGACTAAAGGAGGGTGATAATTCAAGAGGAAGAGAGTCACACACTTTATGACGCTCAAGATCATTTACTGTGAAAAACCAACATTTCAACAGAGTACCTTGGTCAGCGTCAGGACAGATTTCAGTGTAAAAAGCCTCATGTCTGTCACTAAGTTCTTGTCTGTCTTCCAGTGAGTGGAGAGAGAAGTCCAGGAAGGAGTGAGCTGCTGTCACAGGAAGAGGAGGACAGACGGAAGGACAGAGACACACGGATGCAGAGAGAGGAGGAGGAGCTGAGAGCTCAACACCAGGCAGAGCAGGAGGAGAGGGAGAGGGGGATGAGAGAGGAGATGAGGAGACGAGAGGAGAGCTTGATCAAGCCACTGGAGGAGAAGATAAAGGATCTGGAAGAACAGCTGAGAGAGAGAGATGGTTCAACAGAGGAGGAGGGAGCTGGAGGGAGAGCTGAGGAGAGCGAGAGAGCAGAGAGAGGGGCTGGAGAGAGAGGATGAGAGGAGGAGGGTGGAGGAACAGAGAGAAAGGAGGGAGAGAGAGGAGAGACAGAGAGGAGAGATGGAGGCACTCAGACAGCGCTACAGACAGGAGGGCAGAGAGGATGCTGGGAGGTGGCTGAATGGTGGTGCAGTAGTCCTGGGGGCAGCAATAGGAGCCATAGCAGGGGCTCTGAGAGGACCCTTAGGGGCAGCTGCAGGAACTGCCATAGGGGCAGTAGCAGGAGGTCAGCTGGGAGCTTTAATAGGAGGAGAGAGAGATGGAGTAGGGAGGAGAGAGGAGAGGAGGGGTAACACCAAAGAATCCACACCTCCAGTCAGGAGAAGAAATAGTATGGATGGGTGGCGTCCCATGTTTTAGTGTGATTGATGTTGTATTACAGATACTCTGTGGGCTCTGTCTGCATCATCTGACCCACAAGCCCATCTCAGATGAACACCCTACACTCTTATGTATCAGTGTGATGATGGATGGAGTCTCCC
The DNA here is from genome assembly GCA_029706075.1 of Aldrovandia affinis. Taxonomy (NCBI): domain Eukaryota; kingdom Metazoa; phylum Chordata; class Actinopteri; order Notacanthiformes; family Halosauridae; genus Aldrovandia; species Aldrovandia affinis. Next base: position 8,942 of record JAINUG010000415.1, read on the forward strand.
AGGGCAACAGCCAGTTGGACTGACACTCAGCTGTCTGCCAGAGAGGGAGGAGCCTGCAGCTGTGCAGCTGTGAGGTCATCACTGCTGGAGTCACCTTGAGTTGAATTTTCCTGCAGAGTGTGTGTGTGTGTAGGTGTATGTTGTATGTTGTACAGATTGTGTGAGTGTGTGTGTGTGTGCTGTGCATATGTTGTGCTATGTGTGTGTGATGTGTGTTTGTTGTGTGTGTTGTGCGGAGTGTGTGATGTGTGTTTGTTGTGTGTGTTCCGCAGTATGTGTGATGTACAGAGTGTGTGTGTGTGTGTGTGTCTGTGTACGTCTGTCTGTGTGTTGTGCAGTGCAGCACAGCTTTGCCAGTATTTATTTGATATATTTAAATATATATGTTCTGTACATTTAAATATAATGAATTCTCAGCAAATGATAATATTGGTTCTGGATGGATGTAGAGTGGAGTTGTTCTTCTTGATTCTTCATGCAGAATCTTGACCAGCTGTCAGCAAAGATAAACGCTACGCTAATCAGAGAGCAGGACGGCATGACTGTTGGACCATTTGCAGGCAGGCAGTGTGGTATAATGGTTAGGGAATTGGGCTTGTAACGTTAAGGTTGCAGGTCCAATCCCCAGGTGGGACACTGCTGTTGTACCCTTGAGCAAGGTACTTAACCTGAATTGCTTCAGTTAATATCCAGCTGTATAAATGGATTGTAAAGAAATGTAAACTGTAAGTCGCTCTGGATAAGAGCGTCTAAATGCCTAAATGCCTGTAATGTAATTTGAGCTTCTGTGTTCAGCAAACCATTGCAGAAAAGGATTTTCTTTTTACATTTCATTTTTAAGTATCAATAAAGTATTTATGTTTTTAATGGTAGATGTTTTGATAGTATTTTGTTGTACATGCACCAGAAGACAAAACTTCATGTTCTTTTAAACATGATTAATAAAGATCAATCAGTCAATCAACAATCAATGAATCAATCACCAGACATGCCTCACACTCACACAACCTCTGTGTACATGAGCTTGTGTGAGTGGATGACATCACTGCTACTTTATACTGAACTGGCACATTTGCCTGCATCCGGTAGAGACGGGAGAAAAGACAGAAGCACAGCTATGGGACAGGAAGCAGGGTCCACAGCCCTTTCCGTGCTCCAGGTACAGAAACATCTCCACCTCAGGACACAGCATGACCTCATGCATTTTCCTTTCCTTTTCCCACCTTTTCATATTTTATATTCGGGGGAAATATGATGATGCAACAGTTCATACAGACATCATTTTTCTTCTTTGCAGCAGGGGAGCAGTAGACATACGCTAGTCACTTATGTAACATTTCATGTCACTGGAAGACATCGCTTGCCTCTCCTCTCATCTACGTCTCACCAGAGCCCTGTTACTTTCACCAGTGGATCCAGGCCAGGTTCCACAGCAGAAGATTTCTGGGGTCAGGGTGCTACATTTCACCTCGTATTTGTGTGTTGATGTGTCTGCACACCTTAAGGCCCATTGTAGAAAGCACAAACGTTCTGGTTGCACACCTCTAACATGAGTAAAGTAAGAGCAGTACGTAAAAGCAGTACAGCTCCCTCTAGTGGCAGATTACCAATGGTACATATTTTCAATCAGGGAAAGGAGTTCTGGGCCTGAATTCATCAAGGGCCTCAGAGCAGGCGTGCTGATCTAGAATCAAGTTTCCCTTGTGTCCACATCCAAAACCTTATCCATTATGAGGTAAAAGGCTAAACTGTTACACATATGAGGTGTTGGCAAAATAATCAAAAAGGGTTTCTTGAGTTGTTAATGCGTGGAGCAGCTTGCCAGGTTGTGTAGTAGAGGCAGAGACACTTGGGGACATTTGAGTCCAGGCTTGATGCAGTGCTGGACACTCTCTAGACCAGGGGGTGTCCAATCTTATGGGAAAAGGGCCGGTGTGGCTGCAGGTTTGTGTTTGAGCCCGGCACTAAAACACCCGATTCCACTCATCATCTTTGTTGAAGACCATGACTAGATTAGTTGACTCTGGTGCTGTAGCACTGGCCACCCTCTGGTCTAGACTGTAGGTAACTGAACAGCCCAGATGGGCAGAGTGGCCCGTTTTGTCATCAAACATTCTTATGGAAGTTAATACATTTTCAAAAGTACTGAATTCATGTATATATTTTTACACTTCTCCATATTGGTAATGACAGCAGAGTTGAGATCAATCCCATTTCAATACCATCTCAATCCGGTCAAGTGCGGGGAAAACAAATCCTCATAGAACATTGTGGCCATTTTTCCAGTTCACAAATTGAATTTCGATGAATATCCCCTGAATGGACATGAAATGGAATTCACCCCCACACCCCTTGAATGACACGAGCCGAACTACATTCAACATTGCGGCACTGATTTTCCTTCCTTCCTTCCTTTCTCCCTCCCTCCAGTCACAGAATTCTGAAGGAGCAGTGGTGGCTGAAGCTCCGCCCCCTGATGAAGATCTTGGGGAAATACAAGATGAGCTACAACATCTCTGACTCGGGCCACCTGGTGCGCAGCGGGCCCAAAGAGTCCAACCCCCCACCATCTGAGCCCCCCCACTTCCTGGACCCATAGTCTGTGAGAACGCTGATGCCCCCTTAGGTCTTAAAAGAGTTACCTTCACTTTAGGGTGAATGAGGTGACACCACAAAAGTGGTTGAGCTTCCATATTCTACCAGTAACTCACTGTTTCAAACCAATAATTCATTGTATTTTGTTGTGAAGCGCAACCAACCTGTTGATTGGTTCAAACAAGTCAGCGATTGACAGGTAATTGTAGCTCCACCCATTTTTGGTGTCGTGACACCTCATTCACCAATCACTTCTTTACTTGCAGTGTCCACCCCCCCCCCACTCTAGTGTAGTTCACCCTACACAGGAATGCCAGGTCTGTACTGTGGTTTGCACCCCGTGCTGAATGCAGGAGAGAGCTCTATACTGCCCCCTGTTGTCCTGTCTGTTGTGTTTGTCACCATGTAATGGCCCTTTGTTGTTCTCCCGACCCCGATTGTGAAGCTCTGATGGTGTTCTGTATTTGTGAGACCACTGAAATACGGTCCTACAGCACATTGTAGTGTTATTGAATGTAATAACAAAGATTTTAATTTTTTATTTCATCCGTTTCTTAAATCACCCATATAAGTTTGAAAACCTTTTAAAAAAGTGAAAAAGGGCCAAAAAGTTAATATTGAACAATCAAGGTAACAAGATACAGTAATCAAATCCACAGCAAATTATGCTCTTATATATTAGAGCACAGTAGAACAGGCTTTACACTACACAGTAAAACGTTTTCCTCCCCTATCTCTCCGTGCAGGAAGTTTGCGGTCATCATCCGCACGAAGCGGCCAATAGCACGGGGGGGTGAGGCAGCGAATAGTGCAGCTCGTTTAGGAGCAGAGGAGGAGGGAGAGAGAGAGAGAGAGAGAGAGGGAGAGAGGGAGGAAAGAGGAGAGGAGAGAGAGAGAGAGAGAGAGAGAGAGAGAGAGAGAGAGAGAGAGAGAGAGAGAGAGGGAGAGATAGAGAGGAGGAGGATAGGGAGAGAGTGAGAGAGGGAGAAAGAGAGGGAGAGAGAGAGGGAGGAAAGAGGAGGGAGAGAGAGACAGTGAGAGAGGAGGAACCAATTGCATTATATTGCAGTGAGGTGTCAGGTCCACTTACAGATCAAGATTTTGGAAAATGGGAACAGAGTTCTGCAAAAGCACACTCCATGTACAGAAGAAAACAGCACCCACGATTAATTGAAATACAGAAAAGGATATTAAAATTCTGCATTCATCTAAAAAGCAGCAACCCCCACTCCTATCATCACAAAGCCTTGCAGTGGCAAGAGCTGAACCCAGAGAAAAGTCCCCTCAACCAGCTGATCCTGAGACTGACTGCACCAACATCTACTATCACCTGAGACTGACTGCACTAACATCTACTATCACCTGAGACTGACTGCACCAACATCTACCATCACCTGAGACTGACTGCACCAACATCTACCATCACCTGAGACTGACTGCACCAACATCTACCATCACCTGAGACTGACTGCACCAACATCTAACATCACCTGAGACTGACTGCAACAACATCTACCATCACCTGAGACTGACTGCACCAACATCTACCATCACCTGAGACTGACTGCACCAACATCTACCATCACCTGAGACTGACTGCACCAACATCTACCATCACCTGAGACTGACTGCACCAACATCTACCATCACCTGAGACTGACTGCACCAACATCTACCATCACCTGAGACTGACTGCACCAACATCTACCATCACCTGAGACTGACTGCACGAACATCTACCATCACCTGAGACTGACTGCAACAACATCTACCATCACCTGAGACTGACTGCACCAACATTTACTATCACCTGAGACTGACTGCACCAACATCTACTATCACCTGAGACTGACTGCACCAACATCTACTATCACCTGAGACTGACTGCACCAACATCTACCATCACCTGAGACTGACTGCACCAACATCTACCATCACCTGAGACTGACTGCAACAACATCTACTATCACCTGAGACTGACTGCACCAACATCTACCATCACCTGAGACTGACTGCACCAACATCTACTATCACCTGAGACTGACTGCACCAACATCTACCATCACCTGAGACTGACTGCAACAACATCTACTAACACCTGAGACTGACTGCAACAACATCTACTATCACCTGAGACTGACTGCACCAACATCTACTATCACCTGAGACTGACTGCACCAACATCTACCATCACCTGAGACTGACTGTGCCAACATCTACTATCACCTGAGACTGACTGCACCAACATCTACCATCACCTGAGACTGACTGCACCAACATCTACTATCACCTGAGACTGACTGCACCAACATCTACCATCACCTGAGACAGCCCGCACCAACATCTACTATCACCTGAGACTGACTGCAACAACATCTACTATCACCTGAGACTGACTGCACCAACATCTACTATCACCTGAGACTGACTGCACCAACATCTACCATCACCTGAGACTGACTGAACCAACACGCTTCGGAGTGGTGTGCACTGCCTGTCAGCCCGATTGGAGGCGGCATTTGGCTGTCCGCCTCCGGGGGAGGGGGGAGGGCTGAGCCGGCACGAGTCCATCGAGGAGAAGGTCAAGGCGTCCGTGGAAGGAATGTGTGTCCAGGAATGTGTGTCTCGCTAGCGCTGGGGCAGCTAGCGCTGGGGCAGAGAGGACAGTCTGGGTTGTTGTTTGAAGAGGTTTGACTCCAATGTTCATGCTGTGGTTGGCTACTCGTTCCACCACTAGGGGGCGGACACACGTCTGTATCTGTGTTCCAGCTGTCTGCAGCTTCAGAGAAGGGAGATCCGAGGGGAAAAAGAAGCAGCTCATTGCCCCCTCTCCTTCCCACCCCTACCTCTCTGCCCCCTCCCCCTCTCCTCCTCTCCTCTCCCTCCCCCTCTCCCCCTCACCCACCTGTATAAGAGCTGGACGAGGAGGAGACATCTGTCTTGCTGCAGCTCATCTGTCCTGCTGCAGCTCATCTGTCCTGCTGCAGCTCGCCGACACGCTGCTCCTTAAACATGAGAACGACAGAAATGATCAAAACAATTTCAACTTTAACATTTCTGTTGTGCTGTGCACTATGCAAAATAAATGTTATTTACTGTCTCACAACAGTTTAGTCTCTGACCATTGCATTGACTGTACACAAATATACTGTAAACACCTGGAAATATGTGTAAACTCCTTGAGTTATTGAAATTATTTCAGCCCATAGACTCTTTTAAAACTGTTGCTGATTTACCCAAGTCATTTGACAGTCAAGTTTTGAGGTGTGGGGTGGACTTTGACTTTTCTGCATATAAAAATGAAATTAAAGACCAGGAAGAAATAACAGGGTGAAGGTGAAGGGCGAGGACAGATAAGAGAAGTCAGTCGTCAGTTTTAGTTCAGATTTAGCTGTAGCATTTTATAAGGGCACTGAGGGATTTGTTTTCCACATCCGTACTGAATATAGATGAATATGGAAGCAAAAATAGTGGAATTATAAAACCTCAGTGAACTGGAAGATCAACAGAGAACACAGGAAACACACACACTTCTCTGAGATACAACGAGAAAGAAAACCTAAAATGGCTTCTTCTCCAGACTTACACAAGGGTAAGCAGCTGTGATGTGTGTATGAGCATAAATGGTAATGTACTGCTCCTGGTTTCTGTGCGTTTGGGTGTGTGTTAGACATGGGGTGAAATTTCAGTCAAATAAATGTGACTTGAATTAATTCTGTCTCTCCTATTATATCACTCCAAACGGCTTTCACATGAATGCTGCTCCTATCAAACGCTGTGTCATATAAAATGGCTTAAATTAAATACACAATTTTGTTTGTTACAAGGATGTCAAATATACAAGGTACATTTTGTTGAGTTATAATACATCATGTCAATATGGTTAATATATCATGTCAAACTGGTTTCACATCAATGTTGCTTTTATCAAACAAAAACTCTCATATTGTATAAGTAAGACTTCATTCAATACACAACTGTCATTCTATATGAAGTCTGCCCCATTTGAGTATACAAGGTCTATTTTCATAGTACAAACATGCATCAGAAAATGTATTTAATCTTAGTTATTTTCCTGTGTGCAAACCAAGACAATGGCAGTTATCTACCTGATATGATAAAAAAAGGATTAAATTACAAATGAAATCCTTAAATAAATGAATATTTGCTTATTATTTGTATTTGCATGTATTCATTAATTGTATTTTATTATGTTAATAATCTCATCTCAGTGTTCAGTTTCTGAAGAGATATTAACAGTGTTCTTCCTCATTTACAGGTGAGTCTGGCGGTCTCTCAGAGCTGAGGTTTGTGCTTCTGGGGCAAGAACAGAGTTCCCCTGGAGACACCATCCTGGGCAGAGAGGAGTTTGAGAGACACACTACAGAGTGTGTGAAGAGACAGGGTGCAGTAGCAGGGAGACAGGTCACTGTGGTCAGCACACCAGAGGGGTGGATGTATTCTGTGCAGGGTGCTCTACAAGTTAATGAGATGATTGAAGACAGCACGTATCAGTGTCCCCCAGGACCTCACGCTTTCCTCATAGTCATTCCTGTGGAGAGACTCAGAGAGACAGAGTGGTCTGTGGAAACACTACTTGAGCTTCTACAGGAAAGGGTCTGGAGACACACAGTAGTGCTGTTCACCATAGAGGAGAGTCTGAGGGGAACAACCATTGAGCAGCACATTGAGAGAGAAAGGTGTCTACGGCAAATTGTAGAGAAATGTGGGAACAGGTATCATGTTCTCAACAATACAGACAGGGCTGATGGCACTCAGGTCACAGAGCTGCTGGAGAAGATAGAGGAGATGGTGGCAGGAAACAGTGGTGCTTATTTTCTAATGGATGGGGCCTTTAGAAAGGAGCTGGAGGAGAAGAGGAGGGCTGTAGAAGAAAGGGGGAAACAGAGGCTGATGAAGGTACAGAAACGGAGAGAGACCCTCAGAGCGCTCCTCATGGGTGAGCTCTTTCTCCTTTAACTGGAGTCACATCTCAGGATGGCCATTTCTACACAAAGGTTTCATCATTTCAGTCAAACTACACAATCAACTAAAGACACCCCCCCATTTTCACTCAGGGGTTTCATACCATATGGTGCATCTCATGTGAGCAAATTCTTAAAACACACATATAAAAAAATATGCAGCTAATTAATATTTAAATATAAATAAACATGAAATATTTAAATAAGACTGAAACAATGAGGATTTTGACTTTGTGTTTAAATACTTGAAACTCAAAGGGTTGTACATACTGGTTTGTCCTGTTGACAGGGATATTTTCCTGATTTCTCACGCAGGGTCTCATAACCAAGGTTGTTGGCACTGAAAATGTTAACTGTACAGTGTGTAATTATAGTATTAACAATGAGACATAACTGACTGCCATTCCTCTCTAACAGGGAAGTCAGACAGGAGTCTCTCAGAGCTGAGGATTGTGCTGCTGGGGAGTACACGTGCTGGATTGAGTTCCTCAGGAAACACCATCCTGGGCAGAGAGGAGTTTGAGGGATACGTTACAGAGTGTGTGAAGAGACAGGGTGCAGTAGCAGGGAGGCAGGTCACTGTGGTCGACACACCCGGGTGGGATGGGAGGTCTAGTACATGGTTAACTCAAGAGCAGGTTAGACAGGAGATTGTCCGCAGTGTCTCTCTGTTTCCTGCAGAATCACATGCTCTCCTCCTAGTGGTTGATGGCAGGGAGTCATTTACAGAGACAGACAGGAGAAGAGTGGAGGAACACCTGGAGCTTCTCAGTGGCAGAGTCTGGAGACACACTATAGTGCTGTTTACCTGGGGGGACCTTATACACAAGTCCATAGAGCAGCATATTGAGAGCTGGACGGCCCTCCAGTGGCTCATACACAAATGTGGGAACAGGTATCATGTTTTAAACAATGAGAACAGGGCTGATGGCACTCAGGTCACAGAGCTGCTGGAGAAGGTAGAGGAGATGGTGGCAGGAAATGAACTTTGGGACATCTCACTAAAAGAGGACCTGGAGACTGAAGAGAGGAACAGGGAGCTAAAGCAGAGGAGTGAGGAGAAAGAGAGAGAGAATGAAGAGATGAAAATAGCTTGTGAGGAGAAAGAGAGGGAGATAGAAAGACTGAAGCAGGAAGGTAAAATCAGAGAGGAGGAGCTGAGAAAACTGAAGAAAGAAAAGGAGGAATCCACAGCACCTGTCAGGAATATTGTGGAAATTGATCTTTTTAGTGAGTATCATCACTGCTGTCCCACTCAATCACTCAGCCCACTGCAGCTAAATGAGTTTCTATTTAAATTAGGTACATTAAATATTATACATATTTACTTCATAAGTCACAAACACAGGCTGGGCCCTATATCCACAGGTTTCAGGCTGGGCTGTGTGATTAGCTCAATAAGACTGGGAGTCTGCACAGGGTGACAACACAACTCCAATCAGCTCTAGCTCTCTCCTGTAGTACTGTGTGTGGCCTGTCGGGTGTAAAATAATCACTGTTTCTCTCCTGTAGTACTGTGTGTGGGCAGTCAGGTGTAAAACAGTCACTGTCTCTCTCCTGTAGTATTGTGTGTGGCCTGTAGGGTGTAAAGTAGTCACTGTCTCTCTGCTGTAGTACTGTAGGACTCCTGGTCATAGTGGGCTCATGACATAGCTAGTGCTCAACCCTGAGACTATAGGGCCCAGACTGCTGTAGTGGCCCCTTTACTGACCGAACCACTCAGGAGCTACATATGCACTTTATCATAAAGTTTGTACATGCACTTATTGGTAAATCAAGTCCCACTGTCTCTATGTTTCCCTGTCACAAATAATAGTTTTATTTTTCTATAAATAATACAATTTTATTGATTTTGGGGCAGGGTTTATTTTAGGGAGTTAGGAGAGTAGAATCACTCTTGTTTTTCTTGGCCTCAACTATTTGTTTCACAGCAATAAATTATCATGAAAGAACAATACACATTTTTAGAACTAAATTTTCCTATACTGTATTTAAAAACATGCAAAGACATTTTCTGAAGGTTAGATTACATGTCCAAGGCAAATATGACTAAAATAAGACAGATTTCAGTTCATAGAGAGAGAGGACCCACACCCAAAAGTTTATCGAGGTGCTGACTAAAGGAGGGTGATAATTCAAGAGGAAGAGAGTCACACACTTTATGACGCTCAAGATCATTTACTGTGAAAAACCAACATTTCAACAGAGTACCTTGGTCAGCGTCAGGACAGATTTCAGTGTAAAAAGCCTCATGTCTGTCACTAAGTTCTTGTCTGTCTTCCAGTGAGTGGAGAGAGAAGTCCAGGAAGGAGTGAGCTGCTGTCACAGGAAGAGGAGGACAGACGGAAGGACAGAGACACACGGATGCAGAGAGAGGAGGAGGAGCTGAGAGCTCAACACCAGGCAGAGCAGGAGGAGACGGAGAGGGGGATGAGAGAGGAGATGAGGAGACGAGAGGAGAGCTTGATCAAGCCACTGGAGGAGAAGATAAAGGGTCTGGAAGAACAGCTGAGGAGAGCGAGCGTTCAACAGAGGAGGGGGGAGCTGGAGGGAGAGCTGAGGAGAGCGAGAGAGCAGAGAGAGACGCTGGAGAGAGAGGATGAGAGGAGGAGGGTGGAGGAACAGAGAGAAAGGAGGGAGAGAGAGGAGAGACAGAGAGGAGAGATGGAGGCACTCAGACAGCGCTACAGACAGGAGGGCAGAGAGGATGCTGGGAGGTGGCTGAATGGTGGTGCAGTAGTCCTGGGGGCAGCAATAGGAGCCATAGCAGGGGGTCTGAGAGGACCCTTAGGGGCAGCTGCAGGAACTGCCATAGGGGCAGTAGCAGGAGGTCAGCTGGGAGCTTTAATAGGAGGTAAGAGAGATGGAGTAGAGAGGAGAGAGGAGAGGAGGGGTAACACCAAAGAATCCACACCTCCAGTCAGGAGAAGAAATAGTATGGATGGGTGGCGTCCCATGTTTTAGTGTGATTGATGTTGTATTACAGATACTCTGTGGGCTCTGTCTGCATCATCTGACCCACAAGCCCATCTCAGATGAACACCCTACACTCTTATGTATCAGTGTGAGATGGATGGAGTCTCCCAGGGCAACAGCCAGTTGGACTGACACTCAGCTGTCTGCCAGAGAGGGAGGAGCCTGCAGCTGTGCAGCTGTGAGGTCATCACTGCTGGAGTCACCTTGAGCTGAATGTTCCTGCAGAGTGTGTGTGTGTGTGTGTGTGTAGGTGAATGTTGTATGTTGTACAGATTGTGTGAGTGTGTGTGCTGTGCGGAGTGTGTGATGTGTGTTTGTTGTGTGTGTTGTGCGGAATGTGTGATGTGTGTTTGTTGTGTGTGTTCCGCAGTATGTGTGATTTACAGAGTGTGTGTGTGTGTGTGTGTGTACGTCTGTCTGTGTGTTGTGCAGTGCAGCACAGCTTTGCCAGTATTTATTTGATATATTTAAATATATATGTTCTGTACATTTAAATATAATGAATTCTCAGCAAATGATAATATTGGTTCTGGATGGATGTAGAGTGGAGTTGTTCTTCTTGATTCTTCATGCAGAATCTTGACCAGCTGTCAGCAAAGGCAAACGCTACGCTAATCAGAGAGCAGGACGGCATGACTGTTGGACCATTTGCAGGCAGGCAGTGTGGTATAATGGTTAGGGAATTGGGCTTGTAACGTTAAGGTTGCCGGTCCAATCCCCATGTGGGACACTGCCGTTGTACCCTTGAGCAAGGTACTTAACCTGAATTGCTTCAGTTAATATCCAGCTGTATAAATGGATTGTAAAGAAATGTAAACTGTAAGTCGCTCTGGATAAGAGCGTCTGCTAAATGCCTGTAATGTAATTTGAGCTTCTGTGTTCAGCAAACCATTGCAGAAAAGGATTTTCTTTTTACATTTCATTTTTAAGTATCAATAAAGTATTTATGTTTTTGATGGTAGATGTTTTGATAGTATTTTGTTGTACATGCACCAGAAGACAAAACTTCATGTTCTTTTAAACATGATTAATAAAGATCAATCAGTCAATCAACAATCAATGAATCAATCATCAGACATGCCTCACACTCACACAACCTCTGTGTACATAAGCTTGTGTGAGTGGATGACATCACTGCTACTTTATACTGAACTGCCACATTTGCCTGTATCCGGTAGAGACGGGAGAAAAGACAGAAGCACAGCTATGGGACAGGAAGCAGGGTCCACAGCCCTTTCCGTGCTGCAGGTACAGAAACATCTCCACCTCAGGATACAGCATGACCTCATGCATTTTCCTTTCCTTTTCCCACCTTTTCATATTTTATATTCGGGGGAAATATGATGATGCAACAGTTCATACAGACACTATTTTCCTTCTTTGCAGCAGGGGAGCAGTAGACATACGCTAGTCACTTACGTAACATTTCATGTCACTGGGAGACATCGCTCTCCTCTCATCTACGTCTCACCAGAGCCCTGCTACTTTCACCAGTGGATCCAGGCCAGGTTCCACAGCAGAAGATTTCTGGGGTCAGGGTGCTACATTTCACCTCGTATTTGTGTGTTGATGTGTCTGCACACCTTAAGGCCCATTGTAGAAAGCACAAACGTTCTTGTTGCACACCTCTAACATGAGTAAAGTAAGAGCAGTACGTAAAAAGCTGCTGGCCCTGATGGTGTGACAGGAAGGGTGCTGAAGGAATGTGCAGACCAGCTCTCCGAGGTCTTCACAAAGATCTTCAACCTGTCCCTTTCCAAATCCATCATCTCACCTTGCCTGAAGTCTGCCACAATCATTCCACAGCCAAAAAAGACTGTCATCAGCGGCCTCAATGACTACCGTCCGGTCGCACTCACACCGGTCATTATGAAGTGTTTAGAGAGGCTGGTCCTACAGCACATCAAAGCCAGCCTCCCACCCACCTTCGACCCATTCCAGTTTGCCTACAAAACGAACAGGTCTACAGAAGATGCCATCGCCACTGCTCTTCACACGGCATTGACGCACCTTGAACACCAGGGGAGCTATGTGAGGATGCTTTTCATAGACTTTAGCTCTGCCTTTAACACCATCATTCCGGGCAGACTCGGCATAAAACTTACTGACCTAGGACGTTCCCAACCCACCTGCCACTGGATAAAAGACTTTCTAACTAACCGTCACCAGACCGTTAGACTAGGCCCCCACCTTTCCCCTACCCTTACACTCAGCACCGGCTCCCCACAGGGCTGTGTGTTGAGCCCCCTTCTCTACGCCCTCTACACTCACGACTGTGCCCCCACCCATCCCAATAACACCATCATCAAGTTTGCGGACGACACGACTGTGGTTGGTCTTATTTCAGGAAGAGACGAGACAGCCTACAGGGATGAAGTCCAAAGACTGGCAACGTGGTGTTCAGAGAACAATCTCGTCCTGAACTCCTCAAAAACAAAGGAACTCATAATAGACTTCCGGAAGAACAGTGCAGACCCCGACCCACTATACATCAATGGGGACTGTGTGGAAAGGGTCCCGGATTTCAGGTTCCTGGGCACACACATCTCTGATGATATCTCCTGGACTACCAACACCACTGCAGTAGTCAAGAAGGCACAGCAGCAACTCTACTTCCTGAGGATCCTCAGGAAAAACAACCTGCAGGAGAAGCTGCTGGTGACCTTCTACCGCTGCTCCATCGAGAGTGTGCTGGCGTATTGTATCTCTACGTGGTATGCCAGCTGCTCAGCAGTGGACAGGAGAGCCCTTCAGAGGGTTATCAATGTCGCCCAGAAGACCATCGGCTGCTCACTGCCCTCTTTGGAGGACATTTTCAGCTCTCGCTGTCTCAGTAGAGCAGCCAAAATACTGAAAGACCCATCCCACCCTGGACATCATCTGTTTGACCTGCTGCCCTCTGGTAGACGCTTCAGGTCCATCAAATCACGGACAAACAGACTTAAGAATAGCTTCTACCCCAGGGCCATATGAGAACTGAACACTTCAAATCTCTGACACGGA
>JAINUG010000415.1:27500-52500 GCA_029706075.1 Aldrovandia affinis
ACTCGTGGGGGTGGGGAATTGAAATAAAATAGAGGGTTTAATTGGCCAAATTGGGAGAAAAACGGGAAAAAAATCTGAAATAAATTTATTAAAAAATAAATAAATAAAAAGGCTCTGTGAAAAAGAGTTTAATAAAGAAATGTACGTTCATACGTGTCGTGCTGAAGTGTGAGTCAGTGTTAAGTTCATAGTAAAAGAGTGAAGACATTGATCACAAAGAGCCGCTGTGGTGAAGAAGTGGCTGAAGATCAGTGAATCTTAGCTAGCGCTGGGGCAGAGAGGACAGTCTGGGTTGTTGTTTGAAGAGGTTTGACTCCAATGTTCATGCTGTGGTTGGATACTCGTTCCACCACTAGGGGGCGGACACACATCTGTATCTGTGGTCCAGCTGTCTGCAGCTTCAGGGAAGGGAGATCCGAGGGGAAAAGGAAGCAGCTCGTCCCCCCTCTCCCTCCCACCCCTCCCCTCCTGCTCCCTCCTTACACTCCTCCTCTCCTCTCCCTCCCCCTCTCCTCTCCTCTCCCTCCCCCTCTCCCTTCACCCACCTGTAGAAGACCTGGAGGAGGAGGAGACATCTGTCCTGCTGCAGCTCATCTGTCCTGCTGCAGCTCGCCGACACGCTGCTCCTTAAACATGAGAACGACAGAAATGATCAAAACAATTTCAACTTTAACATTTCTGTTGTGCTGAACACTATGCAAAATAAATGTTATTTACTGTCTCACAACAGTTTAGTCTCTGACCATTGCATTGACTGTACACAAATATACTGTAAACACCTGGAAATATGTGTAAACTCCTTGAGATATTGAAATTATTTCAGCCCATAGACTCTTTTAAAACTGTTGCTGATTTACCGGAGTCAGTCATTTGACAGTCAGCTTTTGAGGCGTGGGGTGGACTTTGACTTTTCTGTATATAAGAATGAAAGTAAAGACCAGGGTGAAATAACAGTGTAAAGGTGAAGGGCGAGGACAGATAAGAGAAGTCAGTCATCAGTTTTAGTTCAGATTTAGCTGTAGAGTTTTATAAGGGCACTGAGGGATTTGTTTTCCACATCCGTACTGAATATAGATGAATATGGATGCAAAAATAGTGGAATTATAAAACCTCAGTGAACTGGAAGATCAACAGAGAACACAGGAAACACATACACTTCTCTGAGATACAACGAGAAAGAAAACCTAAAATGGCTTCTTCTCCAGACTTACACAAGGGTAAGCAGCTGTGATGTGTGTATGAGCATAAATGGTAACATACTGCTCCTGGTTTCTGTGCGTTTGGGTGTGTGTTAGACATGGGGTGAAATTTCAGTCAAATAAATGTGACTTGAATTAATTCTGTCTCTCCTATTATATCACTCCAAACGGCTTTCACATGAATGCTGCTCCTATCAAACGCTGTGTCATATAAAATGGCTTAAATTAAATACACAATTTTGTTTGTTACAAGGATGTCAAATATACAAGGTACATTTTGTTGAGTTATAATACATCATGTCAATATGGTTAATATATCATGTCAAACTGGTTTCACATCAATGTTGCTTTTATCAAACAAAAACTCTCATATTGTATAAGTAAGACTTCATTCAATACGCAACTGTCATTCTATATGAAGTCTGCCCCATTTGAGTATACAAGGTCTATTTTCATTGTACAAACATGCATCAGAAAATGTATTTAATCTTAGTTATTTTCCTGTGTGCAAACCAAGACAATGGCAGTTATCTACCTGATATGATAAAAAAAATGATTAAATTACAAATGAAATCCTTAAATAAATGAATATTTGCTTATTATTTGTATTTGCATGTATTCATTAATTGTATTTTATTATGTTAATAATCTCATCTCAGTGTTCAGTTTCTGAAGAGATATTAACAGTGTTCTTCCTCATTTACAGGTGAGTCTGGCGGTCTCTCAGAGCTGAGGTTTGTGCTTCTGGGGCAAGAACAGAGTTCCCCTGGAGACACCATCCTGGGCAGAGAGGAGTTTGAGAGACACACTACAGAGTGTGTGAAGAGACAGGGTGCAGTAGCAGGGAGACAGGTCACTGTGGTCAGCACACCAGAGGGGTGGATGTATTCTGTGCAGGGTGCTCTACAAGTTAATGAGATGATTGAAGACAGCACGTATCAGTGTCCCCCAGGACCTCACGCTTTCCTCATAGTCATTCCTGTGGAGAGACTCAGAGAGACAGAGTGGTCTGTGGAAACACTACTTGAGCTTCTACAGGAAAGGGTCTGGAGACACACAGTAGTGCTGTTCACCATAGAGGAGAGTCTGAGGGAAACAACCATTGAGCAGCACATTGAGAGAGAAAGGTGTCTACGGCAAATTGTAGAGAAATGTGGGAACAGGTATCATGTTCTCAACAATACAGACAGGGCTGATGGCACTCAGGTCACAGAGCTGCTGGAGAAGATAGAGGAGATGGTGGCAGGAAACAGTGGTGCTTATTTTCTAATGGATGGGGCCTTTAGAAAGGAGCTGGAGGAGAAGAGGAGGGCTGTAGAAGAAAGGGGGAAACAGAGGCTGATGAAGGTACAGAAACGGAGAGAGACCCTCAGAGTGCTCCTCATGGGTGAGCTCTTTCTCCTTTAACTGGAGTCACATCTCAGGATGGCCATTTCTACACAAAGGTTTCATCATTTCAGTCAAACTACACAATCAACTAAAGACACCCCCCCATTTTCACTCAGGGGTTTCATACCATATGGTGCATCTCATGTGAGCAAATTCTTAAAACACACATATAAAAAAATATGCAGCTAATTAATATTTAAATATGACTGAAACAATGAGGATTTTGACTTTGTGTTTAAATACTTGAAACTCAAAGGGTTGTACATACTGGTTTGTCCTGTTGACAGGGATATTTTCCTGATTTCTCACGCAGGGTCTCATAACCAAGGTTGTTGGCACTGAAAATGTTAACTGTACAGTGTGTAATTATAGTGTTAACAGTGAGATATAACTGACTGCCATTCCTCTCTAACAGGGAAGTCAGACAGGAGTCTCTCAGAGCTGAGGATTGTGCTGCTGGGGAGTACACGTGCTGGATTGAGTTCCTCAGGAAACACCATCCTGGGCAGAGAGGAGTTTGAGGGATACGTTACAGAGTGTGTGAAGAGACAGGGTGCAGTAGCAGGGAGGCAGGTCACTGTGGTCGACACACCCGGGTGGGATGGGAGGTCTAGTACATGGTTAACTCAAGAGCAGGTTAGACAGGAGATTGTCCGCAGTGTCTCTCTGTTTCCTGCAGAATCACATGCTCTCCTCCTAGTGGTTGATGGCAGGGAGTCATTTACAGAGACAGACAGGAGAAGAGTGGAGGAACACCTGGAGCTTCTCAGTGGCAGAGTCTGGAGACACACTATAGTGCTGTTTACCTGGGGGGACCTTATACACAAGTCCATAGAGCAGCATATTGAGAGCTGGACGGCCCTCCAGTGGCTCATACACAAATGTGGGAACAGGTATCATGTTTTAAGGAACAAGAACAGGGCTGATGGCACTCAGGTCACAGAGCTGCTGGAGAAGGTAGAGGAGATGGTGGCAGGAAATGAACTTTGGGACATCTCACTAAAAGAGGACCTGGAGACTGAAGAGAGGAACAGGGAGCTAAAGCAGAGGAGTGAGGAGAAAGAGAGAGAGAATGAAGAGATGAAAATAGCTTGTGAGGAGAAAGAGAGGGAGATAGAAAGACTGAAGCAGGAAGGTAAAATCAGAGAGGAGGAGCTGAGAAAACTGAAGAAAGAAAAGGAGGAATCCACAGCACCTGTCAGGAATATTGTGGAAATTGATCTTTTTAGTGAGTATCATCACTGCTGTCCCACTCAATCACTCAGCCCACTGCAGCTAAATGAGTTTCTATTTAAATGAGGTACATTCAATATTATACATATTTACTTCATAAGTCACAAGCACAGGCTGGGTCCTATAGCTGCAGCATTCAGGCTGGGCTGTGTGATTAGCTCAATAAGACTGGGAGTCTGCACAGGGTGACAACACAACTCCAATCAGCTCTAGCTCTCTCCTGTAGTACTGTGTGTGGCCTGTTGGGTGTAAAATAATCACTGTCTCTCTCCTGTAGTACTGTGTGTGGGCCGGGTGTAAAATAGTCACTGGTTGTGTGTGGCCTGTAGGGTGTAAACTAGTCACTGTCTCTCTGCTGTAGTACTGTAGGACTCCTGGTCATAGTGGGCTCATGACATAGCTAGTGCTCAACTCTGAGACTATAGGGCCCAGACTGCTGTAGTGGCCCCTTTACTGACTGAACCACTCAGGAGCTACATATGCACTTTATCATAAAGTTTGTACATGCACTTATTGGTAAATCAAGTCCCACTGTGTCTATGTTTCCCTGTCACAAATAATAGTTTTATTTTTCTATAAATAATACAATTTTATTGATTTTGGGGCAGGGTTTATTTTAGGGAGTTAGGAGAGTAGAATCACTCTTGTTTTCTTGGCCTCAACTATTTGTTTCACAGCAATAAATTATCATGAAAGAACAATACACATTTTTAGAACTACATTTTCCTATACTGTATTTAAAAACATGCAAAGACATTTTCTGAAGGTTAGATTACATGTCCAAGGAAAATATGACTAAAATAAGACAGATTTCAGTTCATAGAGAGAGAGGACCCACACCCAAAAGTTTATCGAGGTGCTGACTAAAGGAGGGTGATAATTCAAGAGGAAGAGAGTCACACACTTTATGACGCTCAAGATCATTTACTGTGAAAAACCAACATTTCAACAGAGTACCTTGGTCAGCGTCAGGACAGATTTCAGTGTAAAAAGCCTCATGTCTGTCATTAAGTTCTTGTCTGTTTTCCAGTAAGTGGACAGAGAAGTCCAGGAAGGAGTGAGCTGCTGTCACAGGAAGAGGAGGACAGACGGAAGGACAGAGACACACGGATGCAGAGAGAGGAGGAGGAGCTGAGAGCTCAACACCAGGCTGAGCAGGAGGAGAGGGAGAGGGGATGAGAGAGGAGATGAGGAGACGAGAGGAGAGCTTGATCAAGCCACTGGAGGAGAAGATAAAGGATCTGGAAGAACAGCTGAGGAGAGCAAGCATTCAACAGAGGAGGGGGGAGCTGGAGGGAGAGCTGAGTAGAGCGAGAGAGCAGAGAGAGACGCTGGAGAGAGAGGATGAGAGGAGCAGGGTGGAGGAACAGAGAGAAAGGAGGGAGAGAGAGGAGAGACAGAGAGGAGAGATGGAGGCACTCAGACAGCGCTACAGACAGGAGGGCAGAGAGGATGCTGGAAGGTGGCTGAATGGTGGTGCAGTAGTCCTGGGGGCAGCAATAGGAGCCATAGCAGGGGGTCTGAGAGGACCCTTAGGGGCAGCTGCAGGAACTGCCATAGGGGCAGTAGCAGGAGCTCAGCTGGGAGCTTTAATAGGAGGAGAGAGAGAGATGGAGTAGGGGGGAGAGAGGAGAGGAGGGGCCACACCAAAGATTCCACACCTCCAGTCAGGAGAAGAAATAGTATGGCCTGGCCTCCTGACTTTTAGTGTGATTGATGTTGTATTACAGATACTCTGTGGGCTCTGTCTGCATCATCTGACCCACAAGCCCAGATCTCAGATGAACACCCTACCACTCTTATCTATCAGTGTGATGTAAGCCTCATGGAGTCTCCCAGGGCAACAGCCAGTTGGACTGACACTCAGCTGTCTGCCAGAGAGGAGGAGCCTGCAGCCTGCAGCTGTGAGGTCATCACTGCAGAGAGCAGGGGAGGAGCCAAAGCAGGACTGTTGAAGTCACCTTGAGCTGAGTGTGTATAATGTTCAGAGTGTATGTGTGTGTTGTGCGGAGTGTGTGATGTGTGTTTGTTGCGTATGTTGTGCAGTGTGAGTGATGTACAGAGTGTGTGTGTGTGTGTGTGTGTGTGTGTGTGTGTGTGTGTGTGTATGTCCCTGTGTGTTGTGCAGTGCAGCTTTGCCAGTGTTTTTTATTTATTTTCTGTACATTTAAATATAATGAATTCTCAGAAAAAGATCATATTGGTTCTGGATGGATGTAGAGTGGAGCTGTTCTTCCTGATTCTTCCTGAGTCAGCAAAGACAAACGCTACGCTAATCAGAGAGCAGGACGGCACGACTGTTGGACACCATCGCAGAAAAGGATTCTCTTTTTTACACTTCATTTTTAAGTATCAATTATGATGATCAATAATCATTATGAGGAGAAATAGCAGTAGCTACTAGCAAGGTGTAGCTGTAACTGATAGCTATATTTGCACATGTCCACAAACAAAATAACTTACTAGCTATGTAGCCGCATTTTTCTGTTGCAGTCTTGCCAATGTAATGTTATGCTGTCAGATGGCTGGGGATGCATGTCTGCTGCTGAGCTGCTGAATCGGGAGCAGCACATTGGAGCTGCTATGAGCAGTCTAGAGCAGGTTTCTCAACATTCCGTTACTCAACGCCCACTTGGGTATGTGCCAAAAAGCATCACCAGCAACTTTTAGTTTTATTTATGAAATAAAATCATGTTTAATTTTTGAAACTTGTCTTGTAAAAAAGGCAAAATCGTATTCTCAAAGATTACAAATAGTAATTTTGTTTTAAGTTTTATTGAGGTGATTATTTATTTGGTTGTTGTCCTACATATGTGCCTATTATTGTGGCTAGCAGTGTAGTGTAATGGTTAGGAAGCTGGGCTTGAAACTCAGAGATTGCAGGTTTAATTGTTTTACCCTTGAGCAAGGTACTTAACCTGAATTGCTTCAGTAAAATATCCAGCTGTATAAATGGTTTGTATGTAAAGAAATGTGAACTGTGTAAGTTCAAGTGAAATCATATCGTAAAAAATCAACAGTAGAACTCACGGCTATTTTTAATAGTGAAAGTAAGAGCATTTCCACATGCACAATGCGAAGGGAACTCAAGGGATTGGGACTAAACAGCTGTGTAGCCTTAAGAAAACCACTTGTCAGTGAGGCTAATCGGAAAAAAAGGCTTCAATTTGCTAGGGAGCCTGAAGATTGGGCTCTGGAGCAATGGAAGAAGGTCATGTGGTCTGATGAGTCCAGATTGACCCTGTTCCAGAGTGATGGGCGCATCAGGGTAATAAGAGAGGCGGATGAAGTGATGCACCCATCATGCCCAGTGCCTACCATACAAGCCTGTGGGGGCAGTGTTATGATCTGGGGTTGCTGCAGTTGGTCAGGTCTAGGTTCAGCAACGTTATGTGCCCAAAGAATGAGGTCAGCTGACTACCTGAATACACTGAATGACCAGGTTTTTCCATCAATGGATTTTTCCAATGGTAATCAAAGCTAAAGGCGGTCCAACAAAATATTAGTGTGTGACTTTTTTTTGGGACGGGCAGTGTATTATGTCCCAAACTTGTTTTGTACTATTGTTATGTAATAAAAAAATAAATGTAAAAAAAGTCATTAATTTGTGGTACATCATAACTATGATTGAGTTGAGTTGAGTTGAGTTGCCTTTATTATCATTCCAACCACATACAGGTACATAGAGGAACGAGATTGCGATTCGATACTAAAGAGTTCAAACTAGCGTGAACACTGTTTTTAATCTTTAAAGCCGCTGCATCTATGTTTTGTGCGAAACGGTGCGCCACTCTACCCAACGGTCGTATCGCACGACTGGCCGTGGGCGCCATATTCTTCTACTCACATTTCTGTGGGCTCCATCTCCTTCTAACTATGTCCAGGGTTCCAGAGCTTTTCCTCCCCAGGGCCTTGGCTTAAGTCAGTCAGACTTCCACAGGTTACCAATGCATTAGTTCCTCCAGGGGCCCGCAGGCCAGCAGTTCATCAGTAAGAGACAGGCCTCTCCTTCAGCTTGTGCTAACTCTCTTGTACTTCGGTTTAGCCTGTAGTTTGGACTTTGAACCCACAATACACTTAATGACCATATACATTTTCTGTCATCCAACCCTTTTTAAAAGTTAGCCTGACCGGTTGGCAAATATGGAATTCATGTTTTTTAAGCTGTCAAAATAACTGCATGTAGCCTGGCGGATGGCGCAGCGGTCTAACGCACCACGCTTCGGAGGGTGTCAGGGACGCGGATCGAAACCCGCGTCTCTACCAGACCGGCCCTGGTCGTCAGCCCGATCGGAGGCGGCATTTGGCTGTCCGCCTCTGGGGGAGGGGGGAGGGAGAGCCGGCACGAGTTCGTCGAGGAGAAGGTTAAGGAGTCCGTGGAAGATTTCCCGTCTCGAAAGGGGCGGGAACACTCAACCAGGAATGTGTGTCTCGATCCCGGAGGATGGGCGACAGACTCGTGAGGGTGGGGAATTGAAGTAAATAGAGGGTTTAATTGGCAACCAAATTGGGAGAAAAACAGGGAATAAAATCTGAAATAAATGTATAAAAGAAAATAACTGCATGTACTTGTGCAGTGATTGAACTGACTGCTGTGAATGTCAATGGAAAGCGTATGATACACAGTAAAGTTTTTCACAGGCATCTCGTGAGTCACCTCCACCCCTCCCATGATGCACTGGGAATGTCATTGGCTGCTGGGCGAAGGCATGAGTGGAGTGCAAGCATGCAGGTGTCATTTTTATTGAAACTGTGGTGTCCCTAGGGGTGGGGGCGACACTCACAGACCTTTGCAGAGGGCGTAGGCAGTTAAATAACCCAGAGGAGGCAGTAATACAAACAAAACAATAATTTATTAAACTAATTTCGACAAACACAAAAAGGGTGGGGTCTTCGGGGGAATACAAACACAAAGTCCACAATCCTTAACTTCGTCTTTGTCCAAAATCCAATGTCGCAATCCAGGTCAGTTCCTCACACAGTCCAAAAGTCGGTACACAAAACAGGGTCCTCAAAACAATCCAAGTCACAATCCAAAACAGCAATCCTCACCCACCACCCACCCACTACCCTACCCACTACCCACTACCCACTCCCTCCTCCATGTGACATGTATTAGTCCTTTAAATAGGCCTCCAAACGGCCTTCAGCTGTCCGTAGTCCCAAACGCTTCAGGTGTGGGACTGCGGGCTGCTGGGAAATGAAGTTTTTCAGTTTCCTTCAGTGGCTAAGAATTAAAGGGGCAGGCAGCCATTTTCCGGTGCAGCCCCTTGGGATGCCCCAAAACATATTCAACATTTTTAAAACATTCTAAAGTGCACTTTCAATGGCTTTTATCAGTTTTGATGATGAAAAAGATTGGAACATCACTGACTTTCACTTAGCTATTCAACACCTTTATCTTGTGGTGATTTAGGCTTTTGTCAATGGCTAATATTAGAAGAATGGTATACAAGTTTCAAACACACAATGTGTAGAGTATTACATTTATGTTTCCTAACTGAGGTTTTTCTACCAAACATTTAAAATAGGATTGTAACATTTAGTTATTTTTTCTGTTATGTGGACTTGAAATTACTTTTTTTTTAAATGTATTCAAGGTTCTGATAGGACGCAGCTCCTAGTACTCTTCTCCCTCTTCGTCTCCCTCCGTGCTGTCAGCGCAAACCTCTTTGCAATCCTTCTCCAGGGCTGCCACGTCTTCTCTGGCCTCAGAGAACTCTCCCTCCTCCATACCCTCGCCCACGTACCAGTGCACGAAGGCACGCTTGGCGTACATCAGGTCGAACTTGTGGTCCAATCGGGCCCAGACCTCGGCGATGGCGGTGGTGTTGCTCAGCATGCACACAACCTTGGCCGGGTCTCCGCCGGGCACCACGGTGGAGGGCTGGTAGTTGATGCCAACCTGTGGGGCACCAGTTCACAAACTGGACGGTGTGCTTGGTCTTGATGGTGCCGATAGCAGCATTGACGTCTTTGGGCACCACATCACCAAGGTACAGAAGGCAGCAGGCCATGTACTTGCCGCGACGGGAGTCGCATTTGACCATCTGATTGGCTGGCTCGAAGCAGGCGTTGGTGATATCAGCCACAGTTAACTGCTCGTGGTAAGCCTTCTCTGCAGAAATAACTGGAGCATAGGTAGCCAAGGGAAATTGGATTCGAGGGTAGGGCACCAAGTTGGTCTGGAACTGTATCAGGTCAACATTGATGGCACCATCGAGTTGGAGGGAGGCAGTAATGGAAGATACAATCTGGCTAATGAGCCTGTTGAAGTTGCTGTAGGTAGGGCACTCGATGTCAAGGTTTCTGTGGCAAATGTCATAGATGGCCTCGTTGCCAACCATGAAGGCACAGTCGGAGTGCGGTGTAGGTGGTCAGGATAGAGTTGTAGCGTAATGTTAATAGTGTCATAATCAGTTAAGCCAATTCCCCATTAAATCAGAAAAAATACAGGTTTAGTTTGTAGGCCAGCGTTAAGCCTCCTCTGGCGGTTTAAGGTTGACATGTGCGATGTTTGCCTAACGGCAGTTTTCATTATATGACGATCGATATGAATAATGGTCAACATTTACATTTTAAGCATTTAGCAGACGCTCTTATCCAGAGCGACTTACAAGATGTGCATTAATACATGGTATGATTAATCATTGCTCGCGCAAGAGATCAGTGCAGTGACACAGTAATAGACATCATTGATGGCAGTACCATCCATCCATCCATCCATTATCAGTAATAGGCATCATTGATGGCAGCTGCATACCGTTAGTAGATTTTTAAAAACATTTTGATAAAGTTTTAAACATGGATGCATATTATGAAAAGCAGTATTAAACAGTGGTGATGACAATTAGTTAAATGTACAGATTTCAGTGATAGCACAAACCGGGATATTTAATTGTCTCTTGCGTATTTAACGGTTGACGAGATTTAGCACTGCCAGTTCAGCGAAGATAGTTCTTGTCACTGGAAGGTGGCTGTTTGGTTTTCCGTCCCGTATTCATAACTGAAGGAATGCCCAACTCTATCATTGGTTGATTTAAATTCAAAATTGCGCTCATCACTTACAAAGGTTCTAAAGTAAAGTGCGATCCTTTATTATTGGTTAATATTTAATATAGCCTACGTCGTTGTAAAGCGTATTTAGCTCATTTTCATTTTATATTAATAGAAATATGACTTTAAATAATATATTATCGTAATAATTTCAATATGCGATTTAGTTTTGAAATTACGTTGGTCACTTTGCTGGATGGACTTGGTTCCATCTAAATCTGAAGTGCTTGAAAACTAGCCGGCCAAATTAGTGTCGACCTCTGTATTACTGTACAAGTAGGAGGGTGTTATGTAAAAAACCCATCATCAACCCCATCAACTGTTAAGAAGAACTTGCAGTGACGAAGTGGTATATCCAGGTGTCATGTAGACTACTCTACTTTGCGAACGGAGATGAAATTCTCTTGAAATTGGTGTTGCTGTAGTTCCAGAACAGTGAACTGAATTTGAAAGTCTGTGTTTCACTGCGGAAAAATGTGTGTGGTCAGACACGCGTTTGTGCTGCTACAGAAATCAAAGCAAACTTACTGCTAAACCTACATCTGCCGATCCAACACATTCACCACAGCAGTCTCGGGTTCTTATAGTTAATTACTGTACTGTTCTGGAGATTATGACCCAAAATGGATGAACCCAAACAGCTAATTAATCATAAATTACTTTTTACTGTATCCGAGAGGCAGATATTAACAACAACAAAAAGAAGAAAAACCTACCGGCCTGTTCCATCAAGCCATTGCAACTAGTCCAGAATGCTGCGGCACATCTGGTGTTCAATCAACCGAACCAACGTCACCCCTCTACTCTCCTCTCTGCACTGGCTCCCCATCGCAGCACACATCAGATTAAAATCACTGGTGCTTGCTTTTCAAGCGGCTAGAGCAGGGGGGTCAAACTCATTCCATCGAGGGCCGAGTGTGTGCAGGTTTCTGTTGTAACCAATGCATTACACCAGGTGATTTCAATTAGGTTCCCTTCTTAGTTGAAGAAGTGAGCTAATTAATGAAATCACCTGGTGTAGTGCATTGGTTGCAACAAAAACCTGCACACACTCGGCCCTTGATGGAATGAGTTTGACACCTGTGGGCTAGAGCAGTGGTTCTCAACTTTTTTGTGCTCTGTACCACTAAAATATTTTCAACAATCCCCAAGTACCCCCTACCCATAATATATATATGGCCTATATATACATAATGCCTATATATACCTATATATACATATATTTAGGCATATACCTCACCTGTAAGCAGCCAACACAGATATTTTGCTAAGATTCACCATTAATAATTACAAAAGATATTTTGAACTGCATCATTAATAATTACAAAACCCAGCAAATCCTCCAGTCACTCATTTCAACTTGAAATGCTTTTCCCAAAATACAATTAATTTATATTTATTTTGAGGTTTCAAAAACAGCCAGACCCCTCCCCACTCAGCCTCCGGTTCTGGCAAACTGACTGTCCCATCCCTCCAATTGAATCGGGCGCAAAATTGGCAGCACCCCGTTGCTCCGAGGGGCGCAAGAATGATTTTCGCGTCTCACCTCTTCTTTTCTGTCCTGACCCCTCGCTGGTGGAACTGACCTTCCAGACATTCATCAATCGGTCTCCTTTCAGGATCCCTCCAGGCGCCTGGGAATCTCGCGGTCTGCGATCTTCTCGCTGGTGGAAGAGACTCAAAACCCACCGATCTTCAGACTCAAAACCCACCTACCACTGAATTCTGTACATCTTCCCAATTGTCATTACCACTGCCTACTTGCTCACCACTTTTTGTATATGTATCCCTGCCAACTCATTTAATATATTTTTTTTTTTTTAAAAAATAAAAAAACTAACCTTTCCCTTCCCAGTGTTACAGGTATGGTACTCAGCTGCCTACATTGATGTCTATCGCCGTATTACTGCACTGATCTCTTGCACGAACTATGATTGTTCCTACCATGTATTAATGCACATCTTGTAAGTCGCTCTGGATAAGAGCGTCTGCTAAATGCTTAAAATGTAAAATGTAATCTTCTCAAATGAAACTGCACTACGTACAGCGAACATACCGTCGTTTTGACATAAACTTATAACAATAAGTTCATGTTGCATCGCAGTAATCACTCTTCAGAGAGAACAAGTTCACCTTAATTCATTCATTCGCTTTCTTCCCGTTCCCTCTTGCTTCCTCTCGCCACAGCACATCCTCTCCTCTAGCGCCCCCTATCTACCGCCCAGTGAGCTACATGATATAGAACACCACAGTTATGTCATTTAATCCCATGTTTGAACACACGTCAAGCTCCGTTTTAATAAGGGGTGAGCCACGGTGCAATCGTATAAGTAGGTCGCGCGTTCAAGAAGTTTGGTAACCCTTGACATACATCCTAAATTGGGTCAATTTAGTAATAAAAGGAAGTAATAAAAAGGGGTGAAAAGGTTTGGCTTCATATAAAATCAGGATTATACGGAACCATTAAGTTTTGTAATTATGACGTCATTAACCTCAATTGGGTCAATTCAAGTTCATTTAAAATAAAAGTGAAGCTAGTAAAAAGTTTTAGTTCAAACAGATCAGGATTATACGGAACCATTATTGTTATTATTATTATGACGTCATGAATGCATCAATGAATCCAATTAAAGTTCATTTAAACCATAAATCAGTGAGAGCTAGCATAGTATATTTTAGTGCAAACAGATTTTTTTTTTTTAAATGCCCCAATGTTGAAATGATAGTTTCTTAAAACGTCTAACCAAAATAAAAACTGCATCAAGGAAGAATACAATCACATAGCTATTGATATCAGGTAGGAATGAAATATTTTGTAATTCGTATAGTAGCCTTCTACTGTAGCCTATATTATACTGTACCAGGTCTACGCCCTGGTTTTGTCATATGACATTTATGAACAATAATAGTTCATTGTTCGTTGCGCATTTACTGCACATTATTTATTTCAAAGAACAGGCTACTGCCCGTAATAACAGCCTTACTTCATTACTCAATGTTACAGTTGTGCGACTGGTGGACTTCCTCATGTTGGAAAGTTAGCTAAGCTAGCTAAAGCAATTATACTGGTATGAGTTTAAAATGTTTTTAAAAAACTTAGTTTTTATGACCTCTATTATCCATTTGTTTCCTCTATTCTCCGAGATAACCAATCTCTTATTGCACCGGTTGCGCTGTTCAGACAACATCCACTAACCAACAAAAACAGGACTCTCACACAACCTTGTGTCCCATCAGTATGACGTCACTCATCCCCTAAAGCAATAGCCTATAGAACAGAGCAAAGAAACGCAACACCTTTTAAAACAAACAACACAATCAAGGTTTAGTACCACTGCCATATGTGAACATATGTTAGGCTATATTTGAATAAAGGGTGGGTCACAGAAAACGTATTCTCTCATTAAGTGGGTTATGAGGTCAGAAAGTTTGTTAACCACTGCTTTAGCTGGATACAGCTCTACAACCCAATGGGGAGTATTGGGTGAATCACTGGGTCAATCAGGTTTCTTGGTTTAAACCGGGGGTATTCAAATCCAGGCCTTGAGGTCCGCAGTGTCTGCAGGTATTTGCTCCAACCACACCACTACACCACCTGATTCAACTAATTAGCTTGCTTCCTGGACCAAGGAGGTCAACTAATTATTCGAAATCAGGTGGTGTAGTGCGTAGTTGGAGCAAATAACTTCAGACACTGCGGACCTTGAGGCCTGGATTTGAATACCCCCTGTTTAAACCATTGTTCTGGGCAGGCAGGCGGTCAAGAGTTGCTCAAATCCTTTCAGTATCTAAACCATCAGAGGGGAAAACGTTCATTCTCAGGACAGCTTGATAAACAACATAATCAGCAGTTTAATAATATAATAATAATACGCCATTTAGCAGACGCTTATATCCAAAGCGACTTACAGTAGTGAATGGATACATTTTCATTATATGTGGCCCCAGTGGGGATTGAACCCACAACCTAAGTGTTGCCAATGCTGTGCTCTACCAACTGAGCCACAGAGAACCACGCCTATACCACGGCTACCAGCCTATAGCGCCAGCCCAGTGATAGAAACAAGACAAGTCTGTTGAGAGTCAACAGACATAAAGCCTCCCTGTTGGCCAGTTCAGTTGAATAATGAAAATCTGCAGCCCACACTTAGTGTCGTTCTCAAGGTGATTTAGGTTCTTGATCTAAAGAAAAGGGGATATCCAGGCAGTTAGTACTTAGAGCGCATCACACTGTTTCAAATATGACCAGGTCTCCAGGCCAGAGTGGGTAAAAACAGACTGTTGACAAACCAAGGAACTTGTTCATAGTTTCACACAATGTTTTGTTTGTACGCCAACCAGTCACATTCACCTTGGACCTGACAAAGAAATGGTCGGAATATCACCGGATTAGAAGAAATAATAAAAATGAATCACTTATCGTTGCAAACTTCACTTCAGTGTGCCGACACTTTAAAAAACGATTCATTCTTGACCGTGCACCTGAAAAACGATGGATGCATGTATGCTTTTTTGAGACTGTACCAACAATATTAATTAATTAATATTAAGCATTAATACTTAGCAATAATCATAAAAATCACCTTGGTATGTACAGCAAGATAACAGATATATTATAGAGACCTTTTAGTAGTTTTAGGGACTCAAATTGCCCTTGTTACATGAAAATGTACACAGTTTGTTGATGCAGCACTTGGGAGAACGTCTTCAGCTTCAGCTCCCTCTCCAGTTCTTTCCGCTCCAGAAATGCAATGACACTACAGATGCAAGATCTTTCGCCCTGTTTGGACTCGATATATTTATTTGCCACACTTGAAACAGACGTACAGTGTATAAAAATAAAGACAAAACCGCTTCTTAATAAAAATAAAAATAAAAGTTGTTAAGAGAGAAATTACCAACAGAGATAAAGTACCATATTTAGAAAAAGACATTCGGTCTCATGTTATCACGAGGGTTGGCTTTCTGGTTTTGGTTTCTCAGTTTCTGGATTTCATGCCAACTTCTGCTCTTAATGATTTAATTAGCCATTTACAGGATTCGACATTTTACATTTCTTGATAAGCTCATGAATTGCAGTTGACGACTGGTTCATGTGTCCCTGTATGAAACGTTTTCCTGTGGTCTACTGTATGAGTGAACAGGCTTTAGCGTGTACAGCTAATTCGTTAATTGAGGCAGAGTAATTGATGGAAACAAAAACCTGCATACACACACAGTCCTCTGGAATTGCCAACCCCCTGCTTGTTCTTGACCACAACAACATATCCAAAGGTATACTGACACAGCTTCCCAATGTTGCTGTGCTGGAATAGCAGTCTAGAAAAACATTATTTCTTGATCTACACAAGTAAAAAATAAAAAAATACAAATTTGGCAATCTCACAGCATGTCAAGTGATTTTCAGATATGTAGATTCAAATCCAGTTTGGTTGATGGAAATACATTTTATAAACATATTATAGACATAATTTCTGCCAATTTGACTCTGTTAAGCTTATTTAAGAGCAGTGCTCTACCAGTATTAAAACAATAATGGTAAATAAATAAAACAGAGAGCCAAAAAGCAAAAAAAAATTAAACCGACAAGAATTGGCGATTCAAACGATCATCAAAAAAATAAATAAGACTGAAAAAGTCAAAGCTAGTGGAATTTGTGTCTAGTGGAGGTTAGGATTTAGGATGCAGCACAGAAGAGGCTAGCAAATAAGCAGTGCAAACCCTGGGAGTAGAAGAACGGAGAAGGAGAAAGAGAAAGGAAAGGCTAAATTACTCGTGTTTAACAGCCTGTGTCCATCCCACTGCCTGAAACCTGAGTGGAAATGTACCACTCTCTACCGCAGGGGTGGGCAATCTTACCCTGTGTGGGCCGGTGTGGGTGCAGGCTTTTGTTCCAACTGAACAGTGACACACCTGATTCCACTAATCAAAGCCCTGATTGAAGACTTTGATTAGCTGATTAGTCAAATCAGGTGAGCTGCTGCTCGGCTGGAACAAAAGCCTGCACCCACACCGGCCCACACAGGGTAAGATTGCCCACCCCTGCTCTACCGCCTGAAACCTGGGTGGAAATGGGCAGTTTGCTTTTTTGGGGGAAGAGGATGCAGGGAGGCAGTGTTAGGCGGGGACACAAAGAACACTCCTGATCCACATCGGCTTCTGCCATCCCAGGTCTTCCTAGAAGCAGGTTTGTGTGTGTGTGCCGACTGGAAGCCACCAATAGATGGGGTTCCGTTCAGCACACCAGCAAAGCTCCCTGTAAAACCAGCGCTACGAACCGTGAGCGTTTTACGAACAGGCCAGAGTTAGGAAGCGGTCTCTCACATACATTCTGCAGATCGGCGTCTTGGCTCTTTCGTCGTTGAGCAAATGAGCAAAAAAAGCAGCGCATGATCACGTCACACACGTTCACGAACACGCACGCGTACACACTCGCACGCAAACGTTCGCACAACGCTCACAAAAACAAACTACTTGCCCCCCCCCCCGGCCCACCCTGCACCCACAGCGGAGTCCAGAAGCAAACAGTTCTCTCAATGACTTAGTCTCAGCAGCCCAGTTCACGGAGATTGTTGAAGAATGTGCAAGTGCCAGCGTCCTTGTTTGCTTCTCTTCTGAGGGACCGTACTCAGATCCCCCTCGGGGAGGGTGTGGTGGGGTGGGGGGTGTAATCAGAAACAGCGTTTCTCTCAGGAGTACAGTGGGCCCGGCCTCGCAGCTCAGATGGGGGTGTTGGGCAGGCTGGCCTCGCAGCTCAGATGGGGGTGTTGGGCAGGTGTCCGTTGGACCCCCTGGGTGAGCCGTTCTTCACGACGGGGGCTTTGCTGTGCTGCAGGTCGTTCTGTTTGGCGGTGCCGGCGGCCCGCGGGGAGTTCCGGGTCAGGGGGTCCTGCTCTTGCGAGCTGCCCGCCTCCGAGTCCCTCCTGGGGCAGACCTGAGGGGTGCTCCTGCCCCTGCACCTCTGCCACAGCCCGTAGAGCGCCCCCGCCAGGATCACGCACAGCGACAGCGCCAGCATGACTGACACGGCAACCAGCTCCCCCAAATAGCTCCTCCCCCCCTTCCCCAGCGGCGCCAGGGTGCCCCCCCCGGTCAGCTGGGGCCGCTTGACCGCGGTCAAGTTCCTGGCCGTTGTCGGGGCGGTCGGGGCCTCGACCCCCCAAACCGCCGTGGGCTTTGGCGAGGCGGTCTTCGAGCTTGGCTCCGCCCCTAGCCCCGCCCCCTTCGACGTCGGTTGGCCCGCCGGGCGGGTGGGGGCGGCGGTCTGAGTGGTGGCCCCGCCCCCGCCGCTCCGCTCCTTCACCACGTACACCGCCAGGGTCTGCCGGTAGCCGCTCTCCTCGGAGACGCACAGGTAGTGTCCCAGCGTGGCGGGCGTCGCCAGGAAGTGGAGGCTGCTGTCGGCCAGCTGCAGGTACAGGTCGGGGGACAGCTGGCCGCTGGGCCGTTCCCAGTGCAGCGAGGCCCGCTTGGACACCTCGGGGCAGCGCAGCGTCACCACCTCGTTCAGGGACACCGGCACCTGCTCACCTGGAGGGCAGGGCACTGCCGGAGATCAGGAGAGCGCTGTTACACTGCAGAACCCACCCCCGCCATGCAACAGCCTGCCCATCGTTCACTCGGCGTTTACTCACCATTTACTCACGCAACAGCCTGCCCATCGTTCACTCAGCGTTTACTCACCATTTACTCACTCATCTACAGCGCTCTGTAGCTACACATGAGTTTTTACTTCCCTGGCATAATATGTTGATGTTTGTTTATTCGTTAGGGACAGTACAATTCAACGTTTATGCAATGCAGAAACAGTACCCATTGCATCGTACATGTGTACATAGCCAGAGTCCATTTCCAACACAAAGTCTCTAATAACAGTCTCTAATAGCAATGAATCAGCATTTAGAAAGTACTACTTGTAATCAATCTGTTGTTCAAAGTTAAAAGACCAACTTTACAGCTACATTTGTTCGCACGCGTGCAAAAAAGCAGCGATGCCGGTCAGGTGATAGGTACCTGTGGGGGGTCGGTGTTGCCCAAATTTGTCTTTGGGGGTTATGACTTCACAGGTCTCCATCACGTTCGCCCCCTCCACATCCTGGCCTCTGAAAGGAAGGAAGACAAAGAGGGGCGTTGGCGATGCTGGTAACCCAAAATACAAAATGGAGGAGAGGAGATAGACCCTGAGCATGCACACACACACTCACACACACACTCACACACACACACTCACCCAAACACAAACACACACACTCACACAGCATACACACATACACACACACATACACACACACACACACACACACACACACACACACACACACACACACACATACATACATACATACATGCATACATACATACATACACACACACACACAAACACAAACACACACACACTCACACAGCATACACACACACAGCATCACACACATACACACACACACACACACACACACACACACACACACACACACACACACACACACACTCACACATACGTACACACACAAACACAAACACACACATGTCAAATGAAGCTTTAATGTCAACCTTCTCAATTCTTGCTTTGCTTTCCTCTTAATTATTTCTTAAGCAAGTTGAACTGTGTTGCCTAACAAAGCCTTGCCCTCAGGCCTCCACTGCCGGGCTGCGGGTAATTGCAGAGTGCACACACTAGGTGGCGCCACACGGGGCAGTGGGAGCAGCGCTGGTACTCACGCGCCGACCGGGATGCTGGACACGTCGGCGCAGGCCTGGCGGGCGGGGTCCCAGGCACAGAAGGGGTCCCGCGCCAGAACGCACTCGGCACAGCTCCAATAGTGCGAGCAGTTGGCCACGGGAACCCGGAGAACGCCCTCAGAGGTGCCCACGAAAGCCACGCCCTGCAGGGGCACATAGAACGCCACCAATCAGCATCCAGGGCACGCACACCCCCACCAATCACAATCCAGAGCACACACCTCCCCCACCAATCAGCATCCAGAGCACACACACACCCCCACCAATCAACGACCAGATTGGCCCAGCACCCACACCCACTCTCCAGATGGAGACGGGAGAGAGAGAGAGAAAATCACAATAATCACAACCATTACACCCCATTACCACAATAATCACAACCATTACACTCCATTACCACAATAATCACAACCATTACCACAATAATCACAACCATTACACCCCATTAACACAATAATCACAACCATTACACTCCATTACCACAGTAATCACAACCATTACACCCCATTACCACAATAATCACAACCATTACACCCATTACCACAATAATCACAACCATTACACTCCATTACCACAATAATCACAACCATTACACTCCCATTACCACAATAATCACAACCATTACACTGCCATTACCACAATAATCACAACCATTACACTCCCATTACCACAATAATCACGACCATTAAACCCCATTACCACAATAATCACAACCATTACACTCCCATTACCACAATAATCACAACCATTACACTCCCATTACCACAATAATCACAACCATTACACTCCCATTACCACAATAATCACAACCATTACACTGCCATTACCACAATAATCACAACCATTACACTCCCATTACCACAATAATCACGACCATTACACCCCATTACCACAATAATCACGACCATTACACCCCATTACCTTACTGACGGAGAGCAGGAGGTTCTTCACGGGCTGGGGCTGCTGGAAGACCTGCACCTCCTCGATGACGTGGGGCCCCTGGGCCAGCAGCACCGCTTTGTGTAGGAACCCAGACTCTGAGGAGACACAACGACAGGAGAGAACGCAGTCACCAGCAGACGGGGAACACACACACACACACACACACACACACACACACACACACACACACAGAGGAACGTCTGTCATTAACATATACCCCCACCCCTGCTGTACACGGCATTCCCATTGGCAACAATAACCATCCAGCTGTGAAGTTAGTCACTGATTAGCTGTATACACCGCTAATGCTGGTTCGTTCACAGATTAGACGTGTAAAACATTCCGTATGGTGACACGTGGAGCGCGAAGTCGTTCTCGGGCATAACAACAAATGCAGCTAAAATGTCAGATCACGTAAACGAGCGGGGTGATTAAATAATTAAATCATTGGGTGACTAAGAGCAGAAGTTCAGGCGTGAGATCCTGAAACCGACAGAGTAGCGCCGGGTGAATGAGGCACCATCAAACGATCAGCTGACCAAACTTCCACTTGTTTGACCCAATCAAATAGGTTTTGCTCTTCACAACAAAGCGCAATGATTGCTCAAATCAGCGAGCCACTGGTAGCTCCACCCATTTTTGGTGTCATGACACCGCGTTTACCCATCGCTAAAGACGCAGCCCCGAGTCGGCGTGACCGCGCGCCTCCCGTTCGTACCAGCGAGCAGGAAGAGCACAGTGTAGTCCCTGCCATTGGCTCCTCGGGTCCTCTGGGCGGCGACCTTGCTGTAGCGCTGGTCAGGTGACACCAGGGCCAGGCCCCTCCCCACGGGCAGCACGCTGTCGTCCGCCAGGAAGTTCTCCTTCACGAACCTCAGGGTGTTGTCGGACGCGTTGTGCAAACCGCACTACACGGAGAGAGAGAGAGAGAGAGAGAGAGAGAGGAGATACAGAAGGAGAGAGGGCAGCAGGGACATAGAAAGTGAATGAGAGGAAGAGGGAGAAGGAGAGAGAGAGTGGGAGAGAGAGAGAGAGGTTATTCAGGCATTATTAAACAAGTCATCTACTCAGAAAAAAACTTTAAAAAAAACTGCTTTAATCAGGCGTGACAGACGATCAGACCGCCGATCCTACAGCCCCCCCAAAGAGGCAACCAGGAAGGCACGACTAATCAATTACCGATCCCCCCAAAAGTACCAGGGATCACAGCAAATGAGGTGTCACTAATCGGTTACGCGCCTCCGGCAGCGCAGAGAATGGATCGATCAGGTGGAACTAATCCACCAGTGGAGGACGCACTCCGCATCAACGAAAGACACGTCTCTTTTAACGAGTCCTCTTCATTGGAGTTCTCTTTTGCTACAAGAACATTGTTCACTGGCCTTTCAGAGGGCTTGCCACCCACAGACACTTTAAACATGCCGATCTGTGCATCTGCCACTGGGGCTCTGTCGACCGCATTAGTCGCATTCCAAAGCGTGCCCGCTGCAACCTCCGCCGTCAATTCGGGAGAGAGTAGACGCATGATGTCGGCCGCTTCATGTGGAAGCGGAAGATGCTTCATGTGCAGCTTTTTACCGGCAGACCAGGACCAGCGCGACATAATGCGGACAGCACAGCCGACTGAACCCCCTCCCTGGGCGAGGCTGCCGCCAATTATGCATCGCCCCCGCGGGGTTGCTGGCACTGGCACGGTCCGGATTTGATACCAGAACATGGGGCTCATCCACACACTAGAACAGTGCCTTAACAGGGTGCAGACTGTGGGGCTCATCCACACACTAGAACAGTGCCTTAACAGCATGCAGACCGTGGGGTTCATCCACACACTAGAACAGTGCCTTAACAGCATGCAGACCATGGGGCTCATCCACACACTAGAACAGTGTCTTAACAGGATGCAGACTGTGGGGCTCATCCACACACTAGAACAGTGTCTTAACAGCATGCAGACCATGGGGCTCATCCACACACTAGAACAGTGCCTTAACAGCATGCAGACTGTGGAGCTCATCCACACACTAGAACAGTGCCTTAACAGCATGCAGACCGTGGGGCTCATCCACACACTAGAACAGTGCCTTAACAGCATGCAGACCGTGGGGCTCATCCACACACTAGAACAGTGCCTTAACAGGATGCAGACCATGGGGCTCATCCACACACTAGAACAGTGTCTTAACAGCATGCAGACCATGGGGCTCATCCACACACTAGAACAGTGCCTTAACAGGATGCAGACCGTGGGGCTCATCCACGCACTAGAACAGTGCCTTAACAGGATGCAGACCGTGGGGTTCATCCACACACTAGAACAGTGCCTTAACAGCATGCAGACCATGGGGCTCATCCACACACTAGAACAGTGTCTTAACAGGATGCAGACTGTGGGGCTCATCCACACACTAGAACAGTGTCTTAACAGCATGCAGACCATGGGGCTCATCCACACACTAGAACAGTGCCTTAACAGGATGCAGACCGTGGGGCTCATCCACACACTAGAACAGTGCCTTAACAGGATGCAGACCGTGGGGTTCATCCACACACTAGAACAGTGCCTTAACAGCATGCAGACCATGGGGCTCATCCACACACTAGAACAGTGTCTTAACAGGATGCAGATTGTGGGGCTCATCCACACACTAGAACAGTGTCTTAACAGCATGCAGACCATGGGGCTCATCCACACACTAGAACAGTGTCTTAACAGGATGCAGACCGTGGGGCTCATCCACACACTAGAGCAGTGCCTTAACAGCATGCAGACCGTGGGGCTCATCCACACACTAGAACAGTGCCTTAAGGTGCAGACCATGGGGCTCATCCACACACTAGAACAGTGTCTTAACAGCATGCAGACTGTGGAGCTCATCCACACACTAGAACAGTGCCTTAACAGCATGCAGACCGTGGGGCTCATCCACACACTAGAACAGTGCCTTAACAGCATGCAGACCGTGGGGCTCATCCACACACTAGAACAGTGCCTTAACAGGATGCAGACCATGGGGCTCATCCACACACTAGAACAGTGTCTTAACAGCATGCAGACCATGGGGCTCATCCACACACTAGAACAGTGCCTTAACAGGATGCAGACCGTGGGGCTCATCCACACACTAGAACAGTGCCTTAACAGGATGCAGACCGTGGGGTTCATCCACACACTAGAACAGTGCCTTAACAGCATGCAGACCATGGGGCTCATCCACACACTAGAACAGTGTCTTAACAGGATGCAGACTGTGGGGCTCATCCACACACTAGAACAGTGTCTTAACAGCATGCAGACCATGGGGCTCATCCACACACTAGAACAGTGCCTTAACAGGATGCAGACCGTGGGGCTCATCCACACACTAGAACAGTGCCTTAACAGGATGCAGACCGTGGGGTTCATCCACACACTAGAACAGTGCCTTAACAGCATGCAGACCATGGGGCTCATCCACACACTAGAACAGTGTCTTAACAGGATGCAGATTGTGGGGCTCATCCACACACTAGAACAGTGTCTTAACAGCATGCAGACCATGGGGCTCATCCACACACTAGAACAGTGTCTTAACAGGATGCAGACCGTGGGGCTCATCCACACACTAGAGCAGTGCCTTAACAGCATGCAGACCGTGGGGCTCATCCACACACTAGAACAGTGCCTTAAGGTGCAGACCATGGGGCTCATCCACACACTAGAACAGTGTCTTAACAGGATGCAGACTGTGGGGCTCATCCACACACTAGAACAGTGTCTTAACAGGATGCAGACCGTGGGGCTCATCCCCACACTAGAACAGTGTCTTAACAGGATGCAGACCGTGGGGCTCATCCCCACACTAGAACAGTGTCTTAACAGCATGCAGACCGTGGGGCTCATCCCCACACTAGAACAGTGCCTTAACAGGATGCAGACCGTGGGGCTCATCCAAGGACTAGGACTATTTGTTTTGTTTTTCTCTGTAACCCACAATTTTCCAGGAGTTCATCTCGACCGCCTTTTAACGGGTCAGGGAATAATTTTCCAGTCTCCCACATTGGTTCCAATGGTTTTCTGTTTTTTTTATTCCCTCTGGAAAATGCCAATTGTGAAGCGCTGTGTGACAACCTGTTTGTAAATGGCGCTATACAAAAATAAAGATTGATTGATTGATTGATTGATCCACACACTAGAACAGCGCCTTAACAGGGTGCAGACCGTGGGGCTCATCCACACACTAGAACAGCCCCTGGTTTTTTTCTCGTTAATCGCGCTCCTGGGATACTTGCCTCTCCGGGGTTCGCGACCTTCTCCTGAAGGCGGGTGCTCCATCGCAGGGTGTCCCGGTTCAGCACCTTGTAGTTCCCCGAGAACACCGCCCTGATGTCCCCAAGCCGGAAGGCGCACACGGCAGACCTGCCCGAATTCACCGACCTGCCGAGAGACGTGGAGAGTTACAGGC
>JAINUG010000415.1:55000-115000 GCA_029706075.1 Aldrovandia affinis
ATATATTACATTACATGAATATTACAGATTGTTAACCCAAATATTAGCAAGCAAATTACTATTTTGAAAACAATAGAATGTGTATGCGTTTTTCAGTAAGAAATGTTTGTTAGCCAGTAGAAGGCACAACAATGTTTTATTCGTTTCTGGGCAAACAATGTAAACAATGGTAACAGGTCACCTAATTAAGTGGCGTGCACAACAGACAAAAGGTAACTACAACAGTTAAATGTTAGGTACAGAAATGTTGTCATTGCCGGTAGAACATGATAACTGCAGTACTGAAAGTCTTATGACTGTATTTAGATTGTGTAATACATTCGCGACGTTCACGAAAAGTTCCAGAACCATTTAATGACTGAAATTTATTTTGTACACGTCGCCACATAGGCTTCCTGCGTGGTCTAGTGGTTTCAAAGTCCGACGCTGGCCACAGCGACCGGGGTTCGATTCCCCGGCCGCGCCAGAGCCGGCTCTGGCCAGGAGTGCCACTAGGGGATGGCAATTGGCTGTCCGCCCCAGGGAGAGGGGAGGGAAGCCGACAGGGCGTTTGCTGCACACAGGAGTGGCTCTGGGGTGCCGGAGTTAGGGTCGTCAGCTTGGCGAGTATTGTCTTTGTCTTTGGAGGAGACAATACTTCGCCTTCAAATATGAGGGAGGGATTGACCTGAAAATAGCGGGAAGTAATTGGCTACCAAATTGGGAGAAAAACTGAATAAAAATCAGAAACAAAATGTAAACATTTAAAAAAACATATCACCACATCGCTCACACCCCGCGTGGACGCGCCTCTCGAAGCCACGGCCCTCTTCCTCGGTAACCAGCAGCAGTATTTTAACACCGTACAGCACGTGTCTTTTACCGGACGGAGTGAGATCCAATCTCACAGA
This sequence comes from Aldrovandia affinis, assembly GCA_029706075.1. Lineage (NCBI taxonomy): Eukaryota > Metazoa > Chordata > Actinopteri > Notacanthiformes > Halosauridae > Aldrovandia > Aldrovandia affinis. The sequence goes on from JAINUG010000415.1 coordinate 55,891, forward strand.
CCACTCAGACAGGCCCGTATGCCGTGGTGTAGGCAGATAGAGGCGGTGAGCGAGAGACTGCGATCCTAGCGTGAAGATAAACACAACTGCTCATTTGGCAAGAGGGCGCTTCCTTCACTCCGCTGCCACCGATGGAGGATAAGCAGATCAGGCCCGAGGGACGATAAGAGGATTAGGGAGGCCTTCTCTCTCAAATTGGGGATTAAAATCAAATCACCAGTGTTGGGGTCGCCCTCTCTTGCCCCGACTCCCGCCAATTCCATACTTGCCACAACGTTTCTCCCCCCTGTTGACTGATGCCATGATGTTGAAACATAAGTGGTCAACTAACAGGAAATGACATCAGTCAGGTGGCGGATAGCGTAGCGGTCTAACGCACCACACTTTGGCTGGTCCGGTGTGGTGTGCGCTGCCTGTCAGGGACGCGGTTCCAAACCCGCATCTCTACCAGACCGGCCCTGGTCATCAACCCGAGTGGGTGCGGCATTTGGCTGTCTGCCCCAGTGCCACCAGAAATTGGTGGGCGAGCCAATTTGCCCAGGGCAATTGGCTTGCCTCGAGTAGTACCAAATTGGGACAAAAACATGAAAAATCCAAAACAAAACAAAAAAAAAAACATGAAAAAAATTAGAATATGCTCTGTGAAAAACATTAAAAATAAAAAAACACTTGTTGCACTTATTGTTAATTTCCTTGTATTTAGCACTTGTGTTGTTTCTGTGACCGTAGTGAAAAAATAATAAATAAGAATAAAATAAAAATTTATTTATTTATTATTTATATAATTTACTTGATGAAAGATGCCAACTCCAGCTCGACTCGAATGGAGCGATTTCTCTCTCACGGCTACAACCAAACACAAATGGCAGATGATGGCCGTTGTTCTTCTGGTCCCAGTGGGCCTAGAATTGGATACCAGAGGGACAGCGCCCCCTGCCTTCGTCTGGCTTCCCGCTCGGGCCGTGGGCAGAAGTGAACGTCTGCAGGTCCTGAAAAAGGAGCAGGCGATGGTGAGCCAGGCGACGGTGAGCCGACCCCACCAGGGCCTCCCTCCCAAGCCCTGAGGCCCCCCCGCCCCGCCCGCCGGCCAAGTTCCTTTACATGCGTACGGACATAAAGCCTGCCCATAGAGGCACTGTGCTTGGCGATAAGCCCCGCCCACGTTACAGGGAGGAGCCTTATTGGTCTCCACCGCCGTCAACGATTCAATATGAAGAGTCACGATCTCTTAGGAGGCGGGTGCTCCAACAGCCAGCGCTTCAGAAATCCTGAAGCGGAGATCGAAAGCCATTGCCCTTTTCCCCCTGCCACTGGCCCAGTGTCCTGCACGGCGCTCTACCTGCTGAGCCACAGGGAACCACTCAATACTCAAAAGATACAATTGACACATATTATAGTGTTTGTGAATTTCAGTCATATAACGTATGTAACATCGATATATCAATATTATGCGAAGTATTGAATCGTATCGTGACCCATAGTATCGAAATCGAAACGCAACGCTAAGTTTCTTGCCAATACCCAAGCCTTAGTGTCTGCCGTCTGCTTGGAGCAGTCCATCCGCTTTCTCTGAGTTTTTGCTGAAATCTTTTTTTTCGGCACGACAGTATTTAGGCATCCCTGGGACATTGGTTCCGTCGGAACGGGTGTTCTCATCGGCTGGTCTGACTGTAAACAGGCTGCGCACACGGCTCACCCCTGAACACGTGGATATGCTTATGTTCTTAAATAAAAACCAGTAAGGGGAGGTGTTAGGAGATAGGCTTTTTTTTCTCAAGTTGCCAAGCCTCCACCACCGGACAGCCCTTTTCATTTCTAAAGGAATATTGTTTTCATTGTTAGGCCTACTGAATGGTGTTTCATTTCTTCATAATTATTATTGTTTTATGCTGTTAAAATAGGCCCGTGTCTCAAAAGTTTGAGTGAAGCTTTGATTGAGGGAAAACAAATGCTACATTTTTTCTGCTTTTTTATTTTTAAAGATTTCTTAAAATTAGCATCCCTTGTTAAAATGCAGTAATCCTGTTCAATTACAGTCTGAGGAAGTTAAGAGAGGTGGAGAGTGTTAGTGAGAGAGAGGGAGGATGTGGGTATGAAAGAGAGGAAGAAGAGGAGGCAGAAGGAGAGGGAGAGAGAGGAGAGAGAGAAAGAGAGAGGCTGTGGGAGTGAAAGAGAGGAAGAGGAGGAGGAGAGAGAGAGAGAGGATGTGGGTGTGAAAGAGAGGAAGAAGAGGAGGAAGAGGGAGAGAGAGAGAGAGAAAGGGAGAGGCTGTGGGAGTGAAAGACAGGAAGAGGAGGAGAAGAGACAGAGTGTGAGAGAGAGAGAGAGAGAGAGGGAGAGACTCACAATGTAGGTGCAGCGGGGGCTGAAGGCAAAGGTACCGCAGGTGTACAGGTGGGTGGAGTTGAGGAACTGCAGCACCCTGATGAAGTTGGGGCAGTCCGTCTGGAGGGAAGCACAAACAGCAGCTTCAGAAGACAGGAAGGTATCCCGCAATCCCTCACATTTAGCAGTTGGAAACAAAACCAGGACCGGAGTTCCCCACCCCTGTTTTTAACATGGCTCAGGACCGCAGCCAGTCACCTCCGCCCTGTCTGGCCCCTACCATATTCTTGCCCTTCATGGAGCAGTCGTCCAGGTCTTTGGAAGAAGGGATCCAGTCCAGCTGGAGGAGAGAGAAGAGAGGGAGGGGACAGATGTTAGGACCGAATTGAAATGGAATTGAGCCCCAACTCGGTTACATGCATGGTGCTTGTGTGGCTAGCACTAACAGCTTTAAGGAGTCCACAGAGAGGGCTTTTTAAAGCGGTTGTTGCAGGTTTTTGGAAAAGCTTTTCGATTCCATACACAGCTGTATTGAACAGCCAGAGACTCACAGAACAACTTCTGTTGAACAGGCCGTTGTTGGGAACTGTCATTTCACATTTCAAGCTGAGCCGGTTTAGGTTTTAAGGAAGTTGGAGAAGTCATTGACCAGTACATTTAATTCATTTTGATCTGGCATTTGAATCAAACGCAGTAGAGAAGACATCATTTATATATTTTGAAAAAGACCTCAACATGTTTTTTTGAAACTATTTTGGCTTCATGCTCACAAGGAAGTCCTCTGTGTCTTTAGATTGCCCCCACCCCCTTCATTAATTAGTCGTGATTTAACCGGCATCCTCCTCTGTGTGTGTACATCCTGCCTTTAGTACCATCACAAACTGTCATCAGTTTTCCACCCAGTGAGGCCGGCACACAGATGCGCTTCTACGTTTGAGCGGGACTGCCCCCACCCAGAGCTTACGTCCTCCCCGGCGGCCCCTCCCCCGGCGCTGAGGTCATAGGCAGCAACAAGACACGCCCTCCCCCCTCAAGACACACCCACCTTCCTCTTCATCTCCATGGCGCCCGGCTGGCTGACATCTAAGGAGATGACGGCGTCGCGGGCGCCCACGAATAGCGTGTCTTTGTCGAAGCTCAGCAGCAGCATGCTGGTGTTCCCCACGTCGGGGCTGAGGAAGCGGGTCAGCCTGTCTACCTGGGCTACCTGGACCGGTGGGAAACAGAGTGATCAGCACTGCGGGGCGTGCAACCAAAATACCTCCGCACGGGATGTCCGGAACTGGCCCCAAACCGCGAACCTCTATCCCTTATTCAGTGTCCTGCTTAATAGTGAACTGCGAGGCTTCAGTTGGCCCGTGGTGTCCGTTGGGTCATGTGGCGGATTACGTTTGCTTTTAAAAGTTTAACCGCAAGAGTGTTTTTAAACTAGCCCCACCTGTAGCACTCTGACAGCCTGGGTTTATGTGGTGAGCTGATGGGATGTATCCGTTTACAAGCCTTGGTTTCTTTCCATTCCGCGGGTCTTTCCCGGGAGTTTCTCTCGACTGACACGAAAATCACAGTGTGCGAAACCCAACTTTATATGGGGTTTTTTTTGTTCCCCTTCGGAAAACACACCCCACGGCAAACACACGCGCGCACACACACTGGCCACTTTATTAGGTATACCTGTACACCTGCTCGTTAATGCAATTATCTAATCAGCCAATCATGTGGCAGCAACTCAATGCATAAAAGCTTGCAGACATGGTCAAGAGGTTCAGTTGTTGCTCAGATCAAAAATCAGAATGGGGAACAAATGTGATCTAAGTGACATTGACCGTGGAATGGTTGTTGGTGCCAGACGGGATGGTGTAGGTATCTCAGAAACTGCTGATCTCATGGGATGTTTCCAGCACCTTGTTGAATCCATGCCACGCAGAATTCAGGCTGTTCTGGGGGCAAAGGGGGGTCCTACCCAGTACTAGAAAGGTGTACATGATAAAGTGGCGACTGAGTATATCTACATATACTCTATATATATACTAGATATTGTGCTTTGTGACAATGGAATTGTGAAAAAAAAAAAAACCCCCAAAACAACAAATCACTAAAACAGATTTTGATTGATTAATTGTAATGGTGCTTAATGGGCAGAGGTCAAGTAGCATGACAGCAGTCACTTGGATGCACTACAGTTTCATGGCAGACATATTGCCAAGTGCTTATGGAGGGATGCAGTGTACAACTTCCACCAGCAGAGGGCAGCCTTGACACTGCATAGTTGTGCAAAAACAGCTGCGCGCCATCATTTTATTTTGGTTTCAGCAAACCGGAGGGAAACATTCTGTTCACACAAACATTCCCCTGAGTGCGTGCATGGTTTCGTCTACCATTTGGGTAAAGCAGAATCGAGCCACGACCTTCAGTTTACACAAAAGGGCTCTACTGGCGTTTGTTTGAGTGACAGTCAGCAGACAGTAAAAAACCTCTCCTGAGGGCGACTGAGTTACATTTTTTACCACCATCCCGGAGTTATTCAACTTTCCCCAAAACTGCTAAAAAAAACCCTAAACTAAACAAACTCCCACGCAAGCAGGGACAAGCCCTCCCACAGCCAAACAAACGACCATGAAAAAACCTGCTTCCAAGTACCACTTACCCACTTACAAACGAAGAAAAAACAACCAACGACAAAAACACATACGGGTGAAGAGCCAGCCATCGTGAGGCGATGTGAAACACAAAATGTACGTTTCATTTGATATTTGAATACGCTGCTGCTCCCCCGGTTGAATATTTGAATAATAGAACCCTGCTTTTGGGCCTGCCAGCGCTGTAGCAAACTCCGGCTCCTTCCATGCAAACACTGAGCCACTGGCTAGAGCTCTGCCTTTGCTTCCACCTCCAGGCTCTCCTCGAACGCATAACTTAACTTTTCTCAGTTTTTCCGTTCATTGACAAGCGTTCGAATGCTGGTCTGGGTAGCCGAGCATCAAATTCGCGGTCAACTGTTAAAAATATGGTCAATTAGTTCGTTCTTGTCCCAAAAATATGAACCAGAGGATATTGTAACCGGGGGCACCTCAAGTTTGACACAGCTTCATAAGTCATCATATGATCATTTAAACCAGTCTCGCCCTGCCGGTGATTTTGTCACCAGACCTAGGAGACGTCCACACCTCCAGGCAACGTTTGCACACAACAATCGCCAATTATATTAGACTGTAGTTTATTTACCGTATATCTCCTATAATGAGTGCAATCTCCCCGAAGTGGGCTGCATGGAGGAGACGGGTAGGAGAGGGAGCGCTGCTCTGCCCTCACCACACTTCTGACAATGAAAAGCAACTTTCGCAGGGCAATCCGGGGGCTTTTTGTGCACTGGCAACACTGAGACATTCTCCCATACCCCCCTGGTAGGGTGTTTTCAAAAAATGAACTTCAGAATTCAAATTCACAGTAACGAGTAACTCATGCAAATTTCTGTGAGAACTGAATAATATTTAGAGGTTGCTCAAGCATGTTGTAATTTTTGTCTTGTACGTAGAGAAGATTCCTTCCTCATTCCTGGATGTGAACCCTGCTCACTGGGAGCAGGAGAATCATTCTGCAAGGCCCAACGGCAGGTTTCATCACTCAATGACAATGCAGAACGAGGGGTGTGGCTTATTCAGTCCTTCACTACAGACGCCAGGACAGAGGATGAGGAGCAGGTCCAGTGCCTCCTCCAGTCTCTCCTTCTCTCCATCTGAGTTCCAGGTCCCGGCATGGATCTCTGCATGCCTGGCTGACATCTCGGCATGGATGTCCACCCACCACCTGAAGCTGAACCTGGGGAAGATAGAGCTGCTCTTCCTTCCAGCGAAGCGTCAATCACCGTGGAAGGCTCTATAGTGTCTCCGTCCCAGTCTGTCAGGAGTCTTGGAGTGACCCTGGACAACCAGCTGTGCTTCTCGGGCCACATTGCAGCGATCACTCGGACCTGCCGTTTCTCCTTCCACAACATCTGGAGGATCCGACCGTTCTTCACCCAAGAGGGCACACAACTCCTGGTCCAAGGCCCTGGTGATCTCACATCTGGACTACTGCAATTCCTTGCTGGCAGGCCTACCGGCCTGAGCCATCAAGCCATTGCAACTAGTCCAGAATGCTGGACTGCTTCCCAAAATGCATTAATAGAAAGCGCAAGGGCCTAGCCGAACGCTAAATGCAGAACACCACACAGCTCGGTTTTGTGTCAGAAAACCTTTAACCACTGAAACCTCCAACATTTACTTTCGTAATGGCGGTGCTCTCAAAATAACGGACCTGTGTCAGCCTCAGCAAAACATTGACTGGGCCAGGGCCTTTCAGTTTACCCGCGGCTGACAGCGTGGGGTCCCAGTGGCTGGTCCTTTTCGAACTGTGCATGATGGGAATGAAGATATGAAGAGCTTGGAGCTGCAGGGACATACGTGTTATAGGTTATGAATGTAGATGCCGTTCACAACCCAAACAAAAAGGGGAAGAATGAGGGAAGAATTTCTGATGAGATGGATGGGGCCCTGCATCTTCTGCAGGTTTTACATCCTGTAATTCAGTCCTCCGGTGGCTAGGTGGCGATGGCACCATAAATGTAACGGTTGTCAGTTGCATGGAACTTGGTTAACCATGTCTTCTTTGGCGAACCCTGGTCTTGTTTTGTGGAACAGCGCTGTGCTGAGTAAGCTTGCCATTTGGCTGGCAGTGTGGTGTAATGGTTAGGGAGCTGGGCTTAAGTACCATGAGCAAGGCACTTAACCTGAATTGCTTCAGTAAAAATATCCAGCTGTATAAATGGATTGTATGTAAAGAAATGTAAACTGTGTAAGTCGCTCTGGATAAGAGCGTCTGCTAAATGCCTAAAATGTAATGTAATGTTTGTGCGAGGCGAATGATATTGTTCTGTAAAAGGTGCACCTGGCTGTTCTGGACAAAGCACTTAGACGGCACAGTGACCAGCCAACAAAAACCTTGCCACCATAAATAATAAATAAACAAATAAATAAAATGTCGGGCCCTAATAACATAATGTTAAAAGCTCAAGGTGCGATGGTAGAAATCTATGACCGGAGTTCAGGGATTCACAGGGTAGCCATTAGACCATGTATTAGCACGACAGGAGGAAGGGCTTCTTCATGAACTGACACTGGGAGAGAGATGGCAGCAATGCCAGGGGCATGAGCCCTAAACGATGGAACGAAGCAGGGCCTTCCATGGACGTTGGTGTGTTCATGTTTGGTTCAGAGTGTGTGTGTGTGTGTGTGTGTGTGTGTGTATGTACATGCTGCATACACAATATGCATCAGGGTGCCTGAAATGCAGATTAACTGGGCCCAGAAGTGTGTGCGCATGTGTGTGTGTGTGCGTGTGTGCGTGCATGCGCGCGCATGTGTGTGTACGTACGTGTGTGTGTGTGTGTGTGTGTGTGTGTGTGTGTATATGTATGTATGTATGTGGGTGCATGCACGCGTGTGTGTGTGTGTGTGTGTGTACGTGCATGCATGCATGTGTATATGAGATAAAGGGAGAGCGAGAGAAATGCAGGCAGACGTGACAATGCCAGTGGGCGGACAGGAGAACCAAGCGGAGTACACAAACGTTATTATCCCAACGAGAAATCGCACACTCAACAGTGACCAAGCGACGGGTGTCAATTTAGATAACGACTTCTCCTATCTGACATTGTGCTGCCTGGGGAGGAAATACTGGCTTAACTTGTTCCTCTCATTGAGCCAGAGAAAGAAGAAAGAATAGACAGTTACCATCCCTCCGCTCTACTACTACTAATAATAATAATATATGCCATTTAGCAGACGCTTTTATCCAAAGCGACTTACAGTAGTGAATGCATACATTTTTCAGTATATGTGGTCCCAGTGGGAATTGAACCCACAACCTAAGCGTTGCCAACGCCATGCTCTACCTACTGAGCCACACAGAACCACTATTCCTCCTCTCTACCATCCCTCCTCTGCTTCCCGTAGTTACTCTCACTTCCCTTAGTTACTCTCACTTCCTGTATTTACTCTCAGTCTCTGTCCATCCAACAGAATGTCTGGGGGAGTAAAAGAAACTGAACAGTGTAGTCAAAGCGCGACCGGAGTACATTTTAGCAGTGAGGCAACAAAGAAACACTCTGCAAACGAACAAACAAAAGAGAAAAACACAAAAACTACAACTGTGGCCAAACTGCTGCCCCCCGTCCAGCATAATGAATGTTGACAAAAATATAATCCGTTAAGAAAATTCTATTTTATGTATAGCCTGGCTGTTTGTATTCTTATGTTGTTCTGTTAAATAAAGAAAATACAATGTTTGAAGTATACATTTTTAAAATATGCCATTTTCAAATCTACTCATTTAAAAAATGGTATAATATGTGACATCATTGCGTCACATTTTTGCTGGCCAATCCCCACGGCCGATGTAGGAGGAGACATCTCCCCTCAGCACTCAGTCACCTGACCTGGTGTGCTCAAGGTTACGGCCCACCCCTCACTGTTTAAACGAGCAGCAGACGACCAACATGAGGTGGAGGGGCTGTCCCTCCTAACGAGCAGAGCAAATAAACCTGTTTCCTTCACCAGCCCTGCCCCCTGGTTTGGCCAAAGGGCCAATTACAGGCCTTGCGCCCCATTGGCTGCCAAGGGCACCCTGCTCAACACTGGGTCGACCTCCCAAAAACCTTGTCCCTCTTCGTTTCGATTCCCCTTTCGCTGTGGTAAGAGCTTGGCTGGGGGGATTGTGATTGACCACAGTGCACAAACTGCTCCAGCTGACCGGTTTGCGACCCGTTCTGATCGTGCTCCAGCTGACCGGTGTGTGACCGTTCTGATCGTGCCCAGTGGGGCTCCTCACCGATGATGCGGTGAGCTCTGATTGGTCCCGAGCCGTGCACAGACCTGCCCGCACAGACCGCTCTGCTCCTGGGCCTTCCTAGATCTTCCCATCGGTCCAGAACGCCAAATAACATCGACAAGTGCACCTTAGTTCAGACAACCGTCGCCCCAGAGTGCCCACTGCACCGTGACATCATCCCTCACGCGGTGATTGTGACATGCAGTGAGCTCTGATTGGCCCCCTCGGGCAGTCCCAGAGGGATGGCCATGACCGACAGTGTTCAGAATCTCTTCGCTGAACCACGCGACGGCAGCACGAACCCCCCTCTCCCCTCCTCCCCCCCTCCCCTCCTTCTGGAAGGTTTGGTTCAGCTTCGGCACGCACTCTTGCATAATGCATGAGGGCCATGCGCCGGGCGAAGGGGAGGTTACTCTGGGGCGAGGCCCAGGACGAAGAAGTGAGGCACGTAAAATCTCATTTGTTCACAGCAACACCGCCGTGCTGGCCTTTAACACGGAAGGATAAGAGAAACCTGCATACTTTCAAGTGAGTTTCACGCAATCTGTGTGCACTGTCATTAGCCCTATAAACAAGCGCATCTGTTTAGGTACTATAAAACAGCTTGTCCAACTATACCCCTTAATTTGTATCAACCAGCGGAAGTGCTCTTCACAGCGAGCACTCAAACCCCTGTACCTTACATTGGACCCTGGAGATGAAACTGACGTTTGGCAAATGTTTAAAAGGGTAAAAACGTGTGTCCGGAAGTGTGAGCGTTTATTTGGGCGCACACACACACACACACACACACACGCACATAGTATTGCGAAAAACGGTTTATTTTGCAATTTCAATGATGCACACTGGCCCAGCTCCACCCTGTGGTCACACGCTACATTATAGTGCATGTGAGGTGTGTGTGACTGAGTCCTCATTTTATATCAAGCAAGGCTGCGCAAGTGTTGGGAAAGCACAGAGCATATGCTTCTGGCACAAAGACGGTCCAAACACGCCCCCAAGTCCTCCAGCTGGGCAAACAAGGACTACAGGGGCCAAGGGCCACAGGGGCCACAGTGCCTACAAGGGCCACAGTGCCTACAGGGGCCACAGTGCCTACAAGGGCCACAGTGCCTACAGGGGCCACAGTGCCTACAAGGGCCACAGTGCCTACAAGGGCCACAGGGGCCACAGTGCCTACAGGGGCCACAGTGCCTACAAGGGCCACAGGGCTGAGGCCCCGGGGCGGGGCCGCACAGGACAGGAGGGAAACGGACGACCGCGCCAACGGGCAGAGAAGGAGGAAGGCAGCGTCGCGCAACGAGGCTAGTTAAGACCCGCCACCTGTGGCGGCTTAGCGGGATCCTGGCCCACATCTGCCACTCTCCCTCATCCCCCACAGAGAGGCCCCCGGCACTGCCCTGCCCATCCCGACCCGTCAGGTTGGCCGCGCCTCCTCATAACCCATAATCCTCTCGGGCGATCAGGACAGAAACGCTTCACCGTAGGATGAAGGCGATCATCACTCAGAATGGCTTTGTATTTATTAGCGCTTGCCTTGCCCTCTAAGGGGTCGGAGTGGACCCAAAGCATGCCATGAAAAGGCACCCCGCACCATAACAGAGCCGCCAGAACCCTTCATTTGCTCAAGCGTTTCCTTTATTTTGACAGCTACCTGTAAATCGTAGTGGACCAAGTTCAGACAACTGTCAACCCATAATACCAACTGATATAATCCCTTTCCCTGCCACCATACTATCTGTACGATGACAGTGAAAAAGAGAGTATCACAGTACCATAGCTTTTACGGGTTGACGGTTGACAGAGGAGTAAATAGACTTTGTATACTCACTACTACCTTCCAAACACTTGACCACTGAAGGACTCGATGTATAAACAGAACGCTAATCTGCTAAAGCAGCAGACAGAGAGGGCTGGGCAGTTTGGGATGTGATACAGACGGGGCTGGGCAGTTTGGGATGTGATACAGACGGGGCTGGGCAGTTTGGGATGTGATACAGACGGGGCTGGGCAGTTTGGGATGTGATACAGACGGGGCTGGGCAGTTTGGGATGTGATACAGACGGGGCTGGGCAGTTTGGGATGTGATACAGACAGGGCTGGGCAGTTTGGGATGTGATACAGACAGGGCTGGGCAGTTTGGGATGTGATACAGACAGGGCTGGGCAGTTTGGGATGTGATACAGACAGGGCTGGGCAGTTTGGGATGTGATACAGACGGGGCTGGGCAGTTCGGGATGTGATACGATGTTATCTGAAGTGTGACAGGGGCCCGTCTGAAGGCCAAAGGCCATTACTTCAGTTCAGCCGGGATATGGTGTTCTGGGTCAGCATGCTGGAACTCTGGCCACGTTCCCCAACCAGAATCTGCCGGCCACAAACCAACCTCTGCTTTTTGAATGCTTTCTGTGAAAGTGGAAGGGAGGGGGGGGGAGTGTGCACAAGGCCGCGATTACCTTCCAGCTGCTTGCACTTCCCCCCCAAAAAACTGACAAGTGCTTGCTGGAGAAAAGGTTTTCTGAAGCTAGTTACTAGAGGAGGGGTGTGTGTGCCAGTTAAAGCAGAAAGCCTTCTGAGAATCCACTCCTCGCTGCCTTCGGTTTCAGGTTGAATGGGAGTTTCATATGAAACGTTTCGCAATGTTGGCAAAATGTCAGCTTTCGAAACACCATCTCTTAACCAAGTCCCCATGCTGTGCCCCTTTGGGCCAGCCAGACCCCATGGTCTCGGTCAGAAACCAAGCGGGACAGGACAGGCCTTCAGAAAAGGATTCATGGCCCGTGACAGAAGAGTTGACAAAAGCCGGAAACAGGAACGCCAACTTTAACAGGCTGACCGCTTGCCTCGTCGTCTTGGCCCATGACCGATTACGGCCAGCACGCATTCGACACACCGCGTCGTCCTCCCGCCAAACCACTATGTGTCTATAAACACACCTCCGTCCGTTTAATGTCATTTACCGTTAGCTGAGGGAGGCAGAAACAAAACAAGGACCTTTACCCAGAGAAAATTAACGCAGCTTAAAGCTTGCATGGCTTAGAGAGCAAACCTGCAGTGTGTGCTCATATTTTAACAACATTGTCCAGTAAAACAAACAGGACATTTACGGAAGCAATTCAGCTTAGCAGGTGACCCCCGGGGACAAAGGTGATAGGGGCTGATCCTCGTGTGGGATCCGGACGAGAGAAGGCCTGGCTCCCAAACCGCCAACCACCTTCCATGCAGCTCAATTTCAGTTCCGCCGCTGCCTTCATCACATTTACCCAGAATTCAGTGGGGAATCGTGCTAGGAAGCTGGGAAAGCCAGGAAGACCGTAAAGCCCCCTAACATGGTGGCCCACTATACAGCTCCCTCCAGCGCACCCACACGCCCCATTCTCACAGCAAGACCCCGCCTTACAGTCAGAACATTTTGCGGCCCAAGAACCACTGGACAGGATGAACAAACGTTTTTGTTTTTTTAAAGGATATGGCTTTGGAACTTTACTTTCAGCAAAAAAACTTCCTCAAGAAACAAGAATCAGGCTAACCAAAACAAAACCCTCCTAAACAGGAGTTATAGATTCTATTAAGTAGTACCTTTCTATTAAGTAAATAAATAAAAAACACTATAAGACACATATAAAAATAAACAACAACAAAGTAGACAGAGACGGCACGGATCAGGAAAAGAAAAAATGAGAAGCAGCTCTGCAGACGCTTTTATCCAAAGCCACTTACAGCAGTGCATACATTTTGTGTGGTCCAACGGGACTTGAACCCACAGCCTAAGCGTTGTCAGCGCCATGCTCTACCTACTGAGCCACACAGAACCACTGAAAGAAGGAAGCAGAAGATCTAAGTATCTGTGTTTCTAGCTAGTCTCACTAGTGCTCACCTCAGAGTGGTGCTTACCACAAAAACAAGCCGCCAGTGTTCTATAGAAAAACACATATATTTACACTACCGTTCAAAAGTTTGGGGTCACCTTCCATCTGGACTATGGCTGCACTCCTTCATTCTTCAGCAAGATGAAACACACCTTGAAGTTGTGCAAGAACTATCTGGTGAAGGAGGAATGTGAACAACAACTCAAACTAAACACCTGGCCTGCAGTGTCCAGACCTCAAACATAGAACTGTATGGGACAAACTGGAAAGGAAGAGTCAAAGCAAAAATGACAAGTTTCTCATTGGATTGCTGAGGATAGCTGGGAAAGGTCTGATTGATGGGAGTGCTGCAGAGATGTTTGTCCTTCTACCAGGTTCTCCCATCGCTGCAGAGGAACTCTGAAGCTCTCTTAAGGAGGCCATTGGGTTCTTGGTCACCTTGAATGTCCCTTCTTGGTTACTTGGTTTTGAAGGAGCTCTAAGAAGAGTTGTGGTGGTTTTCAAACGTATTCCATTTCACAATGATGGAGCCCACTGTTCTTGGGCTTTCAATGCTAGCAATGTTTTTTACCCTTCCCCAGATCTATGCCTCAACACAATTCTATCTTTTGAGAGTTCCTAGGACTTCATGGCTTGGTTTTTACTCTGACTTTGGACTGTTTGTGGGACCTTACTGGGTGTGTGCCTTTCCAAATCAAGTCCAATCAATATAATTAAGCACAGCTGGACTCCAAAGGCCCATTTGATCAGAAGATTCACCTTTAAAATAAAGTGTTGCAAAGGGTTTGAATACTTATGGCCTGTGATATTTCAGTGTTTATTTTTAATAAATCTGCAAAAATTTCTACAAGTCTGTGTTTTTCTGACAAAGGTCTGTGTGAGTGTCAGACCCCAAGGGAAATTAATTGATTTTAGCAAATATATAGTGAAAAATTTAAGGGGAGTCTGAATACTTTCCACACCCACATATATATATACATGCACACACACACATGCACATACTGTATAACGCACACACACACATATATATGTGTATATAATCACATGTATATATGTGTGTGTGTGCATGCGTTATATACATATGCACACCGCTTTCAAACACAAATGGGGAAATTCACTCTCTCTTTGTTTCAAGTTCAACAACGGATGCTACTGCTTCTCTGTTTCCAAGCCAGGTTTCACACAAACCAAAATACAATAATGTCTGTCTGACTGAGGGGGAGGGGGAGGGGGAGGGGGAAGATACTCAAATCTTTGAGTATCAGCAGTTAAGATGGCCAACTCTGAGCAAGTAGCACCCGTGAACATCCCAGACGTCGACTCGTTTGGACAGGGCAACTCTGGGCTTTTTGAAAATGTTCAGAAAGCCCAGAGTTGCCCGAGGGCATTTCCCATGCCACTGTTGGTCAGTCCAAAATATAATGGTGTCTGTCCCACACAGTGGAAGAGAAGTTGTGATAGACAGGATGGGGCTGTCCAACGCTGGCTTTTATAGCTCATCTCTCCAAGTGCCCGAGTCATTCCATCAATCTTGACTTTAAAACTTTATGCGGTTTAGAAACACAAAACAGAATCGTCACCATTTTATGTCCAGTATCTACACAAAATACTAAATAGTTTGAGGTACATTACATTACAGGCATTTAGCAGACGCTCTTATCCAGAGCGATTTACAGTTTACAATCCATTTATAAGCTGGTCTGAAAAATAACCTTTCAGTGTCCCACCTATTGAACCTGCAACCTTAATGTTACAAGCCCAGTTCCTAACCATTATACCACACTGCCTGCCTAGAAAAAGGTAGAAGTCAAAATAATTTCAGTATGTCGCACGTGTTAGATTTTTGACGTTGAATCCATCTCACCACCTGTCATTACAGGGACTTTTGGAAACCACATGACATAAAAGATTTATTTTGCGTTCAACTCACAATATGCCAAATCTCATCCTGCGTCCAAAACGTCAACTACCTGGTGTCCCAATGCATGTGAAAGTCACATTGTCCTTCAGCGGTTACTGTGGCATTATCAGGATCACAGTGTTCAACGTGACATTCACACTCGAGCTGGCGCCTTTATCGGTGAACGTTTGACAACAATAAGACCTGCGGTTATTTGAACACCAATACAAATCCATGATCCAAAATTCAGTAACCTGAGCTTATAATACTCTGGACTTTGACAAATGATTATTTATTATTTAGTCTAAACAGTTTATAGGGGTGGCCAGGGGGACCCCACCCCCATTCCCCCCATCCATAGGGCCCCCCTTCCCCCAACCACTAAACAGCCACCCCACCCCCAATCAAATAAGGACTAAAAAACAAACGTGCGCATACGTTAAGCTACAAAACAGTTTTAACATCACATACTGCGCTCCAGTCCTTTTGTTTCAGAGTTTAAAGAGTAAAAGTGACAGACTTAAGATGCTGTTGTACCCTTGAGCAAGGTACTTAACCTGAATTGCTTCAGTAAAATATCCAGCTGTATAAATGGATTGTATGTAAAGAAATGTAAACTGTGTAAGTGGCTCTGGATATGAGCATCTGCTAAATGCCTAAAAATGTTTTAAAAAATTAACACTTTTTTGTTGTTGATAATGTCTTTGTAGGTGTTTTCCTGTTGATTGTGAGCTGTGGCAATAAATCTGAATCGTAATTTGAAAAAATAAATGTCAAATAATAATAATAAAATCCGCTGGTGGACTCACCGGTGGGGAAGGAGAGTCGGGGGGCCAGCTGCGCCTGACAGGCAGGAAGGATCGCCAGGGCAACCAGCGCTAGCCTCCAGAGCGCCATGCTGAGCGAGAGGGAGAGAGAAACGATGGGGCTCTTCTACGCGTGGCGGCGGTGTCTTCAACGTCGGTCAGAGCGGCTTGCTATCGGCGGCGACTGGCGTCTGGCTGACGGGAGAGGAAGACGAGCATGTGAAGAGGAGAGTGTTGAGGCACTTCCCCTGGTCCCCGGACCTTGGTGTCATTGCATCTGTGGGAGAAAAAAAAGGGTGGCAAAATGATTAACCCTTTGTTCGCAACGATACTGTCACACCCTCAAACTAAACCGAAAAAAACCACACAAAAAACTAAAACCCAATGCATCATGGGAATGAGTCATCCCCCCCCTCGTGGGCATGAGATAGTGATTGTGTTCTAAACCACTTCCTCAACTGTTGTTTCCCCCTGAGCAAGGACCGCTTTCAGTTGGCGCACAAAACGACTTGATGCAAATACGCAGCAGAAAAAATCCATTCCAGAAAAAAGGTATGATACCCCCACAGATCACCATCAGATGAATGTTGCTGAAACAGATATCACGATGTATTCACATACATTTTTTTTACCCAAATATGAGACAATGCACAAGTAGAATGGAGATATGCCAAAATGGGCCCAATGGAAATAGCATGTAAACGTGTAGATCAGGGGTGTGGAACCCGTTCCATCGAGGGCCGAGTGCACGCAGGGGCCATTTCACTCATTCGCTCACTTCTTCAAGCAAGCAGGGGAACCGTTTAACGTCCCCTGGTGTAGGGCTTTGGTTTGCAACACAAACACGTATACACTCGGCCCTCGATGGAATTAGCTTTTCTACAACCCTGGTGCAGACGGTCAAACATCACCTCACTTCTCCCCGGCTTCGTGGCACCTGCCCGGAGCTCACTTGCCAAGCCTAGTCCCCGGGGATTTCCGTCGGCCCAGTACCCAGCTGCCCAGAGTCAACCCCCCACCCCTGCCATGTGTTAGCCAGATGCTGCTGGCCCAGACCCTAGCTGCTGGTTCCATCCAGCGCCCTGCCCTGCTATCTGGAGGGATGAGGTCCACCCCATCGGTGGTCTGTTAAGCCTCAAGAGCCTCAAGGACTATTTGTTTTTCTCTGTATCCCACCATTTTCCAGGAGTTCATCTTGAACTCCAGTTTCCCACATTGGCTCTAATGGTTTTCTGTTTTTTTATTCCCTCTGGAAAATGTCAATTGTGAAGCGCTGTGTGACAACCTGTTTGTAAATGGCGCTATACAAAAATACAGATTGATTGATTGATTGAGATTGATTATAACCAACAATCTGTAAAGGGACTGGTAAAGACCATGATCAGTTGATCAACTGAATCGGGTGTGGTAGTGCTGGGCTAGAACAAAAACCTGCCCCCTTCCCAGATAAGATTGGACAAGACTGGACTAAAAAGGCACTACAACTATAGTTAGGCTCTCAAGGAGCCTGGCCACTTTAGCTACGAAGGCAGGTTCTGGTTCTGGTTCTGGTTCTGGTTCTGTTAGCAGTGCCCCCAACCCCTCAGCTTCAGAATAATAAACCATCACAGTCTTGGTTTGTTATGATCGTCAATACTCGATCGATTACTCATGTCTGCCAGCCTGGAGGATTAACACGGATGTGTCCACCTGTGTGCCTGTGTGTGTGTGTGTGTGTGTGTGTGTGCCTGTGTGTGTGTGTGTGCCTGTGTGTGTGTGTGTGTGTGCCTGTGTGTGTGTGTGTGTGTGTGTGTCACCTTTACCTACATGATGGCTGACTCAGACCCCAGCCAGGGGCAGGAAGCGTTGTTCACGTACGCCGTTGACCGTTAATGTCCAGTACCCTCCGAAATTATTCACACCCTTGATAAAGGCGAGCAAAGGCGGCTTTGTGAAATAAACAGCAAACAAACATGCAAAATCTTTTTTTTCCGCATTTGTAAAAAACAATATATTTTTCCCATTCTTTGCACATACGATATAATTCATTGCCTGTGTTGTTTATTTTACACAACGTTCTTTGCTCACCTGTCTGAAGGGTGTGAATAATTTTGGAGGGTACTGTGCAACCACCGTACCGATTCTCAGCCCATGTTGAAGATGGGGTCCGTTCGACAAAACACTAAACACACAATGGGCCTAATTTATCAAAAACATTTTTAATATGCGCTCAAGTTTCCCCTGTAAAATTATACGAACAA
This sequence comes from Aldrovandia affinis, assembly GCA_029706075.1. Lineage (NCBI taxonomy): Eukaryota > Metazoa > Chordata > Actinopteri > Notacanthiformes > Halosauridae > Aldrovandia > Aldrovandia affinis. The sequence continues at coordinate 73,895 of JAINUG010000415.1, forward strand.
ACTGTCGCCGTTCTATCAAACTATCAAACGTTCGGAGGCACTTAGTTTAAATCGTAAGAAAATCGCATAAGATCTTCTTGTTTGCCTCATTAAGTCTCGCTCTAAGATGTTGCACAGCCTCAATAGAAGGGTTCTAGGGAATCGGAACCGGCTCATGAGCCACCCAGAAAAGTCAGACCAGTATCTGAAATGCAATCTCGCCAATTCCTCTAATAGCGCAGGACTTTACAGCATTTTGGCCCTTTAAATAATATTTCTCATCAATTCATTATTTAAAAAACAAAACTGCAATTATGAAATCATAGTAACTCTTTGTAATGCCATTACTCATACATTTTTGTTTTAATTAATTAAAATAGTATTCACAACCAATTTATGTTAGTTTCTTTATAATTTATCTTTCTTTATGATATTTCAGTATTTCAGGACAAAATACATAGACAAAGAAGCCTACTTAATGACATCAATAAAAATGAAAGACTCGAGTTCAAAGACGAACTGCGGAGTTTACACACACTCTGCGCGTGGTCTCAGGTTTTGGTAAATTTCCTTCGCATGTCCGCAAGTTGGACTCCCAAAAACGTTGATAAATCCCAATTGTCATGTGTAATTGTTGACACAAAGGTAGAAATTACGCGAAATTCAGTTCGTATGTTGCTTGATAAATGAGGCCCATTGTACGCAGATCAACCTGAAGAGGACTACTGAAAAGTACTTTGTTACGCAATTTTGGAATTTAAAAGCAAAAACTTTTTTTTTTTAAGCAATGGCCCTGTTGAATGGTACACACAACAAATATACACACTAAATCTGGGCTGACAGGCTTATTCATATTGGGCTATTTATTAGCACAAGCTGGTAAAATAAATGAATTAAGGCTGAAGTGGCTGTCACACAAACCTTCAACAGGAAGAGGAGTCTGCATCCACTCGTCTCCATCTGGAGTATAAGCAGGCCTGGAGAGGCTAAACCCTGCTTTAATAGAAGCGAAAAGTGTCTAATTAAGATCAATTAACTGCTAGTTACAATTCAGAGGTTGCAATTATGGTTAGAGCTAAAACCAGCATCCACAGAGGTTGAGAACCACTGGCTTCGACCAATATCTGTCGCATCGCTTTTGCAAATTCCTACGCCAACATGGGGAGAAATTCCATTGGCTCCCACAGACCAGCCACGAAACCCCTTGCAGGTGTGCAGCCCTGGGACAGGCACAAATCCCAGCCATCATAAACAAAATGTCAGAGGGGAACATTGGTCTGGGAGCCAAAACAGCAAAGGCGCAAAGTACGCTCCTTGCAGATGTGAAAACCACTGCCTAGCAACAGGCAACATGAGAGTCCCACATCTCCCAATAGCCCCCCCCCACCCACCCGCCCATTAAACCATTAAGGTTCAGCTTTTAATTTAGTGGGATTTCAAATCCTCCCACAAACTCATGCCAGATGCATGGCTGAAGTGAACTCATTAAACATCAAGACATCACCAAGACGCAGAGACGCAGAGACGCCTTCATTCATAATTTGAGCGACTCGTTTCCTTCTCGATTGTCAAAACAACACTTTTTGAAGAGACCCATTTTAAGTTAAGATGTACTCCGATGTGCCCCACTAACAAAACTAACGGACCCCGCGCTGCACACAGACAGCGATAGAGCTTCAGCTCAACACCTCTCCCCTCTCGGAAAAAACGGATCTCTGGGGCGGCTTCCTTGAGACCGCAGAACTAGCTCTGACTGAGCGGAGCCCCCCGGCAGCCGTGTCCAAGGCCGACAGAACGGGTTTAACGGCCAATGGGACTCATGGGATCAACTTCCTCCTTAAAAATATCCCGGTCTCTTTCCAGTGCGCTCCTGCATGCCTTTTTATTCCGGTCCCCAGGGTCCCCCACCACAGCCTCCTGACCAGCCTCCCGGGCCCTGCTGTGCGTGTGTGTGACCTCCACCGACCCCAGCCAACCCAAATCCCACCAGTGACACCACAGAAGAAGAGCCTTGGCCTGTCGCTAACAGACCGCACAGCGCATTACTCAAGAACGTGCTTTGTATCCCCCCCCGAGATGAGGTTCTCTGAAACACCGACACAGATGAAGAAAGTTGGCACTTGTTCAGACACACACACACACACACACACAGACGTCTCTCTCTCACACACACACACACGCACACCCGTCACACCCGTCACACACACACACACAGAGACGTCTCTCTCGCACACACACACACACACACACACACGCGCACCTGTCACACACACACACACACACAGACGTCTCTCACACACACACACACACACACACACGCGCACCTGTCACACCCGTCACACACACACACACACACGCGCACCCATCACACACACGCGTCTCACACACAGCGTCTCACAGATTCCTTTAGAGCCTAATCAAAAACAGAAACCATCTGGACGATTTTTATCTGAAGTCCAGGACGTTATGCACCGGGCCTATCGGGAGCCATCTCTGTGGAACCTGTTCACCGGGATGTCAACGAGCAGAAAGCTTAGTGACGGTCGCCTTCGCGCTCGCCCCACCCGCCGCTCCGCGTGTGCGCGTGTTGCCCGGCGACGGCTGCTCGGCACGCATTCACCTGCATGACTCGATCAAACGCCTGGCGTTCGTGCCCCCATGCCTTTGGAGGTGGCGAAAGACGACGGTTGAACATTTCACCAATCGGTGTCATGGGCTTACTTCACCCCGCCATCACCCCCCTCCCTCTCCCTCTCAATCTCACACCCCCTGTCCCGGGGTGTAACAATATTAAGGGGGGTGGAAGAGTCTCACAGACTTCACTGTTTAAGGAGAGAGAGAATTGTTTGGAGCAGTCTCGCATGCACAGATCTACGGCTGTGTCGATCTACTGATCCAGTTGGAAGTTGTGAGTATATTTTTCACAGTGCTGCATTGCTACTCTGAATTTCACCATTCAGGAGAATGATGCATTTAGCTCAGGGGACAGATTATCTCACTTCTATGGTACCACAATGTTTCCCTGCTGTTGAGTCCCCACAACAGCACAATGAAAAGGATCCATTTTCAAAACCTTCACGAGCCCCTGTATTTGCATGCCAACAGTGTGGCGTGCCGTGTCATCGGCCTCCTCTCGCCCGCGATCCTTGGCTGCTGCCCTTGTGAAAAGGGAGGGCTTATCTGATCGCGGGCCCGCACAGAGTTGACAGCCCGTGCGAAACAGACCGAGAGCAGAGGCTGTCTCGTGCATTATAAATCAGACGGGCCAATTCAAAGTATTCCGACCGTGACACAAGTCACGCAACCGGATAACCGTAACCCCAATAAGTCAGTATCTCGGTTATGAGATGCGTCATCGCCGCGTCGCGGTTAACGCCACGCGCACAGGAACATCAGCTGCCGTCGCATTTCACGGTGCACGTTAACAGACTGTTCGGCATATGACCGCAAACAGGGATAGGGGCCGTCAACTGTAATGCTGTCCGCATGCAATTGTAGTCACTGACGGGCTGGGCCAGTTCCAACTTGCCACTGGTGTTCAACCCCCTACCTCATTGTTGATTACCCATGCGGTTTTAATACAAGGTTCAACTAAGGCGCTTGGCTATGATCCAGCATCAATTCCGATACTTGGCCACCTCCACCAAGGCATGAGCCTTTATTAGCGCATGTGCCTTTTAGTCAGCAGCGAATCAAAAGACCTCGATCTGATGATCAGGGGGTCATTCCACAAACCAGCCAGTGTCACCTTATGAGAACCCCCCTGCTACCCAATACAATACAATACTAATAATGTAATGTATGCCATTTAGCAGACGCTTTTATCCAAAGCAGTAGTGAATGCATACATTTTTCAGCATATGTGGCCCCAGTGGGAATTTAACCCACAACCTAAGCGTTGCCAACGCCGTGCTCTACCTACTGAGCCACACAGAACCACGTACAATCATTTAGCAGATGCTTTTATCCAATGCGACTTACAGAAATTGCATTCACCTCAAGTAGATGAACAACCGCACTACACTACACTGGGCGGCAGTGTAGTGTAATGGATAGGGAACTGGGCTTGTAACTCAAGAGGTTGCTGGTTCAATTCCCAGGTGGGGCACTGCCATTGTACCCTTGAGCAAGGTACTTAACCTGAATTGCTTCAGTAAAATATCCAGCTGTATAAATGGATTGTAGGTAAAAGAAATGTAAACTTTGTAAGTCGCTCTGGATAAGAGCGTCTGCTAAATGCCTAAAATGTAAAATGCAACCACTTGATGCTACGATGTCTAAGCACATCATTCGTCAGGTACACAAACAAGGGTGTTAACACGCACAACAAAAAAAAAAAAAATTTTTCCACCATTAATAATGCAGGAAGTCCAGTCGGGAGGACGTCACATCTTCGTGTGAAAGTCTTTCACAGAACAGCACTGCGTGCAAACAAAACACTGTTTGTTCCGGGCTTGGGAGATACAGCTCGCCGTTATGCTATTTCGGTATACAGCATTTGTGATAAATGATAACATCATGGCCTGCAACGTACACAGGCTACCCAGCACAGGCCGATTTGCATGGAAACTTGCATATTTATCTGTAGCTACGCAGACACGGCACACCCACGTGTGCTGCTGCCAGCCTCTGCCATTCACATCAATAATCAAAATCTTCCGGTTCTATCACAAAATGGAGAACGAATGTCTTGGTCTTCGTGGGGAAACCTCTCCCACCGCACACCGCACCCCCACCCCTTATCCACACAAAGCAGATGGCAGAATAACGGTTAGGGAACGGGGTTAGTTACTCAGAGGTTGCAGGTTCAATTCCCGGGTGGGGCAGTGCCGTTGCACCCTCGAGCAATGTACTTATTGCTTCAGTAAAATATCCAACTGTATAAATGGATTGTATGTACACTGCCTGGCCAAAAAAAAAGTCACCACCTAGATTTAACTAAGCAAATAGGTAGGAGCTTTCCATTGGATAATTACTGCAGTGATTAATATGTTTTAGCTGGCAACAAGTTATTTAACCCTAACTGATGCAGTGAGTAGCTTCTCATTTCTTACAACAACCATGTCGGAAGACATATCCTGTGGTCGTGGAAAAGATGTGAATCTGTTTTAGAAGGGTCAAATTAGTGTGTGACTTTTGTTTTGGACGGGCAGTGTATATGTATGTATGTATGCACTGGATAAGAGTGTTGTAAACATGTAATGTAAACAATGCGAGAACACCAAAGCTAGCAGACTTATGCTAGAGCGTGATGAGTTAACAAGCAGCAGGCGCAATACGCGGGGGAGCTGCCAGAGAGATTTGCCTCCGGTACCGTGGAAACGGTTGCCGGAGGTGAAGGATGTGCCCCGTTGCCTAATGCTGTGACTCTAGGCCTTAGCATAATCCTCCTGACTCACCTTCAGGCCCTGAGCCAGCCTAGGTGCAACCCGGGAGCGACATTATCGATTAGCCCAAAACCATCACTTCACGACATGGCGTGTCCGACGGTTGATACCGGGCCTCTGCTCTGCAGCAGGCACCAGCTGGGCCTATACGGGTGACTGCCAAAATAAAGGAAACACTTGTGTAAATTAGGGGTTCTGGCGGCTCTGTTATGGTGTGGGGTGCATTTTCCTGGCATGTTTTAGGTCCACTCAACCCCTTAGAGGGCAAGGTAAATGGCAATAAACACAAAGCCATTCTGAGTGATCGCCTTCATCCTACGGTGAAGCATTTCATCCTGACAGGGTGTTGAACGCCCCCATCCCCAGGGTGTTGAAGCTGTTCTGGTGGCTTGTAGTGGCCTATTAAGCCACTTTATGTTGGTGGTTCCTTTATTTTGGCAGTTATCTGTATACGGAGACGCAGTAGAGAGCTTTGAGTCGTAGAAAACCGGCCCGAATTTAAGGACTGTGCGTGGGGCAGAGAGGCCTGTTCTCTGGGAATCGATCAGCAGGTTCTCTTTCAATCGTTTAACACAAACCTCTGTAGGGGAATCAAACTCAATATTCATCCACCCCGGGGGAGGGAATTGAGCTGGGCGTGTCCAGGACAGACCACATCAATGGTACTTGATATCTAGGTGCTCAGTGTCACCAAACCAAACACCTGGGTTTTTTATTCTCCCTCTGAAAAACCGTCAGGGCTTCTTAATAAGGCGACTGAGACCGAGGCAAACCTCTGCACACACAGATGTTTGATGGTACCTGTCTTTAAATCTGACCTCTCAGGAGTGGGGAGGGGGGCGGACATAGCAGACTGGAGGTAAAAGACTCTCTTCACCGTCAAATATTTTGTCACTTCACACTTCGCCTCAAAGCTTGCCTAAATGCCTAACCCCTTGCTTAAACCCCCCCAGTTAAGCGTGGGACCAGGGTCAGTTCAGACAGCACACATTTCTTAATGGAGCTTTACTACTTAAAAACAACCCCCCAAAAAAAAAAAAAACCTGTAGGCTCGTACCAATGTGGTACAGATTATGGGGCTATGGCATGGCAAACAGGCACAAATCTCCCCTTTGTAGGACTGTACTAGCCCGAGAACTTAAACATAACAATAGAGAGGAGGTGAGGAGGCCTGTTTATGGAAGATTCCAAGGAAACAACATGCTAAGAAGGGCTTATAGAAAGATAAACTGCCACAAGGGGTTTGATAGTACATCCAACGTCTCCAAAACATAAATTCAATTTAAAAAAGAGCAACCTTTTACATCCCTTTGTCTGGGCTGTGGGCACGTGTGACAAGGAGGAAGACAAGGAGGAGAGATATTCTCCGGGGATAACGCCTGCGAAAAGGCTTTGATCCCAGAGCTAGGCCGCTGTGCCGTTGCCATGACGACGACGACAGATCTGGCTGGCCCCGAGAACGCCCGGGCCTGCCAAAGGGTTTTATTACCTCCGAGTGCGCGTGCGCGTACGCGTGATCCTGCGTGTGTACGCGAGAACAATCCAATTTACGACGTCCGCCGAAACACATTGCGCCTCTAATTGGAAAACATGACACGAGTGTGCGAATGCAATTATACCACCGGCCCGTGCAGCGACACTCTCGGGTTTTGCCCCCCACTGTGGGAAAGAGCAGAGCGTATTCCGCCCAGCACTCGACTCGGTAAAGGCAGGCGAGCTCAAACGTACAAAGGCATGTGGTGAGGGGAGCAGATGCATGCCTGAACCGCGAGCGCTTGTCTCGAGACTCCCCCTTCGAGACCAGACAAAAACACGGGGCAGGACGGCGGTGTTCCGTTTCAGCAGACGTGCGTCTCTCGCTGTGCAGAGCTAGCTACACATTTGATCCAGGTGCGCCAGAAATAAAGCACCCCTCTGCACCGGAATCTGAAACATACCTGGCCGTGCCACATCAAAAGGCTGGCCGCCAGTTACGACCCATGCCGTAGATCTGCGCCTGTTTCACGGCGGACATGGTCTCTTCTCCCCCCGCCCCCCACCCACCAGCTCGACTCGACTCGGTCCAAGAATGATTGTGTGTGTGTAGGAGAAACACTGCCTGTCACGCCGATGTTCTGTCCTCGTTTTTCTCGAAAGCAAACAGAAATCGTACGTGACAGCGCTTCCTGCGTAAAAAAATATCTTTAAACAAGCAGAAATGGAACAAACTCTTGACAAGCTACAAATCAAAGCTGGGAGTGGTTTCGTATTCAACAGATATAGCGTTAGCCTACTGTGCAACTGGAGCGAGATAAGCAGATACATATTAAATACAAACGTAAACATTACTTTTTTTCTTCTCTTCGTCATTTGATTTAGTATCAGCTGTTGTCCTGTCGTGTTGGTGTGCCCGCATGCTGAAGCGAGAAATGGATTGAAGTCGACATCTTAACAGAACTCTATTCAAAATAGCCCCCCACCCCACCACCACATTATAGCTGCGGAAAGAAGCAGGGTGAACGACAACATTTATAAAAGTGCTTGCCGTTTCGACTTCACTGACAAATATTGATCAAAACTCGCTTGTTTTCTCTCTCTCTCTCCGTTTGCCGTTCTTGATTCATACACACGACTCTAGCCCAAGGATGTGCTATCCGAAATTTCCACAGTGCAAATTCCAGGGAAAGCTAAAAGCAAAAGGGATTGCATAACAAAACCATTGCTCCCCCTAAGACACATTGAAAACATCGACCACATTCTACTCCCCAAACATTCCAGCGTTCCCGCGAGCTGGGGGCGGCACGTGTTTTTCAGAAGTTCATCACTAATCACTTTAAAGCACCCCCACCCCCCCCCAAAAAAAAACAGTTATTTGATGCGACATTAAACATCTTTTCTTTTTCCTTTTCTTTTTAGCAGACGCTCTTATCCAGAGCGACTTACAAGATAAAAAAATTATAAAAACATAACCTAATATCACATACATTATCATATGTACACTGCAAATTAATAACCAAACGGTTACACTGCACGAGCGTGGATGTTGCTACAAATCGTCACACCAGTGATTCACCTGAACCTGAACACCTTTGACTAGCGTCAGTTTTCTTTCTGTCAGATATGGAACACGCAGTTGATCTGTGGAAAAGTTGCGTTGTTTAATTTTACACAACATTACACCCCCCCCCATTACATCCCCTTTTCTCACCTCTCCGCAAAAAGCGTACCATTGGATTTTAAACTGTTCGAATTCTTCCATTTTCTCCCAGCTGGTATCTCGCGTCCCCGCATGAATGTTGTTCCCAGCTTCAGGCTTGATTCGGCTTTTCGACGCGAGTCAGGCGCACACTAACCTGTGGTAAGCTACAGTCTCGACCACTTCGCTAACCAGCTACCTTGTTCCAGTCCTTCCTCGCCCCTCCTTCTGATCTTGTCGCCGCCGTGCACCAACAAAGGAACGCCGAATTGTCAGCGCTGTGCCGGAGCGCTTTATCGACGCCTGGCCCCGTGCAACGCTCACGGGTTTAATAAAACAGAGCGTAGTAAAAACGTGTCTGCCACCTAGTGGCGCGTATTAGGCACGCATGCAATAATTCAACGAAGGAAAATTAGAATTCTAGTACAAGAATAAAGTATTTAAAAAAAGAAACAAAAAACAGTTCCATTACCAGTAGGCCACTAGAGCCAAAATGGCTCATCGTGACCTTTAAGGTAGTACGTAACAATGAAATACATAAGGAGAACTGGTGAAAATCAGAGTGGGGTTTTGGCTGACTGTACAAGAATTATACCAGTTAGACGAATTAAACCGCGGGATTTCCCTGGAGCAGGAATAGATTGCACAGAAAGATTCAAGCGGGAGAAGGACATACGAACCGCCGAAGTTGCAATACTCCTAAAATCAAATAACAGATAACAGGTTCTGCAGCATAGAACCCTGTTATCCCTAGAGCCCCTGTTAGTTTCCGAACTCTTATGTAATAATTCTGCACGCCACCAAGTCAGCACGAGACCATCTGAACGGTGGTTTATGTAAAAATGTACTCTGTGTCTGTGCCACGTGTTTTAACAAATATATTCGACTCATAAAAGGCATCGCCATTTCGCTATTGTCATGTTCAATATACAAGCATGCAAAGTAAAAAAAAAAAAATTAATCCCAAATAAGGGGAAACAGGCATGGATTTCCCTGGCAGTTCCGGGTTGTGTCTAGTACTAGAACTCTGGATTGCACACCCATTATCTATATAAATATTTTGGTGGGGGGGAAAAAGAATACTCATATAAACCACCAACAGTAGTTGAGAAACTTCCCACAACATCAATAAAAAAAATATTTCATTTATCTCAGAAACCCTGAAAAGTGCCAAACTCTCGGTGCTGTGCATAGCTATATATGGGCATTCCCGTCAACAGGTATGTACAACCCCCCCTCAAACCATCACTGGGTGCTGATAACTGCAATCCATAGGCCCCTACATAAACCACTAACAATTACACACCACAAAGGAACCGAATACAGCTGTAAGAGGAAAATGCGGAATTCACATGCAGAACGCAGAGGTGGTGACGGTGGAGGTGAAGTCCAGCGCTTCAGCACCGAAATACGATCTCTAACGATGCAGCGCACCTTCCCAGGGCCCAAGTTGCCAAATTGTACTGATGTACAATATTTCACCCCGGGTGGTCAAACGTCAGCCCATTTGGCTCAGATTAGACCGTAGCTAAATGGACCCGTCGTCTCGCGCTTGCAGTTGCTATAAACTTCAACAAAAGCGGATGAAAAAAACCATATGCGCAGATCTTGAAGTTGAAAATCCCACCATAGTTGAAATTAGTCGACAGGGTGCATTTCGCAATCGATAAACGGACAAAATGCTGCTGCTGAAATGAAACAGAAATTCATAACGGTTTTAGGACAAGAGATGTGAACCATTTTATTGTCCCACAATAACAAGTACAACCGAGCACTTTAAAATGGTTCTATGTGGCTCAGTGGGTAGAGCATGACGTTGGCAACGCTTAGGTTGTGGGTTCAATCCCCACTGGGAACACATATACTGGGAAAAAAAGTATGCAATCACTACTCTGCTTTGGATAAAAGCGTCTGCGAAATGGCATATATCATATTATAAAACACCCAAATATTAATCACAAATTTACCTTCGACAATAGGCCTACCTAAGTCAGGTGACAAGTGTGCGCATGCACTGCACAGCACAGATCAGAATCCATTTTCAATACAAATTACAATTTGCCATGCTAAAATATAACAAATCGCTAGCCTGCATGTCTAGTTTGTGTTACGTTACGGACATATTTACCATAATATCTAATTACCATACAACCTGACTGCAGACTGTAAATCCCACCTATCGTCAAAGGACAGAAATGACCGAGGCACTATGCCGTGCTCTCTCTCAGCTGGCAAAACCGGGCAGTTTACGAAGCTAACAAAATTCACTCTACCTGTTCAGCGCTGGCGCCAGACCCACGTACCAGGAGAGAAGCGGTGGTTTACTCCGCAGCGACCTGGGGCAGCTCTGTCCTCCTCCTTCGGTCCATAATTCCGTGACAATACAGCCGCGTTGTCTCCGGTTTGTCCCTCTCGCGCACAGTGGCCGTTTGGAGAAGGCGATCAGCGAGTTCGCGGGGGCTGGCTCTTTAGAGCTTCATCTCACTAATTTGTCGGTCATCATAAGCCTAAACCAATTTGCCGCCACATCCGCTATCTTGAACAGCCAGATTGGGCGTCGTGCAGTGGTGCACTGCTACAATTCCCATCGCTCAACGTGTCCCTCATCGAACTAACGCTGGCTTTGATCCCAATCCCAACCTTTAAAAAAAATGTATTTTTTAAAATCGTATTATTGAAAGGATGAGACATACACGCTTGAGCGTGTAGATGAAGTTTATGAGGCTATTAAAAACCGCTCATTCCACCGACGTGGCACTGTGTCGCTCCGCCACTGTCTCACTTTAAAGAGTCAGCTCATCCTGACTGTTTATTTGAGTGTATTTTGTTGCTTAGCCAATGGCACCTGCCCTATAGGTCTCCGTCTGGTCACTATAACCTTCATTAAGGATGGTCTGCATCTACAGATCAGCGGCTCTGACAAAGTTGTCTTGTAGCTGACGGGACTGTAGGCTAATATGATTTAATATGTCAATCGCGCCATTCGCAGCAGTTTCTCGCTCTTTCTCCGTGGGTGTGCTTACAGCTAGGTCACGAACACCGCTGCGAAAGGCGGAGGTAAGACTGCACTGCTAAAGAGAGAAAAGCAGATTTGCAGATTAGAGATGACCTCGAAACAGCCCTGTGGTAAGAGAAAGCTAAGTGTATCGTCACAGGTGCGGAACTGCGCTTCCAAAGCTGGCAGCAGAAAACAGCTAATAATGCACCTTGCCAAAACACCAGTCCCGCAGCGTTGCAAGCGTAACTATGCCAACAGACCAAGTTAAAACCCGTGTTCCCACCATATTCTCGTTATTTAGGAGTCTATGATGTTTATTAGGGCATAAACATCTTGAGCGACATCAACACCTGAAACAAACCCAGCTATCGCACGTTATTATAGTTTCTGCTTTTTTTAATGCGCTGATGTGTTGCTCACAAATATTAGGCCTAGGAAACTGTTCACGGCTATGACGAAGCCTGCCTCTAGGGGGCGCGCGCGGACTGGATTCGCCCAGTCGAAACTGATCAGTACTACATTTACATTTTACATTTTAAGCATTTAGCAGACGCTCTTATCCAGAGCGACTTACAAGATGTGCATTAATACATGGTAGGAACAATCATAGTTAGCGCACGAGATCAGTGCAGGAATACAGCAATAGACATCATTGCAGGCATTGCAGGCATCTGCGTACCATCCCTGTAACACCGGGAAGGAAAAGGTTAGTGACATTTTTTTTTTCAATACTAGCCTAAAATAAGATAGGATAGCCTTTATTAATCCCCGAGGGGGTGGGGGGGATTCGGTTTGTCACAGCAGCATTGGTACAGAAGGCGGTGAAAGAACACACAAGACATACATTAATATTACTATATTTAATATTACTAAATAAATATTAAAAATACCAGAGTAAAACATAGCAGCTATACAGACATACAGAACATCACAGTATACTGAAATACCAGATGCTAGAATACGAGAATAAAAACCTAGCAGCGACCGTACTGGAGGTAGTGCAAATCCACCAGATACACAGCACATACCAGTGTACTGAAGTACTAAAATAATACAATAATACTGAAGATACAATAATAAGCATAGCAGCAATTAGATGATTCTTTGCAACAGTGAGATGTGCAAAGAATGTAGGGTAGGCACAGCAGTAGGGAGTGAGGACATTTAATATGTGTTATTCACTCTAGCATGGTTTTTACTCTGGTTTTTAAATATATTTATCTTGTATTTATTATGTCCTGTAAGTCTTGTGTGTTCTTTCACTCCTGTACCAGTGCTGCTGTGACAAACCAAATCCCCCCCCGGGATTAATAAAGGCTATTCTATTCTATTCTATGGTCAATATTGCTGATGTTGTAGACAATACATCATCATAATATGCAAACCTAGACATTTAGAACTTCAAATGCTCTCTTTTTCCCCTGAACGGATCACTGCCAAGAACTAAAATGTTGTTTATTTGTCCAAACAATCTAATTCGGGTCATTCTGTAAAGTAACAAAGGGTCAATTTATTCTTTCAATTTCAGTGGTACATAGCCTCGCGGGAAACATTTCAGCCCACCTCCTTCGGGTTTTTGTTGTTGTTGTTGTTCTATGGGGCCTTGGCGTGGAAAATATGGTCTCAGTGATTTCCGATGCCTTTGTGACATCTACCCTAAATGTCATGCGACATATTATTTCAGTATCGTGCACATCGGCAAATTCCTGTAAGCTGTCTTTGTAACCACAAAGTGAAAAGATGTAGGGTGCGTAGGGCTGAAGCCATTGGCGCCCACGGAATTTACGCCACCGCTCACGCCCTTTGCGGTGAAGGTCGGTCTCTGTTCAACTGACTTTGCTCGTGCTAAGGTGCGATTCTCTGACTGCACCTTCATCAGTAACTGTGGTCTAACAAAGGGCAATGGTTGGCTTATGAAGACGAGGTCAGCCACCGAATAATTGTCTATTTTCCAACTGGCCTCCACATGCTTGTAAGACATTTTGAAGTTATCTAATTGAAAAAGTATTACGTAAGGCCCATGTTTAAGAGTTAGCTGCTGGAAGCACTTGCTTCATTTTCTGCATTGTTCTATCCAAAACGATGTTTGGTCTTGAGGTAAAAGCAAATGTATTGCAATAACGGCACAGTAACAGTGAGCTCTGAGCGCAATCTCGTTATTCCACGACAACTTCGAAATGCCAGGCAGCGAGAAAAACAACAGTTTAATCAAATTAAACTAGCTATAGACAGAAGCCTAAAGAAACATCTTGATTTTCAGAAGGGGTCATTTTAACGCACGAAGTAGCCCACGGGTTGCAGTGTATTTTTTTGCAGACAGATTTTTTCGCCAAAATCATACTTCTTGATTTTAAAAGTGGGCAGTTAATTTCCAACACTCACAGAGCCCTTTGCAGCCTGGTGCCATAGAAACACTTACGTCCGTTAGTAGAACGTCATTCAGTGCGCAGAGATCAAAAGGATGGGAAAAAATCTTTGAAAAAAAATTGCCTCTGTCTTTTAGTCGACATGTTTATGTATTTTAGTCTACCCTATCAACCGAAGATTCGGTTTTAGTTGATGTTCAAAAGTGTTTTTTCGGTAGAGTCCGTCAAAATAGCACATTCAATAGGTCTGTACTATTGTACCTACATGAATTAAACATGGCACGAAACGCTTAAACATTATACAAGGCTTATAATTATGGCGACACCAAGCTGCTGGCGATGACAATAGGCTTCTTAATAATAATATTAATAATAATAAATAATAAATAAATAATAATAACCATTTTCATACATGTTCCTAGATACATAAATAAATAAATATTATATATATTACCATTACGGTAATTACCATAGTTTAGGGCTACAGATATTGCCTTGACTGATGATGATGATGAATCACTATTTGCGACATTTTTTTTTTATATCACAGAAATTCCACTCAGTTTTATTTATAAAGGACGCGAAACGACAGAATACGTAGGCTACCACAGACGGGGAAGACGAAAGGCCAGGTTTGTTATCCAACGTGAATGAAATCGGGCGCTGATGCTCACTGTCCCCCGTTCTTCCTCGGAATAATGGCCTGCACGTTGGAGTTTGCATTCAATTTTCGACATCACCACAGGCGTGGATACATTACCCAATAGCCTATTTAAAAGCGTGATACATGTAGCCTTCACGCGTGTTTACGCAGATTGCAGCTCACCATTTCCTGTATAGCCTCACAGAGCCGGCGTTGTGGTCTGGCAAAACTCGTCACTGGCCTATATTGGCATAGGCGACCTTTATTTTCGACTAGACGTTTTTATGGGGTGGGTTTGGGGAGGGTCAAATTCAGAGAGACTCTCAATATGCACGCCAGGATACTACTACTGTTTTGCTTTTATTCTTTGAAAGGTCAGTTGAAAAAATATACAATAATTGTTTATATATTTGTGTGTGTGTGTGTGTGTGTGTAAAATGTGAAATCTTTCTATGAAATATTATTCATATGCGAAATGTAGCCTATACGTTTATGAATAGGTATTTGATATGTAGATCTCTTAGATTGCTTTGTAAACTAAAAGAAGATATAGATGCATTTAGGCCCTCGTGGAACCATTTCTTGAAAGGGGATTTTTTTACTCTTTGTGGTCAGCATCTACACGAAAAGCTACTTAAGTTTCTTAATCTGTTATTTATTATAGGCTACATGATTCGTATTTTAAATGGATTTAAATCTGAAATATAATGCATTATAGGTTTATGCTAATTATAGCCTCCATATATTATGTGCATGCTTTATGTGCTAATTACATCATTCATTTTGCTGTACGAATTTGACAAAATTGTAATTTTCCGTGACGCATTTTAAATACATGCTGTTTAAAAAATGTTTTATTATTAAACATTTTCAGAAAAAGAAGTTCCTTGATCAACAAGAGTGTAATATATTGCACCTCTGTACAACCCGATATTTTCCGCGTTTACCCTTAAGGAATATATATCTCATTATTCATATTACTATAATAATATCCTATATTAATATTCTTAATACAGCCTATAGGCAATATTTTGTAGAGCATATTCAAGGAGTTAACGATGTTGTCCCGCTGCTGTAACTTTACACTGTTTTGAAGATTTGAAAACATGCACGCGTATTTTTTAAAAGATGACAAAAAAGGTATAGGCATATTCTAGCCTTGTTAAACAATTTGGACTACGATTGCCTCCAAATGGCGAGATACACGACACCTATCCTAATAAGGGTTTTGAAAACTGCTGTAATCAAACGCATATAACACACATTTTCCATTCGTTCACAGCCCAGCCTGTATCCCAGTTTCCAGAGTTGGTGGAGGTGGAGGCTGGCGGTACTGTCCGTTTACACTGCGATGTCGAGGGATTCTTTCAACACTGCTACACTGTTGTTTGGATGAGAATAAACCCCAGAACCATGAAAATGAGCACCTGTAAGTTCATCAGTACTGAACACGCGACCCTACAAAAAGTGTGTTCTATTAATATCGAGAACCCAACAGTCGACGACTCAGGGAGTTACTACTGCTCAGTGATACACGGCAAAGTGATCTACATCGGGAACGGATCAACGCTAATAGTGAGAAAAGGTGACTATGTGGAATACCCATGAAAACAATACTGAATAATATATTAATTCGCCTTAGGAAGTGGAAAATAGTGATTTATTGGAATGTTTTATGTTGAACTTTTTTAGATTAGGCTAACGTATTAACTAATTAACATTAGATTGTCAAAATACTCTGAATTAACGCTTTACTAAATCTCATTGGGTAGACATAAGCGCGCCTTTCCAAACAGCCCAATGGTGATTGACTACAATCGATTTGCTTATCGACAATTTATTGCTAAATATTTATCGATACATATCTATTTGCATGTTGTGGTTGTTGTTTTTATTGGTCATCTAATTTCGCCCTTTATGTGATTTTTAATCACGTGCTCAGTAACTGTTATTCCAGCCGGACGTTAGTAGTACTATAACCACTCTACTTTGATGTTTTCACTTGTCGCTACAGAAAAAAGCACCGCACCCCCACCAATCGAAATCCTCTGGTCGTCGGACAAAATCCACTGGCCAATCGTCCCCTCACGTGTTTGGTGTCCGGTGTAGTCCCGCAGCAAGCCCGTGTATTCTGGCTGGTAGACGGGGAAGAGAAAAGCGGGTTGACCGGATCCATTTGGACAAAAGACGGTGATGCGGTCATAGAGTCTACCCAAAACCAGGTCCTGGTTCCTGCGGAGGTGTGGGAGAGAGGAGCCCCGTGTACCTGTGTTGTGGAGTTCGATGGGAGGATTGCTTCCAAAAGCGTGCAAAGACAAGACCTTACAACCTTTACACACGAAGGTCACTGATGTTGATTCTTTATATTTGTATATTATATTGTTTATATGTAGCCTACATTTCTTTATATTCACAAATACATACACCAACCCGGTGAGCGCATACAGCCGTTCGTGAAAAACTGAATAAACGGTCTAAATGTGTATAATACATTACACAAAATTATACGCACCCTGGGGCACTTTAAAACGAATGTAGTCATAGAAATGTTTTTTTCTGCTTCGTTACAGACCAGGAAATTTCAATCGAAATATTTGTTTAAAGGCTGTACATTTACATTTACACTTTAAGCATTTAGCAGACGCTCTTATCCAGAGCTGTCGTTTTATAGACCCGTATAAATAATATATATATTTTTATAAATAATATAAGAAAGTAATGTTTCTTTTTTAAAGCTGCAACTAGTGAAAAATGTGATCGAGTATAAAAAATAACAATAATGTGAGAAAACAAACATAACACAAGATACAATGTGTGGCTGATGACAGGTTTTAGCTAGTGTTGAAGAAATTCAGCGCATGGCTCTCAATTAAGCTTATTTACTAGTTTTTTTAGTGAGAAATTAATTACTCTTTGTTAACTTAACTTATTTGTTTCAGGGGCTCACGTGGATAGAATAACTTGTATAAATGCTTTTTACTTGCACCCCTCTCTGAGAACAAACTAAGCGTTGCCAACGCCATGCACTACCTACGGAGCCACACAATAACCACGACTCACTGCGTACGCTGGTTTTCATTCCAACCACACCTGCAACCTCTGAGTTGTAACGAGCTGTTCTTACTGTCGACACTTGTAATGTCTAGCGAAGGATGATTTACCTTCCACATTATGTCAGGCATAGCTATGCATGTCATGCAGAGTAAATGTCCCATATTCAAAGCCCAGGGGGGGTTCGAATTTACATTTAGAAACGCGTATATGGTGAAATCATTACATTTTTACATTCACATTTTAAGCATTTGTCAGACGCTCTTATCCAGAGCGACTTACAATATTAACAGTGCCAGAGGTGGAATCCTGCCAAAGGTTGTCTTTAGTTCCCGGGTAGATGCACAGCTGCAGCACGGGCACAAATAACCCGAGTAGTTAATGCTGCTTCCTCAGAAAGCGCGTCAGTAGCCTACCTGACATTTAAAAAATGTCAGAAAAGAGAAAAGAGCGAACCGCAAGCCGAACCGAACTCCAGCATTGGACCCACGGACTGCCGGAATTATTGGGCCCGCTGCGCTGTCCCGGGGGGTGACCGTGAGCTGCGGACTTCATGCGGCTGAGAGGGCTGCGAAATGCCTGACCGGTCGCCAAGCTCCCGCGGAAAAGTGCCAGTTTCCAAAAACCCGAGTGTGGATTTGGATGTGCACTGCAATAGCACCGTCTTGATTCGTTTTCCTTTGCAACCTGGGAGATTAGTCACTGCATAAATCCTGCAAAATGGGCTTTGCGAAGCGCCATCACTCATTAGGCTACTATCTGCAAAAATGCCATAGGCTACTTGTCTCTGAAAACGCGTTTTCTGCGGACGCCACGATTGGCCAGGTCTTCCGAAAGATCTGTCATGTTACATTTTGTTCTATCGTTCTGAAATGGGCTTTATAATTTTGTCAATCTTAGACGTAGCCTATTTATTTTGATCAATCTAATGATAGTTAATTAAAATATATTTGTAAAATGATATGCTAGTTCCTATATTTTTACATATTTATACACCTGTCAGTTGATTTATTCTCCGTTGCGTCTGACAAGCCGTTCCCTTATTCTGCCGTTTGGCATTGTGCGTAAGCAGTCATAGGTGTGTGTAAATTTACACCCAATCTCAAACAACCGTATAAATGAATACATCTCGAATGCGTAGCCTATAATATCCCCACAAACGACTTAGTATCAAATCTGTGCGTATACGCACCTGATAAATGACTTCCCTGGTAAATTAAACTAAAGCATTTGTGAAAAATGAAGATTTCAATGACCGAGTAAATGGCAACGAAATGGGAAATCTGCTAGTTTAAGGAAGAATTACGGTAGAACGCACGTTGTCAATAACCTAAATTGATCAAGAGATCAAGAGATGGCTGTAGCAAAAACCAGCAAACTCAAGGGAGGGCCTCCAGTACCAAGTTTGGGAACCACAGACCTTTGGCATAGGATAATTATACTGTTATGATGTTTAACCTTTGCCCATCTTCCAGAGAGCGGTGACGTGTGCGCTGTGCTGCTCTATGGAGCCATCGCTGGAGCGGCCCTCATCATCACCGTTATGATCTCCATTGCTGTGTGCTTGCTTCGCGGTAACCACAAATATTTGCATTTTACAGTTCTAGTGCATTAGCTCTTTTAGTTATGCTGTATGGTTAAATGTGATGGGTGATGGTGTACGTTGACTCGTCACGCCCCAAGACATGATATTGCTGTAAATGATGTTCAATAATATTTTTCGCACTGGAAATTTGAATCCTAACATTTCAGGCGGCATTTAATATGTACGCTACGGGCATCAATTCAAGGGTTATGCCACTGAATTTGTATCCACCTGATATTTTGTGGTGTATATTATGCTTAATATGTGTTCTTACTCAAATATGAAATATTTATAATGCACAAATTCCCAATTGTGTTCATTGCATTTGCATGTCGTTATTTTAACATTGCACTTTCCTGTTCATTTTTTCAGGGCGTCATGTGGGAAATAATGGAAATGCACGGTTTGTATCACTTTCTTCATGTATATTTCTGTTTGGAACGAGTAAACTAACAATGCAGACCAGGCCTGAAGGGCAGAGAGCTTGAGGACCAACGTGTAATACCCGGTACATTCCATCCTTCATTTCAGGGAGCCAAGAAGAGCTACGGGCACAGGGCACAGGCTACAACATTCTGGTAAGCGCGTTAGTTTCGTTTACCTCCATAAAATTATAATGCAGGTGATCACCGCTTCCAAGAGTGCATGACGTACGTTGTACAATGTTCTGAAACTCTGGACTAGCAGCTCGTGATTGCCTGTGGCAGGAGAGCTCAGGTTCAGCCATGGAGAGCCACTGGGTGTGCAGGCTTTTGTTCCAGCCCAGCACTAACACACCTGATTCGTATAGTCATTGTCATTGATGATTAATGAACTCCTGAACTCTGGTGTGTTAGTGAAGGGATTCATGAATTCAGCTGTGTTAGTGAAGGGATTTATGAATTCAGCTGTGTTAGTGAAGGAATTTATGAATTCAGCTGTGTTAGTGAAGGGATTCATGAATTCAGCTGTGTTAGTGAAGGGATTCAAGAACTCAGGTGTGTTAAGTGAAGGGCTGAAACAAAAGCCTAGATCAGAACCATTTAGCCATAGCATAACTAAAGGGAAAACAAATAGGGTGAGTTCAATCTCTAAGGAAGCGGGTCACTACTGGTCCCGTGGTTGTGGGCGGCGGGCTCGTGGGGGAGGGGTAATTGAAGAAATAGAGGGTACAATTGGGTGCCAAAAAAGCTGTGAAAAATCTGATATAAAATGTAAAAAAAGAAAGGCAAATATTTTTAGACATGCGTTATGGTGGAGCTCCAATTTTTAAAGGCCGCAGCAACAAGACTAACATTCATGTGATTTAACTGCTCCCCTTTGTGGAAGAAACATGCTGAACTGCTGTAAAAATCCACAGGGAGCCTGGGGAGCGAGTCACAAACGGTGGACAACGAGCTCTATAATGTACGTATGCATCATGCCTTTCATCGGTATCATTCTTCTTTTCCTGTGAAAGCTTACTGGCGTGGTCTCGAGCTGAAACAGCATCTCCACCAAGGCCATAGGGCCTGCACTGCTAGATTGGGAGCAACAAAGTTCTAAAAAGTCACACATCTGATCAAGTTCCCATCACATTTTCACTTACCATCAAATTTTGCGATATCAGTGTGCTGACCAATTGGACAGCCCACTGGTCTGCATGTTAATTCAATAGTCCATCAGCCGCTGGAGAAGTGTGTACCTTTGATGTAATGTAAGCTAATATGCTTCAAAGGGCATGCACATTACATTTACATTTTAAGCATTTAGCAGATGCTCTTATCCAGAGCGACTTACAAGATCTGTATAAATACATGGTAGGAACAATCATAGTTCGCGCAAGAGATCAGTGCAGTAATAGAGTGATAGACATCATTGCAGGCAGCTGCGTACCATACCTGTAACACTGGGAAGGAAAGGTTAGTCATTTTTTATTATTTTCTTTTATTATTAAATGGAGTAAGCAGGGGTATATAGTGTTGAGCAAGTAGACAATGGTGATAACAATTAGCTAGATGTACAGAGTTCAGTGGTAGTGGAGTCTGAAAAGTTGGGTTTTGAGACTCTTGTGGAAGATCGCAACCCACAGTAGCTCTATCGCTTAAAGTAGCCCTGACTACAGAAGCAAAAAATAAATCCTTGGGGTGGGGGGAAAAACAGCTCGTTCGCTCTCTCTCTCTTTCTCTCTCTCTCTCTCTCTCTCTCTCTCTCCCTCTCCCCTGACTTATCATTCACCAGCACGTTCTAACAGGAAGTTGTTTTTCTCGTTATTATTGCAGGAAGTGCAATACGCCACTCTGGAAGAAGCCAGTTTAGGAAGACGGACAAACATCGTTTTGCATTGAGGCGGGGGGGGGGGACAGTGAAGACATGCGGTTAACCATTGAGTGCTCGCTATACCTGCACGGCCCACGTCGATGATTGTATGGAGCCAGTGCTTGTAGTTTCTGCAGCTTGTGCACAAAAGGTCCATCGCTGCAGTATTGCAACAACAACTGAAATAAACCTTTATGAAGAAAAACAATACAATTCTGAATGCTTTGGTTACTATGCAAACAGACCAAGACTTATGAAGGGAATTTAAGATTGTATTTTTTTTCTTAGTTCTCTTCGCATTAGTTGTATTTTTGTAATCCTTCCATGCATTTTAATCTCTGCATACGTGTAGGTCGGTACAAACTTGCAGTTGTATCAAAGCTAATTTTAATTCCTGACGTTTTCTTTGAGATATTGTGTAAAGTAGTTTTAGCTGTTCAAAAGGTGCACGTATCCGATTCAAGAAAATCAGAAAACCGTGTTGTCTTTAAGCTTCGGAAATGTCAGCAATTCCTGATTCTCTCATGACTGTATATGTTTGCCAAATGTGTTTAATACTTTTATTGTGACCTTAAATATACTGTTATTCCTTGATTCCTTGAATTTGTACAAATATTCACTTTTTGTTCTAATTCACCATGAATGAAATAATTAAAGCAGAAAATCTGATAGAGAAACCTATGTACCAAATTTCCTGAATACACATAATACAATTTAATATATTAAAACAATTTCTGATGAAATGCATACAATTAAAACAAAATCCAATACGGTTGTCATGTGATCATCCCCTACAGGGACGGGGAATTTTCTGTGAATATAGTACCACAGCTCTCTACAACCCTACCCTCGTTTTGTGAGTCTTTGATAACTATTTTTGAACTATTGATAACTGTTTTTGTTGAACAATCTGACGACCTCCCACCCCCTAAAAAACAAAACATGACAGAGATAAGAAAAAATAAAACAAACCTGAATAATAATCAATCGTAGCCGCTATATACATATTAAAGTCATTAAGTTCGACCCTGAGGAGACTTAATTTACGTAATCAACATGGGAGTCAAAAGGTCGACAATTGCTGCCTCTAGTGGGCAGATTAAACAACACCCATACATAAGTGAAATGTTTTGATGACGTCACACTCGTACAAAGAAAAAAGTACATAAATACTGCCATCTACTGGAAACAAGGAACCTTTGCATGTAAAGGTATAATTATGTGAAGCTTCGGGTCACAGAAACGTCATCAAAACCAAAATGCCAATTTAGATGTATCTGAATATCGTTTAAACCGTTTTTGAACTAACCCTCCATCACACAGAACAGGATATTTTTGCTTTCTTTAACAGATTCATCTTGAGCTCTTAACACACCTATAAAAACCTACCTTTTACATTCAAGTCTTACCTTTGAAGATAGGCAGCTAAGTTTGCCATTCAAATATGAACAATGCATGTAAGAAAATGTAATACACATTGCTATTGAAGTAAAACATCTTTAATTTTGAGGTCCAAGAAACTCTTAACTCTTTAGGATATGACTATCACCAGGGAGACGCCTAGCCTGAAGGAGGCGTGTTTATGTGAAAAACAGAATCTCAAGCTTTCCATACCAAATCTTCTACATTTTTGAGAAATTGACATTGAGATATTTTATGTCCGGATTTGGGCAATACTAGATTCAACACAGATGAGAACTTTCTTCTGTAAAGCGTTATGTTTGTGCTACTTCAACACACGCGTTGATAGTCTTAGAGACATTTATGGATGGTAACACATAAAGCAAGTATCTATTCAATACCAGGTGGGTCGTTCAATATGAAATCAATCAAAAAAAGGGTATTTCTGACCTTGCCCCTTTTGATTATGACAGAATGTTCCCCCATGGGAGAAATGTTGACCCAACTGACTCCCCAACACATATGGACATTTTCGTTAAATTCAAAAGACCTGATGTCATCAGACAATTGATTTGACATGACTGAACCTAGTTTGTAGTTCTTCTGTCGTGAAATATGCACGTTATGCAAAACCTGAGGGACAAGTGCAAGGCGTTTAGAGGCTGAGGTGAGACAACGGAAGAGGTAACCGAGGCGACAGGAAGTGATTGACAGATACGAGTGATGTCACAAAGACGCCAGCCCCACACAGAACCAGAGATGATAACCTCCCACAGAATCCCGAGCAGCCAAAACCAACTGAAACTACAGCTTTTCTCACACACATCACATGGGTGGACTTTAGTCACAAAGCCAAGGTTGTTACCAGTACAAATTTGTACATTTTACCCTCTGCCCCGCCCCCTCCATGAGTAGAACCGCCCAAGAGTGGGAGTGGTCTCACAGTCGCGCACATTAACCCGATCACAGGCGGCCAATCAAACGCCTCCCCCGCTGTGCGCAGCAGCCTATGGGAGCTGGTAGGTGGGGCCCGGCTCAGGCTCAGGGCAGCTGGTACACACAGTCGGTGCCGGGGTACGGAGGCAGGTTGAGCTGGTACTTCCTCTCCAGGGCGGGGGGCACGAAGCGCGCCCCCAGGTAGTGATAGCGGCCGCGGAAGTGCACCGCCGACTTCTTGGGGGCGGTGAGGGAGATGAGCAGGTCGGGCTGGATCCCATCCGAGCTGCCCTTCTCCACGTCCCAGCCTGCAGGGAAATGGAGTTCATCTCAATCACAGAACTACACACAGGTCAAAGGTCACATCATTAGTCTACCATATTAGACAATTATGTCACACGCGCCCTCTTCAATATGGAAGGCTCTGTATCCTACAAAAATATTCAAATATTAAACTTTTTTGTTGTTGTTGTTGCATTCATTAATACATTATTTAATTGCTTAGCAGCACCCTTATTGTCCAGAATGACTTCCAGAGCATACATTCAATTTATGAATAATTTATCACAATAATTTACTGATGCAATTCAGCCGATGCCCCACCGGGGACCCGCAACCTCTACAAGCCCAGTTCCCTAACCACTGCACTATACAACACTACACTACACTGCCACCTACTGCTATTAATATGTCCGTCACAGTCCAGGAACGGCATGTAATCATTCACAGCTGCACAGAGAGGCTCTTTTGGAGTCGGCTAAGAGAAAGCTAAGTGTATCGCCACAGGTGCGGAACTGCGCTTTCAAGGCTGGCAGCAGTAAACAGCTAATAATGCAGCAAGATACGTTTTCTTGCCAAAACACCAGTCCCGCAGCGTTGCAAGCGTAACTATGCCAACAGACCAAGTTAAAACCTGTGTTCCCACCATATTCTCATTATTTATGAGTCTATTATGTTTATTAGGGTATAAACATCTTGAGCGACATCAAGACCTGAAACAAACCCAGCTATCGCACGTTATTATAGTTTCAGCTTTTTTTAATGCGCTGATGTGTTGCTCACAAATATTAGGCCTAGGAAACTGTTCACGGCTATGACGAAGCCTGCCTCTAGGGGGCGCGGGCGGATTGCAAAATACTTTTTTTCGCCCAGTCGGGATAAACCTAAAATAAATAAAATAAGATTACTGGTTTGGGATTTGGTTTGTCACAGCAGCAATGGTACAGAAGCCGGTGAAAGAACACACAAGACATACAGAACATCGCAGTATACTGAAATAATAAGTACTAAATTAATATTTAAAATACCAGAGTAAAACCTAGCAGCTATACAGACATACAGAACATCACAGTATACTGAAAAACCAGATGCTAGAATACGAGAATAAAAACCTAGCAGCGATCATACTGGAGGTAGTGCAAATCCACCAGATACACAACGCATACCAGTGTACTGAAGTACTAAAAAAATACTGAGATACAAAAGCATAGCAGCAATCGGGGCAACAGTGAGATGTGCAAAGAATGTAGGGTAGGCACAGCAGTAGAGAGTGAGGACATTTAATATGTGTTATTCACTCTAGCATGGTCAATATTGCTGATGTTGTAAACAATACATCATCATAATATGCAAACTTAGACATTTAGAACTTCAAATGCTCTCTTTTTCCCCTGAACGGATCACTGCCAAGAGCTAAAATGTTGTTTATTTGTCCAAACAATCTAATTCGGGTCATTCTGTAAAGTAACAAAGGATCAATTTATTCTTTCAATTTCAGTGGTACATAGCCTCGCGGGAAACATTTCAGCCCACCTCCTTCGGGTTTTTGTTGTTGTTGTTGTTCTATGGGGTCTTGGCGTGGAAAATATCGTCTCAGTGATTTCCGATGCCTTTGTGACATCTACCCTAAATGTCATGTGACATATTTCAGTATGGTGGATGTGCACATCGGCAAATTCCTGTAAGCTGTCTTTGTAACCACAAAGTAAAAAGCTGTAGGGTGCGTAGGGCTGAAGCCATTGGCGCCCACGGAATTTACGCCACCGCTCACGCCCTTTGCGGTGAAGGTCGGTCTCTGTTCAACTGACTGTGCTCGTGCTAAGGTGCAATTCTCTGACTGCACCTTCATCAGTAACTGTGGTCTAACAAAAGGCAATGGTTGGCTTATGAAGACGAGGTCAGCCACCGTCTCTTTTCCAACTGGCCTCCACATGCTTGTCTATTTTGCCAACTGGCCTCTTGCTTCATGCATTTTTTGTCCAAAGACATTTTGGCATTTTTTAGGCGAGATTGGCCCCCCAACAAACATCAATCAGACATCACCATGGAAGCTAGCCACATTATTATCACTAATATAATGTTGTAGCCTACTACTAATTTTGGTAACCTAATAATAAAGCTTGAGACTCAAGGCAAGCATGAGGGTTTTGCAACTGCAATTCAGGTGTAGTAGCCTAGTTTTGGGAATAACTACAGGTGGGTACAAATAAGCTTCAAGCCAAAACGTGAGGGTTGGGTAACTCAGCATCAGCATGCATTCATCCTTCAATCTGTATGAGTCTAGCAGTAGCTCTTAGCATCGCATTATCTAACTAGCATTAGCTTGTTTATTACTTAGCTAGTTAGCTCCCTAGCCTCCTACAATAACACAGAAACACAACAAAACGGCATTTTGATGACATAGCCTACCTCTTAATTGGGCTCTCTTTTCCTCCTCCTCCGTTTTCTCCCCTGCGCACCTGAAGGCTTGTGCCTTTTCAAAGTCATTGTGCAAATATAAAATCTGTCATCGATCTGATATCTATCTTGCGTCACGCTGATGTTGGCTCTCTGCCTGACTGCATCAGTAGTGCGTGCCTCTCTGACCCCGTCACCTGCGCTTGACCCGACAGGCGACAGCACGTCTCTTGGGTTGCCTGTGATGCGCGCATAGAACTCGAAATAAATGGTTATTCTCTTCAGAAACTGTACACCAGGGTTACTCAAATCTGGCCGACACATCCCAATTCGGTTCTGGTTTTCTTTTCTCGCAGGTAGGTAATTGAACAATTAGTGCAATTGATTGACCAGAGGGTCTTCACACCGGACTCCCAGGTAAAGGGAAGGTGGAAAAACAGCAGTGCTCGGCCCACGAGGAGGGTGATTAGAATAACCCAGGCCTACACTCTTTGGCAGTAACTAATTAGTTCCCACGTAAAAGTAGGTACGCGCAAAATAGGATTCTGTATTTGACACTTGACACTTAAACATTATACAAGGCTTATAATTATGGCGACACCAAGCTGCTGGCGACGACAATAGGCTTATTAATAATAATAATAATAATAATAACCATTTTCATACATTTTCCTAGATAGGCTACATAAATAAATAAATATGATATATATTATATAAACTACGGTAATTACCATAGTTTAGGGCTACAGATATTGCCTTGACTGATGATGATGATGAATCACTATTTGCGACATTTGTTTTATATCACAGAAATTCCACTTTTTTAAATTCTGCTTTCAAAATATAAAGGACGCGAAACGACAGAATGCGTAGGCTACCACAGACGGGGAAGACGAAAGGCCAGGTTTGTTACCCAACGTGAATGAAATCGGGCGCTGATGCTCACTGTCCCCCGTTCTTCCTCGGAATAATGGCCTGCACGTTTGAAGTTTGCATTCAATTTTCGATATCACCACAGGCGTGGATACATTACCCAATAGCCTATTTAAAAGCGTGTTTTTTTAACTGCACAAAAGATTAAATATTTTATTTAATGCTTTGATTACTATACATGTAGCCTTCACGCGTGTTTACGCAGATTGCAGCTCACCATTTCCTGTATAGCCTCACAGAGCCGGCGTTGTGGTCTGGAAAAACTCGTCACTAGCCTATATTGGCATAGGCGACCTTTATTTTCGACTAGACGTTTTTATGGGGTGGGTTTGGGGAAGGTCAAATTCAGAGAGACTCTCAATATGCACGCCAGGATACTACTACTGTTTTGCTTTTATTCTTTGAAAGGTCAGTTGAAAAAATATACAATAATTGTTTATATATATGTGCGTGTGTGTGTGTGTGTGTGTGTATGTGTGTAAAATCTTTCTATGAAATATTATTCACATGCGAAATGTGGCCTATACGTTTATGAATAGGTATTTGATATGTGGATCTCTTAGATCGCTCTGTAAACGAAAAGAAGATATAGATGCATTTAGGCCCTCGTGGAACCATTTCTTGAAAGGGATTTTTTTGACTCTTTGTGGTCAGCATCTACATGAAAAACTACTGAAGTTTCTTAATTATTTATTTTCTAATGATTATTTAAATAGATTTAAATCTGAAATATAATGCATTTTAGGTTTATACTATTTAAAGCCTCCATATATTATTATGCTTTATGTGCTAATTACATCGTTCATTTTGCTATACGAATTTGACAAAATTGTCATTTTCCGTGACACATTTTAAATACATGCTGTTTAAAAAATTTTTATTATGAAACATTTTCAGAAAAATAAGTTCCTTGATCAACAAGAGTGTAATATATTGCACCTCTGTACAACTCGATATTTTCCGCGTTTACCCTTAAGGAATATATATATCATTAATTCATATTACTATAATAATATCCTATATTAATATTCTTAATACAGCCTATAGGCAATATTTTGTAGAGCATATTCAAGGAGTTAACGACGTTGTCCCGCTGCTGCAACTTTACAC
The DNA here is from genome assembly GCA_029706075.1 of Aldrovandia affinis. Lineage (NCBI taxonomy): Eukaryota > Metazoa > Chordata > Actinopteri > Notacanthiformes > Halosauridae > Aldrovandia > Aldrovandia affinis. Next base: position 102,412 of record JAINUG010000415.1, read on the forward strand.
TGTTTTGAAGATTTGAAAACATGCATGCGTATTTTTTAAAAGATGACAAAAAAAGATATAGTAATATACACCATTTAGCAGACGCTTTTATCCAAAGCGACTTACAGTAGTGAATGCATACTTTTTTTTTCAGTATATGTGGCCTCAGTGGGGATTGAACCCACAACCTAAGCGTTGCCAACGCTGTGCTACCAACTGTTGCCACCTTGTGTCAGGTTGTCTGTGAATCTGCCTTGTATTCTACAGCTTACTGTGCTTACATGTGTTGTCCATTGTGGTGTGCTTCTGGGGTAGCTCTCTCAATGTGTTTCATGTGTTGCTTCACATGTATTGTATGTATTGCTTGTTTTATGATTGATACGCTGTACTGCCTGTACTGCCTGCTTGATGCTAAAATTTGTGCAATGCTGTTAAATGTTGTCCTGTTGTGTGCATGTAATATGTACTTTAGGCTACTGCCTGCATGTTTGAACTAATACCTGTTTAATGCTGCTTAATGTGCTGCTGCATGCTTTACAAGCTGTTGTTTTATTCTTTTTTAGGGGAGCCTATTGTAACATCTGGCCAGGGACTAAACTAACTGGCCAGGGACTAAACTAACTGTAAACTAGCCTTTTGGCTAACTCCGGCATATTTACAGTAATGTTAATTAATATGCATTGTCCCTGCAAAATAAAAAATAAAATAAATAAATAAACTGAGCCACAGAGAACCACATATAGGCATATTCTAGCCCTGTTCAACTATTTGGACTACGATTGCCTCCAAATGGCGAGATACACGACACCTATCCTAATAAGGGTTTGAAAACTGCTGTAATCAAACGCATATAACCAGGGTTGGGAGGGTTACTTTGTAAATGTAATTAGTGCCTGATTACTGATTACACGGCTCTGAAAGTAATCCGATACGAATACAGTTACATGTCTCAAAAAAGTAACGTAATCAGATTACTTTTAGAATACTTTTGGATTACTTACTTTTTCCATCACAGATGGGTATGTTTTGGGGTACAGGAGACATTGGGAAGCTGTTATATAGCCAAAGGTGGTGCTACTTAGTACTAAAAGGGTGCTCAAACTTTTGCACACGCCATGTTCACTTTTTTATTTGATCAGTAATACATTTAAATAGTTATTATGCATTACACTTTGAAAAAGGATGTCATGTTCAACTTTCCACTGTTTTGAGGTCAGGTCAGCTTCTGTTCATTTAATAATAAATACTAATAAATTTGAGATGTCAATTTAGCTAAATATATGCAACATTGTATCTGCATTTTTGTTGTAGTCGTCGTCATTAACATGTTATGGAATTAGAATGGACAGATTCAAAATTAATCATAATAAAAAGCAAAGGGAAATTGAAAGGCAAGTTATTTTACTGTTTTGATGGCTCATCATGAGCATAACTCAAACACAGCATCTGAAACAATGTAATAACTTTTGAAACTTTTTTGGCACTGGAATAACAGCGACTTGTAAGGGATATGGCTTAGAAAAGTGCCAGTGTTGGCGGGCTGTGTAGCGGCGAATGCTCGGCAGTGCATAACGTAATTGACGTATAGTAGAGTACAATTGTCTACCAAATTGGGAGAAAACTGGGAAAAATAAAAAGAATAAAATAAAATGTCATCGTTTCAACAATAAAGAAAGCAGTATAAAATTAGCAGAGCAGTTAATGCGATGCCTCAAACCGTAGGCTAAGGTCAGGTAACAGCAAATTACTGCAGAACTGTGTTCATTAAACTGACTTACTCCAAGTGCTTTTTAAGATTCGAAGTCGAGTCCTTTGATGCCGACAGTATCTTTATTCCTGGAAGACACAAGGTACACTGGACCGACAGATTTTTCCCATGTTCTTCTTTAAACTGGAAATTGTGTCGATAACGGCACAAACTAAAAGCTGACTTTTCTTCCATCTTGTCCCTATCAATGTTTGTCTGAGTGTGGGCGCGCGCTTTTTTTTAAACGCATTTTATTTTACGCAGTTTTTTGGTTCTGTGCAGCGGCTGTAGTTTTCGTGAGCTGTGTGATGATAATCATGTAGGCGTGATAATTTCATGCTGTAACTTTAGTAATGAATATCAGCTCATTAATGTTTGTAAGGAAAACTTTCCACCAAGAATTCCAAGAAGTAATCCAAAATGTATTCACTTCAGGTTTATTAAAGTAACTGTATTCAGATTACTCGTTTTTCAAATGTAACGCGAGCTGAATACAGTTACTTGATTTTTGTATTCTGATTACGTAACGCCGTTACATGTATTCCGTTACAACCCAACCCTGCATATAACACACACTTTCCATTCGTTCACAGCCCAGCCTGTATCCCAGTTTCCAGAGTTGGTGGAGGTGGAGGCTGGCGGTACTGTCCGTTTACACTGCGATGTCGATGAAATAAGAACATACTGTTACACTGTTGTTTGGACGAGAATAAACCCCAGAACCAGGAAAATGAGCACCTGTAAGTTCATCAGTACTGAACACGCGACCCTACAAAACGTGTGTTCTATTAATATCCAGAACGCAACAGTCGACGACTCCGGGACTTACTACTGCTCAGTGATACACGGAAAATCGATCTACATCGGGAACGGGTCAACGCTAATAGTGAGAAAAGGTGACTATGTGGAATACCCATGAAAACAATACTGAATAATATATTCATTCACCTTAGGAAGTGGAAAATAGTGATTTATTGGTATGTTTTATGTTGAACTTTTTTAGATTAGGCTAACGTATTAACTAATTAACATTAGATTTTCAAAATACTCTGAATTAACGCTTTACTAAATCTCATTGGGTAGACATAAGCGCTCCTTTCCAAACAGCCCAATGGTGATTGACTACAATCGATTTGCTTATCGACAATTTATTGCTAAATATTTATCGATAAATATCTATTTGCATGTTGTGGTTGTTGTTTTTATTGGTCATCTAATTTCGCTCTTTATGTGATTTTTAATCACGTGCTCAGTAACTGTTATTCCAGCCGGACGTTAGTACTATAACCACTCTACTTTGATGTTTTCACTTGTCGCTACAGAAAAAAGCACCGCACCCCCACCAATCGAAATCCTCTGGTCGTCGGACAAAATCCACTGGCCAATCGTCCCCCTCACGTGTTTGGTGTCCGGTGTCGTCCCGCAGCAAGCCCGTGTATTCTGGCTGGTAGACGGGGAAGAGAAAAGCGGGTTGACCGGATCCATTTGGACAAAAGACGGTGATGCGGTCATAGAGTCTACCCAAAACCAGGTCCTGGTTCCTGCGGAGGTGTGGGAGAGAGGAGCCCCGTGTACCTGTGTTGTGGAGTTCGATGGGAGGATTGCTTCCAAAAGCGTGCAAAGACAAGGTACAACCTTTACACACGAAGGTCACTGATGTTGATTCTTTATATTTGTATATTATATTGTTTGTATGTAGCCTACATTTCTTTATATTCACTAATACATAAACCAACCCCATGAGCGCATTCGTGAAAAACTGAATAAACGGTCTAAACGTGTATAATACATTACACAAAATTATACGCACCCTGGGGCACTTTAAAACAAATGTAGTCATAGAAATGTTTTTTTCTGCTTCGTTACAGACCAGTAGTATCTATCACAGCTGTGCTGTACGCACGTCTGCAAGAGATCCACATAGATAAATGCCTCAAGCCAAGAGCTCATGCACGGCTGTGCAAATTTACATTTAGAAACGCCCGCGTATATGGTGAATAGTTCACGCAAGAGATCAGTGCAGGAATACAGCAATAGACATCATTGCAGGCAGCTGCGTACCATACCTGTAACACTGGGAAGGAAAAGGTTAGTAATTTTTTAAATTATTATTATTTTTTTATAAATGAGAAGTAGCCTAAGCAGGGATACAGTGTTGAGCAAGTAGGCAGTGGTGGTGACAATGAGCTAGATGTACATAATTCAGTGGTAGTGAAGTCTGAAAAGGTGGGGTTTGAGTCCCACTTTGACTGTCCAACTAGTCAATCTGTCGTCACCACTGTTTACTTGTTCTACACTATTTGAAAAACCCCCACAAAAAACACACTAACCTTTTCTTTCCCAGTGTTACAGGCAGGGCTGGACTGGGACAAAAAATAGGCCCTGCCATTTGGCTCAGACCGGCCCATCACTAATGAACCAATGGGCCGCTCTCCATTTTGGGGCGGCCGTTCGATGGCAAAAAAAGCATGTGATTGGGCCGGCCCAGTGTCAGTATAGAAAATGAACCAATGGGCCGCTGTCCATTTTTGTTGGCCGTTAGATGACAAAAAAAAAAAAAATAATAATTAAAAATAATAATTATACCGGCCCTACCGGCCCAAAACTAGACCGGCCCACCGGGAATCGGCCCGGTAGACTATATAGCCAGTCCAGCCCTGGTTACAGGTATGATACGCAGATGCCTGCAATGATGTCTATCGCTGTATTACTGCACCGATCTTGTGCGCTAACTATGATTGTTCTTACCTTGTATTGATGCACATCTTGTAAGTCGCTCTGGATAAGAGCGTCTGCTAAATGCTTAAAATGTAAATGTAAAATGTAAAATGTGGGGTTTGAGTCTCTTGCGGAAGATCGCAAGTGATTCCGCGGTCCTGACTCATTGCGGAAGGTCAGGCAGAGAAGAGACGAGACCGCCAGGAGCGGCTGCCAGATCCATTTAAATCCATTTAAAATACTCTCGGGAAGCGCAATGACAATGAACAAACAAAACAATGGCAAAAAGAGCAAAGAAACCAAACGCAAATGTAACGGAGTTGGTTCTGCCCGCAGCTAGTTTTGAACCCACAGATTTCGACAAGACTCAAGTCCCTAACTCCGGGAACTAATCACACTCTTATCCACGTCACTTTCTGTGGCGGACGCTCACGTACCAGAGCACACCCACTACACTAACAGTGCCAGAGGTGGAATCCTGCCAAATGTTGTCTTTAGTTCCCGGGTAGATGCACAGCTGCAGCACGGGCACAAATAACCCGAGCAGTTAATGCTGCTTCCTCAGAAAGTAGTACCTGTCAGTACCTGACATTTAAAAAATGTCAGAAAAGAGAAAAGAGCGAACCGCAAGCCGAACCGAACTCCAGCATTGGACCCACGGACTGCCGGAATTATTGGGCCCGCTGCGCTGTCCCGGGGGGTGACCGTGAGCTGCGGTCTTCATGCGGCTGAGAGGGATGCGAAATGCCTGACCGGTCGCCAAGCTCCCGCGGAAAAGTGCCAGTTTCCAAAAACCCGAGTGTGGACAACATTTGGATGTGCACCGCAATAGCACGGTCTTGATTCGTTTTCCTTTGCAACCTGGGAGATTAGTCACTGCACAAATCCTGCAAAATGGGCTTTGCGAAGCGTCATTAGGCTACTCTGTGCAAAAATGCCTAACTTGTCTCTGAAAACGCGTTCTCTTCGGAGGCCACGATTGGCCACGTTATTTTGATAAATCTAATGATGGTTAATTAAAATGTATTTGAAGGCAGGGCAGACTATTGTAAAATGATATGTTAGTTCCTATATTTTTACATATTTATACACCTGTCAGTTGATTTATTCTCCGTTGCGTCTGACAAGCCGTTCCCTTATTCTGCCGTTTGGCATTGTGCGTAAGCAGTCATAGGTGTGTGTAAATTTACACCCAATCTCAAACAACCGTATAAATGAATACATCTCGAATGCGTAGCCTATAATGTCCCCACGAACGACTTAGTATCAAATCTGTGCGTACGCACACTTGATAAATGACTTCCCTGGTAAATTAAACGAATGCATTTGTGGAAAATGAAGAATTCAATAACCGAGTAAATGGCAACGAAATGGGAAATCTGCTAGTTTAAGGAAGAATTACGGTAGAACGCATGTTGTCAATAACCTAAATTGATCAAGGGATCAAGAGATGGCTGTAGCAAAAACCAGCAAACTCAAGGGCCTCCAGTGCCAAGTTTGGGAACCACAGACCTTCAGCATAGGATAATTATACTGTTATGATGTTTAACCTTTGTCCATCTTCCAGAGAGCGGTGACGTGTGCGCTGTGCTGCTCTATGGACCCATCGCTGGAGCGGCCCTCATCATCACCGTTACGATCTCCATTGCTGTGTGCTTGCTTCGCGGTAACCACAAATATTTGCATTTTACAGTTCCAGTGCATTCGTTCTTTTAGTTATGCTGTATGGTCAAATGTGATGGGTGAACGTGTATGTTGACTCGTCACGGCCAAGACATGATATTGCGGTAAATGATGTTCAATAATATTTTTCGCACTGGAAATTTGAATCCTAACATTTCAGGCGGCTTTTAACATGTACGCTACGGGCATCAATTCAAGGGTTATGCCACTGAATTTGTATCCACCTGATATTTTGTGGTGTATATTATGCTTAATATGTGTTCTTACTCAAATATGAAATATTTATAATGCACAAATTCCCAATTGTGTTCATTGCATTTGCATGTCGTACAACATTCTGGTAAGCGCGTTAGTTCCATTTACCTCCATAAAATTATAATGCAGGTGATCACCGCTTCCAAGAGTGCATGACGTACGTTGTACAATGTTCTGAAACTAAGGGACAGAACATTGGTCGGCAACCTGCGGCTCCGGAGCCGCATGCGGCTCTTTCATCCTTATGCTGCGGCTCCGCGTGGCTTGGGAAAATAAATTATAATTATCCAATTGAATCGAAAATCCGAGGGGCGCAGAATTTTTCGCGTTGCACCCCCCCCCCCCGGTCCGCGAAATACATGAACTGGTCTCAGCTTTTTTTCGCGTGTTTCACCCCCGTCGACAGAAAATGGGGCGCCGTTTACGTGGCTCGCTACGCCACTGGCGGCTCCCAGTGTTTTCTTTTCCATGGAAACCGGGTCCAAATGGCTCTTTGAGTGTTAAAGGTTGCCGACCCCTGGTATAGTCATTGTCATTGATGATTAATGAACTCAGGTGTGCTAGTGAAAGGATTCATGAGTTCAGCTGTGTTAGTGAAGGGATTCATGAATTCAGCTGTGTTAGTGAAGAGATTCATGAATTCAGCTGTGTTAGTGAAGAGATTCATGAATTCAGCTGTGTTAGTGAAGGGATTCATGAACTCAGCTGTGTTAGTGAAGGGATTTATGAACTCAGGTGTGTTAGTGAAGGGATTCATGAATTCAGCTGTGTTAGTGAAGGGATTCATGAACTCAGCTGTGTTAGTGAAGAGATTCATGAACTGAGGTGTGTTAAGTAAAGGGCTGAAACAAAAGCCTGCATGCCCAGTAGATCTCCAGGACTGAACTTGGGCTACAGGCCTACGGTATCTAGTTGCATAAACAACATGGCTGCCTCATTGGAACGTGCTAGTCTTGGAGAGGGAAGAACTGAACGGAGCTGAGCTGGAGTCGGACATGCAGCCTATATATAAGTGTGCCTGACGTGGAAAAGAGCCAGGGGAATTGAGTCTAGATCAGAACCATTTAGCCATAGCATAACTAAAGAGAAAACAAATAGGTGAGTTCCGTCTCTAAGGAAGCAGGTCACTGCTGGTCCCGTGGTTGTGGGCGGCGGGCTTGTGGGGGAAGGGGTCACTGAAGAAATAGAGGGTACAAATGGGTGCCAAAAAAGCTGAAAAATCTGATATAAAATGTTAAAAAAATAAAGGCTAATATTTTTAGACATGCGTTATGGTGGGGCTCCAATTTTTAAAGGCCGCAGCAACAAGACTAACATTCATGTGATTTAACTGCTCCCCTTTGTGGAAAGAAACATGCTGAACTGCTGTAAAAATCCACAGGGAGCCTGGGGAGCGAGTCACAAACGGTGGACAACGTAGCTGTATACGGTACGTATGCATTACGCCTTTCATCTGTATCATTCTTCTTTTCCTGTGAAAGCTTACTGGCGTGGTCTCGAGCTGAAACAGCATGTCCACAAGGCCGTAGGGCCTGCACCTGCTAGATTGGGAGCAACAAAGTTCCAAAAAGTCACACGTCTGATCAAGTTCCCATCAAGTCTTCATTTACCATCAAATTTTGCGATATCAGTGTGCTGACCGATTGGACAGCCCACTGGTCTGCATGTTAATTTAATAGTCCATCAGCCGCTGGAGAAGTGTGTACCTTTGATGTAATGCAAGCTAATAAGCTTCAAAGGGCATGTCTACCTACAGTAGCTCTATCGCTCAAAGTAGCCCTGACTATAGCACCAAAAGATGAATCCTTAGGGGGAAACAGCTCTTTCTTTTTTCTCTCTCTCTCCCTCTCCCCTGACTTATCATTCACCAGCACGTTCTAACAGGAAGTTGTTTTTCTCGTTATTATTGCAGGAAGTGCAATACGCCACTCTGGAAGAAGCCAGTTTAGGAAGACGGACAAACATCGTTTTGCATTGAGGGGGGGGGACATGCGGTTAACCATTGGGGCCGGTTGCTAGGGCTTTGCAAACTGTAACAGTTCACTGGTCTTTTGTGATGTCAAGTCTGTCACGTAACGTTTTAACCGCCTGTTGCTGCAGAGTGCTCGCTATAAATTTTTTCTTCTTCTAATGACTGCAAGGAAATAAGTTGTTGACAAGCAGACTTAACACTGCTACATTCTCTTCTCTGGGTGCACAGCCCACGTAGGCGATTGTATGGAGCCAGCGCTTGTAGTTTCTGCAGCTTGTGCACAAAAGGTCCATCGCTGCACTATTGCAACAACTGAAATAAACATTTATGAAGAAAAACAATACAATTCTGAATGCTTCGGTTACTATGCAAACAGACCAAGACTTATGAAGGGAATTTAAGATTATTATTTTTATTATTAGTTGTATTTTTGTAATCCTTCCACGCATTTTAATCTCTGCATACATGTAGGTCGGTACAAACTTGTAGTTGTATCAAAGCTAATTTCAACTACTGACGTTTTCTTTGAGATATTGTGTAAAGTAGTTTTAGCTGTTCAAAAGGTGCACATATCCGATTCAAGAAAATCTGAAAACCGTGTTGTCTTTAAGCTTCGGAAATGTCAGCAATTCCTGATTCTCTCATGACTGTATAATACGTTTGCCAAATGTGTTTAATACTTTTATTGTGACCTTAAAAATACTGTTATTCCTTGATTCCTTGAATTTGTAAAAATATTCACTTTTTGTTCTGATTCACCATGAATTAAATGATTAAAGCAGAAAATCTGATTGAGAAACCTATGTACCAAATTTCCTGAATACACATCATACAATTGAATATATTAAAACAATTTCTGATGAAATACATAAAATTAAAACAAAATCCAATACGGTTGTCATGTGATCATCCCCTACAGGGACGGGGAATTTTCTGTGAATATACTACCACAGCTCTCTACAACCCTACCCTCGTTTTGTGAGTCTTTGATAGCTATTTTTGAACTATTGATAACTGTTTTTGTTGAACAATCTGACGACCTCCCACCCCCGCAAAAAACAAAACATGGCAGAGATAAGAAAAAGGAAGACAAATCTGAAGAATAATCAATAGCATCCGCTATATACATATTAAAGTCATTAAGTTCGACCCTGAGGAGACTTAATTTACATAATCAACATGGGAGTCAAAAGGTCGACAATTGCTCCCTCTAGTGGGCAGATTAAACAACACCCATACATAAGTGAAATGTTTTGATGACGTCACACTCGTACAAAGAAAAAAGTACATAAATACCGCCATCTACTGGAAACAAGGAACCTTTGCATGTAAAGGTATAATTATGTGAAGCTTCGGGTCACAGAAACGTCATCAAAACCAAAATGCCAATTTAGATGTATCTGAATATCGTTTAAACCGTTTTTGAACTAACCCTCCATCACACAGAACAGGATATTTTTGCTTTCTTTAACAGATTCATCTTGAGCTCTTAACACACCTATAAAAACCTACCTTTTACATTCAAGTCTTACCTTTGAAGATAGGCAGCTAAGTTTGCCATTCACATATGAACAATGCATGTAAGAAAATGTAATACACATTGCTATTGAAGTAAAACATCTTTAATTTTGAGGTCCAAGAAACTCTTAACTCTTTAGGATATGACTATCACCAGGGAGACGGGCTAGCCTGAAGGAGGCGTGTTTATGTGAAAAACAGAATCTCAAGCTTTCCATACCAAATCTTCTACATTTGTGAGAAATTGACAGTGAGATATTTTATGTCCGGATTTGGGCAATACTAGATTCAACACAGATGAGAACTTTCTTCTCTAAAGCGTTATGTTTGTGCTACTTCAACACACGCGTTGATAGGCTTAGAGACATTTATGGATGGTAACACATAAAGAAAGTACCAATTCAATACCAGGTGGGTCGTTCAATATGAAATCAAGGAAAAAAAAGGGTATTTCTGACCTTGCCCGTTTTGATTATGACAGAATGTTCCCCCATGGGAGAATAAAACAACAACACTTAACAAAATCAATCAAAAAAACTGACCTCCGTTTTGATTATGACAGAATATGAGACATTTCCAACACGTACAGACATTTCAGTTAAATTCAAAAGACCTGATGTCATCAGACAATTGATTTGGCATGACTGAACCTAGTTTGTAGTTCTTCTGTCGTGAAATATGCACGTTCTGCAAAACCTGAGGGACAAGTGCAAGGCGTTTAGAGGCTGAGGTGAGATAACGGAAGAGGTAACCGAGGCAACAGGAAGTGATTGACAGATACGAGTGATGTCACAAAGACGCCAGCCCCGCACGGAACCAGAGATGATAACCTCCCACAGAATCCCAAGCAGCCAAAACCAACTGAAACTACAGCTTTTCTCACACACATCACATGGGTGGACTTTAATCACCAAAGCCAAGGTTGTTACCAGTACAAATGTGTACATTTTACCCTCTGCCCCGCCCCCTCCATGAGTAGAACCACCCAAGAGTGGGAGTGGTCTCACAGTCGCGCACATTAACCCGATCACAGGCGGCCAATCAAACGCCTCCCCCGCTGTGCGCAGCAGCCTATGGGAGCTGGGAGGTGGGGCCCGGCTCAGGCTCAGGGCAGCTGGTACACACAGTCGGTGCCGGGGTACGGAGGCAGGTTGAGCTGGTACTTCCTCTCCAGGGCGGGGGGCACGAAGCGCCCCCAGGTAGTGATAGCGGTCGCGGAAGTGCACCGCCGACTTCTTGGGGGCGGTGAGGGAGATGAGCAGGTCGGGCTGGATCCCATCCGAGCCTGCAGGGAAATGGAGTTCATCTCAATCACAGAACTACACACAGGTCAAAGGTCACATCATTAGTCTACCATATTAGACAATTATGTCACATTCAATATGGAAGGCTCCGTATCCTACAAAAATATTCAAATATTAAACTTTTTGGTTGTTGTTGCATTCATTAATACATTATTTAATTGCTTAGCAGCACCCTTATTGTCCAGAATGACTTCCAGAGCATACATTCTATTTATGAATAATTTATCACTTAGAATAATTTACTGATGCATTACATTACATTTTAGGCATTTAGCAGACTTATACAATTGACATTTATTTACATACAATCCATTTATACAGTTGGATATTTTTACTGAAGCAATTCAGGTTAAGTACCTTGCTTAAGGGTACAACGGCAGTGCCCCCACCTGGGAATTGAACCAGCAACCTCTTAGTTACAAGCCCAGCTCCCTAACCATTACACTACACTGCTGCCCTTCTGTGATGCAATTCAGCCGATGCCCCACCTGGGACCCGCAACCTCTACAAGCCCAGTTCCCTAACCACTGCACTACACAACACTACACTACACTGCCACCTACTGCTATTAATATGTCCATCACAGTCCAGGAACGGCATGTAATCATTCACAGCTGCACAGAGAGGCTCTTTCGGAGTCGGCTGGCCTGTGAGCGAACACGTCCCAGAACAGGCCCCCGGGCCCACCTGAGGGGATGTCCACGCTGGCGATGCACCGTCGCCTCCTTCAGGCTGGCCAGGATGGTGCAGAAGGGCTCCCGCACCGCGCCCTGGAAGCTGAACCCGAAGATGGCGTCCACCACCAGGTTAAAGGCCTCATCCACCACCTTGGCCTGGCAGGAGAGGAACCACGAGGGAGCTGTAGGCAGTATCTCTACACACACGCTCTCACTCACACACACGCACCTCACACTCACACACACACACACACACACTCGCACATGTGTAACGGAGTTGGTTCTGCCCGCAGCGAGTGTGTGGACCTACTGGACCTCGGTCGCGTCGAACCGAGGATCTCGACGCGACAAGAGAGCGATTTAACTCACCGAGCTAAAGACTCAAGTCCCTAAGTCTGGGAACTAATCACACTCTTATCCACGTCACTTTCTGTAGCGGACGCTCACGTACCAGAACACACCTGCTACACATGCACACTCACGCATGCACACACTCACTCACAGACAGACACACAGACACATACACACATTGTGATCACTGATCCTGGGTCAGAGCCCATGCGGTACCTCAGGCATCTCGGGCAGGAACGGGATGTCCATCTTCTCACACTGGGCCGTCAGGTTTTGGAACAGAGGCTTGTTGGGCCGCTTGGGGTACACGATGCTGGGCTCATAACCCTGCCGAGAAAAGCCCACACAGACATGGCCACTTTTGATGATGTCATAATTGCAGTCT
>JAINUG010000415.1:117500-162500 GCA_029706075.1 Aldrovandia affinis
AGGGTTGAATTGGCTACTAAATTGGGACAAAAACGGGGGAAAATTATTATAATAATTTTTTTAAAGAATAGGTGAACCTGGCAACCAGGTGGCATAACTTTGGTTAAGAGCTGACAACCAAAGCACCGGGGTGACAAACGGATGACGTCAACATGACGATCTTATATGTGGCCTTCTGTTGCAAAAAACCCAAAACAGGTGGATGATGTAATCATTTTCACGATTAACGTTACATCAATGGAGTATAATGATATGGAAATGTACAGTAGAAGTAACAAACTTTTCTTCCTCAGAATATATTTTAGCCTTCCCTCTTTGAGCTTAGTAATTACAGTTCTGGACAACGTTACTAGCCAATCACGGATCTATTTGACAACCAATATTGATTATGGCTCGTCTGGCTTGATTATGAACAGCAATGCAAATTATTTCAGGTACTAGGTATCAACCTAATTCTATGAAAATAAAATAAGTAAATATTCAGTAATCAACATTGTTAAACCGTCAGGAAGAAAAAACTATAATTAGCATAACATTCAGCTAGCTACAATTAGCTAGCGAGCGAATGTTTTGCCTTTATTAAACTGACCCAGTATGTCCAAGCTAATTAGCTAACTAGTTAGCCATGTCCTCTCGTTAAGCACAAGGACGTGTGTCTTACAAGTGCCAAATAAACTAGCTTCTAATCTACTCTTTTGCTAACGTTGGCAGGCTAATTAGCTAACGGCCAGTATTGGCAGTTAGTCCATGCTGTGGTCTCAAAGCAGTGTGATCACTCTTAGTGTAGCCACACACTGCGAGCACCAGACAGCTCACTGTAGGCTCGGAGAAGCAGTACAGTCGCTGGCTAGGCTGTGTGAAGCTGTTTGTTTTGATAAACAGACAGCCAGCCACAGTGGAAATGACCCGATGTTAGCGCTTAGTGGTATTAACGTTAGTGACACAATATTTCCTGAATTACCATGCAACAAAACGTGTCCAACCTGCAGAAATATGAATTGAAATAATTTCAAGTCTTCCTGGAAAAACTCTGAATTTAGCTGTGGCAGCCAAGAAACCTCTTCAAATAGCTGTTGCAACCCCGACTGCTTCCAGGGTTAGGGCACTGACGTGACGTTACGTTACGTTCTTGTCACTTCTTCTGAACTGTTTGGTTGGTTCCTCGTGAGCTGCGTAGCAACCATAAAATTTGACCTACATTGGGAAGACAAAAAAGTCTGACTACAAACATGGACTCTGTCGCAAACAATAACACGACGAGGCCACGGAGACTCAGTCACGGCGATTCTGTGGCTGCACGACGGTGTACTTACAGCAGAAACAATTTATCCAAATACAGAATGTGACGCACAAGTTATTGCTGCTAAACAGGAAGTAAAATAACTGAGGGTGTTGGCAACAACCAATAAAACAACCCAATTGGTAGGAGCAGTGTTGGTATTTAAATTAAGGAAACGTTGTAAATTAAGCACAGTTGTTTTTATTGTTAGCTAGGTCTGCATTACTGGTACACCATGAAAGCAGTAAAGAATTTGGCTGTCTGCTACATTAATACCCATTTGAAATAATATAACTTGGTTAAAGAACTGACGCACGTACCAATTTTGAACAGCCATAATTGTCTTGATTGATTAGGATATTTAGTGCTAAAGGTCTAATACACGGTCTATAGGCTACGCGATTGCTCTATAGTTTATATGCCATACTCGAAGCAATCGGAGTTTAGGTAGCGATAATTCGGTTAGCGGGTAAGTGTAATTATTTAACAGCAATACATACGTTCTCATAAGGCTTGTGATAAAGAAAAATGTCATAATAGTGGTTCTGTGTGGCTCAGTAGGTAGAGCATGGCGTTGGCAACGCTTAGGTTGTGGGTTCATTTCCCACTGGGACTACATACAGTATACTGGAAAAATGTATACATTTACTACTGTAAGTCGCTTTGGATAAAAGCGTCTGCTAAATGGCATATATTATATATTATATTATAATAATGAAATAATAATGTCATACAGGCTTGTGATAAAGAATACCTTGGCATTTCAAATCGGACTATGACGTTAACTATAACGGTCTGTAGATGGCGCTAACTGAATAAATTCACTCAAAGACAAGGTTACTATTAATGATGAAATAAAATGTACGTATTCATGTACACACACAGATATAATTATATATATATATAAATATATATAAACACTGCTGCTGCTGATGTACTTACTTACTATACTACCATATATTGTTTATTTATTTACGCATTGTTTTATGGATAGGATCGCTACATAGGCGGCCCAGTTATGATGTCTCTATTTCTCGTAATTCCTTCCCGTGTTTATTGTTCTATGTCTTTATACCTTTTGCTTTACTGTGTGTTGTGTTTGTTTTTTTAACCTTGTTGCAAACAAATTGGCCCTAGGGGACAATAAAGATTTATTGAATTGAATAATTGCTAAATAATATATATGGTTAAGGATTTGTATCAAAATGTATCCATATATATGTATATATAGACTATATGCTACATATATCTTGTGTAATAATGACAATTCACCTTTTATATCCACTATGAAATGCAGATAACACAGTGCACCACAGTGTTTTAATAGAAAGAATATAAAAAGGACATTCAGATTCCCAAAGAACAGAAAAAGGAGGGTTCAACAGACGCTGACCCCTGGCTCAAGGCTTTGTGAGGTACAAGCTCCTCCAGAATCACCCCCACAGCCTTGTTCTATGAGATTATTAATATTTCAAATTCCACGATAAATATTTCAGGTTCAGTTAGTGTGCCTGTTAACTTTTTTTTTTTTTTTTTTTTTTTTTTGCCTCCTCAAAATATTTGTTGCGACCATTTTTAAAAGAAAACTGCTGTTCCTGTGTTCCAAGCAGCATACAGCTTGATCCCCTGTTAACAATGTCACAAATATGACCAATCACAATCGAGTAAACGTGGATGGACTTTCAGCAAGTGAGACGCACGGAGTGCTCTCACAGCCAGCCAATGAAAAGTACTTCAGAAATCCTGAAGTGGAAATTGAAAGGTTTCACCCTTTTTACAACTAAGGCTTGCCGTCTGAGAATATAACTACAATTGGCATCATCTTGTGAAGTGGCCCTCTGCCCAACCCCCCACCACCAAGTTACCCCACAGCTCAGTAGTACAATCACATTAAGTGCCCAGCCCAATCAAACCAACACAGCCACCTCTCACACCCACCCTCACACCATTTTCCCCCAGAACAGAGGGAGCAAATGCCATCGCTACATTCTACCCAGAAACCCTTGCACCCTCACACACAGGGAAGCACTCTGATTCTCCACAACACTGTGATGAGCTGGGGATTGTCTGGAAGGCAAGAGCTTACTTATGGTACATGGAACCCGAACCCTGCTCTGCCAATCTGCAACGCAGTGACATTACCTCACCGCCAAAAGGGAGGGCATCTTGGTATGTTGAAATATCCTGCTACCTGCTCTTTCCTGTGACATCACCCTGCCTGACAGTCAAGAGTTAGGGCCAACGCCCATCGAGCATCGGCCAATTTAATTGATAAACTACGTGTAACAACAAAAACCAGAGGACCCTGCGGCTCCCCAGGACCACGGTTGGCCGCCCCTGGCGTAGAACAGCTCCGGCTTTTCCAATAGCTGTTGGGACCCATGATTGTCAGGGTCGACCTTGCTTTGACCTGGGCGTGTGCACTCTGCCTCAAGGTCAACCTCGAACCTCAAGGTCAAGCGGTTTTCTGCTGTCATGCATGAAAAGCTCTTGAAATTCAAGAGACAAAACAAACTAAAATAAATGAATAAAGACCAAAGACACATTTCTTTAATTTTTTAGGTCAACTTGTCTATTTAATATATAAAATACGGTAAAACATACGCAAAAAGGGGGAGGTTTCAAGGGACAAATGGATACTTTGGTACAATAACAAACACTTTTTTTTTGTAAAAGCAGTATAGAATTTTCATAACATATCAGTGCATACTTTGTTTATGAAAATATACACAAATTGTATATCATTCTCCAAAAACAACAGAAAAACATCTTAAATTTTCTTTACAACAAAAACTCAAAAGCAGACTAGCCGAACACAATATATTAGCTATAATTTTACTTCTTTTAAACGTTTTCTTCAGCTACATTTTTTCTTGAGGTTTGTATTCTTATTCGTAATGCATTTTCTCTTTCTTAAAAAAAAAATGTATGTAATATGATTATTATTTCTTTGCGTGTTTAAATCCCATGCATTTACATTATTGAAGTCTTATTTGTGTTTTCTGGTCAGAATGAATTAAAAGTGTTGTTTTCCCGCACTTTTTAAATTGATTTTTTAAGTGACTGACTAAAAATTGCAGCATTGAACTCTTTCCCAGCGTTCCTCCATTGCTTTATACTTACTAATATTACGATAATCGATCTTTTAAAAAAACAAACCGTGCAATTTTAGCAACACCCCTTAGAACAAAATAAGAAAACAAAAACCGAAAAAAGAAAACAAAAAAAATTTATATATTTATATATATCACATTTATATAATAAAATAAAACCAAAAAGTCAAATAAAATACGATGGCTACCCTACACAAAACGGCAGAAAAATAATTGCTTCTCTTTAATAATAATGATAATAATAAACAAATGATAGAACTGTCACCAATTAACACTATAAAATGAGTGAGATTCTAAAAACATCATTATACGCTGGAAATGGGGGCGCAGGTACTTTTTCCTTTTCTGCAAGATTGTCTCTCGGTAAGGTTATATACGTGTGTAAACGCCGCTAGAACCCGGGGCCGCGTCAAAGCTTTTGCACAATTAGAACTCACTGATACCTGTTGGTAAAGAATGACACAGGCTGACCGCGCGGTCATACCGACAGCGTGAACCCAGAGTTACATTACCCATCGCCACTGAAAAACAGCCACTGAGCTCGCCACGACAAAATTAAACACGAGCCAAGGAGGAGCACGACGAGATCCGCCCCCAAAGATGCATTTTCTTCTCAACAAAACCCGAAGAGCATCAAAAATAACTACAGGACGCAGGGAGAGGGCCGCCGTAAAACGGGGAACGCACTGCACTGAGTCTCGAGCGCAGCTGTCGCCTTGTTCTCCCTGAAACCCTTTCCACGCCAGGACTGCACGTGGCCGCTCTCGTGGTGAGCTGCTGGCCGGGGACGAAGGTCCGCGGGCTCAAAAGCAGGAAGCTGGGCGCTATTGGTGAATACCCTTTGCGCTGGGCAGTGACGGGATGGATGTCTCGTAGCCAAGCGTGCAGGAGAGGGTGGGGTACGGTCACAGACTTGCAGTGACCCAGGACAATAACCCCCATCCCTCCGAAGAGGCGTTCAAAAGCGCAAGATTTAGAATGGCCCATCCCGTTATAAACCTCCTATAACAGCCAAGAATGAGATGAACTATGAATGAGGGGAGGGAGACAGTGATATATATATATATATATATCAGGGCCAAAATGATAAAACAACAGACATACCTAAATGAAAACGTAAACTTATAAAATGGCAGCAAATCCAAAACTAATCAGGATAAATTGTCAATGGGTTTTTAAAATTACACATATTTTGTTGAAGGGTGGGGGGGTTTACAAAGCCAATTAAAAATAAAGGGGTGCAGCATGGGATGAGGGCGTGGCCAGAAATCAAGCTGACGAAAGCTTTCGTCTGTGGCAACAACTTACACTTTTGGCTTTGATGTAATTTCAGACATGTTTTTGAAACCCCATCAAATAGCTTCAGTTTGGATTCGCAGGCAGGTTTTGTCTAAATTTTTGTCAACAAAAAGGGCCTGTTTAATACAGTCATAATCAATTAATGTATTACCAGCCACTAATGTGGTATGCTTTCGAATATGCAGATGTCAATGAATGAAGAGATAGCAAGCTGGCCACTGTGTTTGTTCACTGTATATAAAACCTAATTTGAACATTAAGTCAAAAAGCCTTATCACGTTAGACGTAAGAATCGCGGCTAAAGAGAACAAAGACAGTATCACATCAATATATCGTTAGGACGTTAAATACATCGGCCTAATCACTACCTGTCCAAATGCGTGGCAAGTATCAGGTTTCAAATCTGGACTCTTGTGGGGAAAACGGAGCTCTCTGCTCGTGTTCTCGGGCACCACAAATGCACAGATCCACTCGTTTTTTTTGCTTTAAAAAAAATATCGGCATGATTTCCATGTCACTCGCCCAAGAGCGCGGCCGAGTGGCAAAAGGAGAGGCGGACCCTCGTCACTTCCGACGCCCAGAAAAGCAACATCCGCTCTCGAGCCGAAGACGTTGCGTACAGCCGCTCAGACTTTCCGTTTGGGCACGGGATGGTGGTGTTCGCCCCCTCCTCACACCCACACTACAGTTGTGTTCGAAACCGTTCCCTATTCCCTAGATAGTGTACTATATAGTGTGTTCGCCAATTTGTTCAACACGCTGTGGCTGTGTTCGAAACCGTTCACTCGTTCCCTATTCCCTATATAGTGTTCCTATGTAGTGAATGATTAAACTGTTTTCGGATACTACAACTGAACGTCATTTGCGTCCAAAAAATGTGCCGGATATTCAGGTGACGCAAGCGGATGCGCCCAGTATCACGTAAACAAACCGAGCACTCATGACAGCAGGTTGAAATGTACTGAGGTAGTATCGGGTTTGCATGTTCAGTTTTGAATGTTAAATCCCAAATAAATTGTTGAAATTCTAATGATGTGCAAGTGTGGTTTTGTCAACTGTGGTGCTGTCTGCTAGCCACTGCTTTAGCCACTAATAGCTACCGTTATGGAAGTCTCGAGCTAGCTAGCCCGTGTGCTAACGTTAGGATAACTCACGAGCTCACAACTAGCACCAACTCCCATAGCGATAATAACGGTAGCTATCAGTGGCTAAAGCAGTTAGCTAACGTTACCACCATGATTCCTGTTTCTGTTTTACTGCTGTTGGCTCAACTTTTGTTCTTGAGGCATAACCGGAGGTGTATGTATGACGGTATGGCACGACCGCATTGCATTGTGGTACACGGGATAAATTGTAGGGTACATTCGCTGTTCACTACAAATCGCTGTGAATTGTGGGTATTTTTTCGTTCACTATATAGTGAACGAAATTAACAGTTGAGAATTCGAACACTACTACAAAATGGCGTACACACTATATAAGGAATAGGGAGCGGTTTCGAACACAGCCTGTATAGTGCACTATTTAGGGAATAGGGAACAGTTTCGAACACAGCCTACGTGTGTTCACTTCGGGTGCCTTTATACACGGGGCTGTGCGCATGCGTGGCTGTAGCCGAACGGTGAGGAACGAAGCGAAATCAAGGAGAAGCCCCAGTGATCTCGATTGTAGATGGCGGGTGAGGCCGGTGAGAGGGTGAGGCCGTGAAGTCCCCTCGTTGTGAAGCAACGGCGCGAACGCTCCCCCCTACAAACATGCGTGCAGCATGTAGCGCAGGGCGGGGTGTTTCTTGACATCAACTGCTCTCGTTCTAACGAAGGAAACGAGTAAAAAAGTTTGAGGAAAAACCTGGCTTTTTCGAGAGGGGTTGCAGGTCGGAATTTAAAGTGCGCTCCGTCAAGGTAAATGATTAAAGATCGCTAAAACAGTCACTTCCCCTGCTACCGCCGTTTCTGCCTCTCCGGCATCCTAGTTTGCAACATATTACATTTACATATACATAAATATATAGACAGATCCACTGAGAATCAACACGCCATTATGTTTTTTTTAGGGATATCCAGCAAAATATATGTGAATATATTTATATACACAATCCCTATTGTCTATCATGTCTGCCATGTTATATGGAGATTCCGCTTTAAAAACAAAGTTTTACTGCCGTCTGAAGCCATATAAATATACATACACTTCCACTGCTTTCCTTTCTGCTATTTGTGAGCCCCCTTCACTTATACGAGAGCTAAGGTTAGCTGTACAGGAACATCGAAAAACATTGTTTATGTACAAGGTTTTTTTTTCCTTTACAAAACAGCACACCTAACTCCCCAAGGTTCAAACTTGTTTGCCATTTTCCTAGGAAAAAAAACCGAAACAAGTAGCCTAATAAACCACTGGATTAAATTGACAGATTTCCCCTGGTTCCTGCAGCCAAAAGCCCCTAACGAACTAAACAGGCCATTCAAACGGGCAGCGTGAATTAAAAGCACGTTTTTAGACTTTTTTTTTTTAACCACCTCGTATAGAATGGAAAATTCAGTTGTCATGCTTGCGGTTGGATTTTAACACAATACGGATCCCCTGGAGGGTCAAAATTCCCTGAAAACGAAGAAAGAAATGACCTCATTATTACACAGAGGGAATCAAATGATACCTGGATGCAGGTTTTTTTCACACGAGAAACAAACCCGCAACCCTGCATGTACAAAATCTGAACCAGCACCCCCCCCCAAAACACCCCCAACTCAGCATGCCTGTTGCCTGTTGCCTGTTGGGGAACATTTGGCATTTGGGAGTGCAATATACCAAGCCTGGTAACAGCTTTTTGGCAGCTTTCAGTCTCCTCCCAATGCATTCTGGGAAGGGCAGGGTCATGCTGTTGGGCTCATAGGCTCAGTGTAACTGAAGATTCTGGTTCTGATGAGACTGGAGTCCATCTTTGTAGTCCTTTCTGGATAAAACTTCCTTACAGATGGGCACTGACTGAATTTCTGGTCAAAAAGCCACTTATCTTATGGGCATGTGTCATACGTATATATATATATGCATACACACAAAATATGGAAAACTGTCACCCAGAAGATACCTTTTTCAAAATATGATGCATATGTTAGAAAACCCTCATTAATTTACATTTTCAGTTCTGCAAATGTGAGCATATACGAAAATATACAAGATATTCTACAATATATGCGCAAGATACATTCATGAAAGTGTCAATAATGAAGAGCCTTTCTAAAATATGCAGCGTACATACATAGAAATGCATCTCTAAAATTTGGGGATATTCCTTTTTCAATGTGTACCAGTCGTTGGGTACGGGGTGGACAGATGAAAGCCAGGGGACCCCTTGTGGCCGAAGCCGGTATGGTTTTTGGGCTGCAGCGTCCAGCTCCCACGCAGAAAAATGCTCCAGCTGTCTCTCTCTCCGTGACCCTTGACCTTGAGTGATCTTAGGCCGCGCGTGTGCGCTGAACAAAGGGTCGTCCAGGAAACGTGCGCACACTGATTGCGAGAGGAGAAAAAACGCAACCACCCCGCCACAGCTCTGCAAACAGGGGCAGCCAGCCGGCGGGGCAGGGCAGGACACAGGGGAGGGGCAGGACAGGGCAGGACGCAGGGGAGGGGTGATCCAGGCTGAAGTCCAGAGGGTCTTGAGTCGTCCACCGTACACATTTGAGTGAAAAGCCCAGCAAGAAGAACAACAAAAGAATGTACACACACACACACACACACACACACACACACACACACACACACACACACACACAGAGACACAGACACACACACACACTCACTCACACACACACACACACACACACACACACACACACACACACACACATACACTCACACACACGCTCACACACACACACACTCACGCACTCACTCACTCACGCACACACATTCACACACACACACTCACACACTGACATGCACTCACACACACACACACGCACACGCGCACGCACTCACACATAGCCCCAAGTCCTGTGTACAAGCAAACATTACAAAAATAAACAACAAACAAATAAAACAATTATCTCAGGCAGTTTTAGGATTTGCTAAGCCCCACCCCTGCCCTTCTGCCCCTCCCTCTGCAAAGCCCCCCTTTTAAAAGTAGATCCCTGGTTTGGTGGCTCAGCCTTCGAGTGCCCGTGAGGAGGGGGTGGCGGGTTGGGGGCGGGGCATGGGGGGCGTGGCGGTGAAAGGGAGACAGGAGAAGGGGCGTGGCGTGGTGTGGTGGAGCGGGCGGGCGGAGGGAGGGAGGAGGGGGGGGGGGCGTTCCTCTCTATGTGACCCAGGTGTCCAGTCTCATGCGCTTGACGTTGGCGCCCTCCTGCTCGCCCCCCTCGCCGGAGGGCCTCAGCAGCGCCATGGCGGGGCCGAAGTCGGGCGGGCGTGGCCGGGCGCCGTCGTCGCGGTCGCTGCCCTCGTACGAGCTGCCGTTGGAGCTCAGGCTGTGGGCGGGCGAGCGGCCCGTGGGCAGGTAGGGCTGGGGGGCCGCGGGCAGGGCGCCGGGCGTGGCGGTGCGCTCGCGCCCGGGAGACACCGGCTCGGACTTGATGCTCACGCTGGGGCTGGTGTTCACCGTCAGCATGGCGCCGGGAGGTATGTGAGCCATGGGCCTGCGGAGAGAGAGAGAGAGAGAGAGAGAGAGAGGAGTGAGGGAGGGAGGGAGAGAGAGAGGGAGAGAGAGGGGGAGAGGGAGAGAGAGAGAGAGAGGGAGAGAGAGGAGGGAGAGGAGAGAGAGAGAGAGGAGTGAGGGAGGGAGGGAGGAGTGAGAGAGAGGGAGTGAGGGAGTGAGGGAGGAGTGAGAGAGGAGAGAGAGAGGAGAGAGAGAGGAGGGGAGAGGAGAGAGGAGAGGAGGGGAGAGAGAGAGAGAGAGAGAGAGAGAGAGGGAGGGAGGAGAGAGAGAGAGAGGGAGGGAGAGGGAGGGAGAGAGAGAGGAGAGAGAGAGAGAGAGAGGGAGGAGGAGGAGGGGAGAGGAGGAGGGAGAGAGGAGAGAGGAGAGGGGGAGGAGAGAGGGGAGAGAGAGGGAGTGAGAGGGAGAGGGAGGGAGGAGAGGGAGGAGAGAGAGAGGGGAGGGAGAGAGAGAGAGAGGGGGAGGGAGAGGGAGGGAGGAGAGGGAGGGAGGGAGAGAGGCGGGAGATAGAGGGAGAGAGAGGAGATAGAGAGAAAGAAGGCGTGGGGCATGGCTCGCTACAGCTCTGAGCCGATCACCGCGGGGCATCCCACGAGAGCACAGCGCCACATTCCCCCAGACGGACGGACGGACAGCCTGCCACACACCGTTCAGACGCATTTCACAGCAGCGCGTTAGCGGCCATGAAGCCACGCCACGTCCCCCAACAACAACTCACACCCCATCAGCAACATCCCAGTGCCCCATCGCCAGTGTGAAATGGCAGGTCAGTTATGGAGGTGATGATGTTTTTGTTGTTTTTTTTTTTTTGTGTGTGCAATGGGGACTGATGGGAGAGCCTTGTTGCCACGGGGACGGACAGGTAAAGCTGACAGAAGGTAGAAGCGTTATGGGATGGACACAGTAGAGTGATACGCTACCGGCTCAGCCACTCCTCTCTGCCCAAGAGCAGGTTTGACTGGGAGGTCATGCTGTAGAGAGGGGCAAAAAACATGAGGGATTTCAACACCGGAGAGACGAGAGAGAGAGAGAGAGAGAGAGAGAGAGATGGAGAGGGAGAGAGAGAGAGACAGTGAGACAAAGAGAGAGATTGAAACAGTGAGACAGAGAGAGAGAGAGACAGAGAGAGAGAGAGAGAGACAGAAAGAGAGAGAGACAGTGAGACAAAGAGAGTCAAGTCTTGAAACAACCAAATAATGCATACTAACAAACCAGAGAGATAACCCAGTGACATGTTAGAGCAGGGTGGAGACAGAAAGAGAGAGAGAGAGCAGGCTTTTGTTCCAGCCCTTCACTAACACACTGATTCCATTAATCACTTCACTAACACACCAAATAATGCATAGCAATTAATGTTCAAACCAGAGATCTGAACAAAATGCACACCCAACCCAGGACCACATGTTAGAGTAAACCAAACTACAAAGCACTGAGACAAAATCACCAAAACGCAAAGTAAAGCCTGAAAAGTCGGGGATACGGAGCAGAGACAGCGACCGCAGCCTGACCGCTGAAAAAGGCCGATATCAGAACATCATGGCTGCCGAAGGAGGCAAGGCTGTGGGGTCACCGCGAGGCGGAAACAGAGGATGCACTTTCTCCTACACTGTGAAAACATGTGAAATTCAAAGAAAAATATTTGAAAAGGACTGAAACATCCATCCAAAAAAATCAGAAGTGAAAGAAAGAGAGAGAGAGAGAGACAGAGAGGAAGCAAAAGAGAGAGAGAAAAAGAGATCGTAGGCCAGCAGGTCGCCAGCACCAGAAAACTGCTGTTACTGGAACTAGTCTCAGTGGGCAGGGTTCATGTGCTGTCTGGCTTCAGTGGGTCGCCTGGTGGGGGGGTCACCAGAAAACCGGGTCACTGGCACATTTAACAAAACTGACAAGAACAGGCTAGTTTCAGTGGGCAGTCGGAGCCAAACTGGTGATTTCATGTGCTGTCTGGCTTCAGCAATGCAGGTTTCACCTCCTGTGGGGTGAGGCTGCCGAGTGCACACCGACACCACGGTCGCCAGGGAAACCAGACCTCACAGAACTCTCCCAACAGGAAGCTCTCTCTCTCTCTCTCTCTGTCACAGAGGGTCTCTAGTCATGAGTCGAGCACACAGTAGAGGGCGTCGCAGCCAATCGGCGAGAACCGTACGACTTTTCGCTTTGAGGCAAACGTGAATTTTAAAACACGGGACCGGTCAAATGATCCCGCCTCAATTGTGCTGCGGACGAAAAAAACGCGCAGGGCCCAAAACCAACACCGCAGACCACTGACTGGGAAGGGTGGGGGCTCGTTGGATGTCACGTTTCTCAGGGGTTCAGCTTTTTAAGGGGTCGTGGGAGGGATAACTCCCCATTTTCCAGTTTTCCCCCGCTCACACACACACTGGTGTTTCTGGGGCTTCTCTGGACACTTTTCCGTGATCCGATTTGTAGGTTTGTTTCGTTCTCTTTTCATGAAACGATTTGGGGAGCAAGTGACGGACGGAAGCGTGGCCGCGCGCGGCCGGGCATTCACCTCAGGTTGGCGGCGATGCTGGAGATGCAGTTGGACATCTCCGCGCTCTGTTTGTCCGCGCTCCACATGCTGTGGAACAAAAGAGAACACGCGCCGTCACACCGGCCCCTGGGAGCGACGCACGCACCGCCATCACCTCGCCCACACCTGTGCCGGCAGGGCTGGCAGTGTAACGGTGTAACGGTTAGGGGAGCCGGGCTTGTAACTCAGGAGGTTGCTGGTTCAATTCCCAGGTGGGGGCACTGCCGTTGTACCCTTGAGCTAAAGGTACTTCACCTGAATTGCTTCAGTAAAATATCCAGCTGTATAAACGGGTTCCGTGTAAAGAAATGTAAACTGTGTAAGTCGCTCTGGATAAGAGCGTCTGCTAAATGACTAAAATGTAAAATGTACACCTGTGCTGCCCACCTGCACCGCTTACCTACACCTGTAACATCTGCCTACCTACACCTGTACTGCCCACTTGTACTTCCCACCACCGATAGACCCAAGGTATCGAGAACCAATCCCCTATGTGTGTGAGCCTCCAGATGAACCAAAGCCTGTCTTTGGGTCATTGGTGCAGTGAACAGGAAATGAAGACTGCAGAATACACACAGCTCTGGGCTATGGCAAATGGGGAAATGTCTCCATCTGGTGGCCATGATAAGGAGCGCAGGCCACAAATGTGGAAGTGAATCGATGTAGCAATGCACCTTTCTATGGCCAGCTCATAACATTCAGGCAATATCTGAGCCCCATGGAGGGGGAATTTTACAACATTTTTATTCAAGAAAAACAAGATCAAACAGGTCAAGTGAGGGCAGGGGAAATATTCTGTGGTTTAATGTGTTTATCGATGTTCGATGTTCGATGGTCCTGTCCAAAAAAACTTTAAAAAACAAAACAAAAACTACATATTTCCATGTGCTCCACATGGAAGCTGGCACACACAATAACACGATTTAATTCAGAGTCTACTGGATGGGGGACGGGGGTGGAGCAACCGGACTTGCAGTATTGGAGGACTGCCACAAGGGTGCGCTGTGCCACAAGACGGGGCGGTCAACTTACACCAAGTTGCTGAGCGATGCCAGGCTGAATTGCTGTTGCTGCTGTTGCTGGGAAACAGCCTGCTGCTGCTGCTGCTGCTGTTGCTGTGCTGCTGCTGCTGCTGCTGCTGCTGGTGCTGCTGCTGTTGCCATGAAGACACGTTGCCTAGTGACAGGGCAGCCGGCGACGCGAAAGCTTGGAGGGCAGTTATATCCGCACTCGTCAACTGATAGTCTGGAGGGTAAAGAAGCAAAAAAGTTATATATATATATACAACATATACATACATATATACATGTATATATATATATATATATAAATAAATAAGAGGGAAAGAAAAACATTTGATACATATTCATACTCGATGAATATTCCAGCCCCAGTTATGTGAACCGATTCATGTTTATTCAGTTGTTCATTTAAGCCCGGGAAAAAGGAAAGTGAACACGCACACACACTCCTTCTGTAGCATTAACCGCGTCACAGTGTGGGCAGAACTGCATTGATGAACAGACCGTAGACAGAGGAGTGCAAGAGAAAGGGAAGGAGAGACAGGAAGAGAGGGGGACAGAGGGGATGGACCAGCAAAGGAGCAAGAAGGTCCAAACCAAACCTCAGTTAGCCGTGGGCCCAAACATCACAGCATTTCTTGTGTCATTTTTGAAATGTCTGAGTGTGAGCATGATGGTGAGGGTGATGGTGAATGTGATGGTGATGGTGAGTGTGACCACAGATTCTCTCAGATACCAAGCTCCATATTCTGACAGCTGGAGCTGAAACATTCCGAGCGGACGCCTGAAAATTGCACTTCTGATAATCTCTTAAGGGGCGTGACCGGAGACAACACCGTGGCAACGGACAGTCAGTGCTGTAACATAGCAACAGAAGCTTGTTTCTTCCCTCAGCTGAGCATCACCTGATGCAGTACGGGATGAAGGGTGACAGGTAAACGGAGCGGACAGCTCACCTGTGTTGTAGGCGGAGAAGGGCAGCCCCTGCGTCAGGAGGCTGGGCGTCGCCACGGAGACCACCGGCGTGGTGAGCGACTGGACCACCTGAGGGCCGCCCAACCGCTGGGCATTCTGGGAAGAGAGAGAGGGCAAGAGAGAGGGCGAGAGAGAGAGAGAGAGAGAGGGGGAGAGAGAGAGAGAGAGAGAGAGAGAGAGAGAGAGAGAGAGGGAGGGAGGAGAGAGAGAGAGAGAGAGAGAGAGAGAGAGAGAGAGAGAGAGAGGGAAGATGAGACAGAGAAGACGAGAGAGAGAGAGAGAGAGAGGAGGAGGGGGAGGGGGGGAGAGAGAGAGAGAGAGAGAGAGAGAGAGAGAGAGAGAGAGAGAGACAGGGGGTTATAAGGGAGGAGGGGCCTGGTGACATGGCTGGTCATGACTCTCAGGCCAGTCAGTGAAGCGCAGACTGCAGTCTCCATGCGTTTGGGAGAGTGGCTCAGAGGCGCTGAGCACTGAGCTTAGTGGCCATGCCGGTATGCAGGGACATGCAAGACGGTTAAAAACACTGACGACTCCTGTGCCATGTCCAAAAATAAACTAATAAAAAGTACAAATGAGAAATTCACAAAGAACACAGAAATGCTTTTAACAACTTTTCACTGGAATGAAATGGGCTTTTAAATCATGCTCGCCTCCTCTCTCTCATAACACAGCTACACACAGATGTGTGACAACAAAACGATGAACAGAGACCCACCAGAAAGTGTGTGTGTCTGTGTTACTGTCATTATTGTGTGTATATGTGTGTGTGTGTGTGGGGGGGGGTGCAATGTACAAGAACATTTACTCAATTTGTGATGTACCCAGCTACAGTAAATATGCTTGTTTTTGCAACTGGTTCCTGAGATGACGGCAAAAAAATGCATCTTCGCTCCGGTTTCCTGAACTATACGCACAGAGGGCACTGACAGACCCACCACCACCACCACCACCATCATTGAACAAGTAAAGAAACACAACTTATCATTAAGAGATTAATGATTAAAACCCTAAACGTGTCCGGCACCTACTCGCCAAACACTCGCGCTGAGCAGAGATGAGGGGAACACAGCGCCCCCTGGCTGTCATGTAAAGCGATTACAGGGGGAAACGAACACCACTGATCCTGGTTCAGTGTGTGGGGGCCGGACCGTGCCGGGGGCGGGGGGACCGGCTTCCCTCCGCTCAGGTGAACAATCAGGGGGATATAAAGCAGGAGGGGTGGTCCAGTCCAAAAAGAGCCGGTGTGGGTGCAGGTGTTTGCTCTAGCCCAGCACTACAACTCAACTAATCAACTAATCATGTGCTGATTATTGACATTGATTAGTTACCAGTTTTAAATAACAAAAACCCACATGCTGCGGAGTTCACTGTGGCTCCCAATTGGCTTCCCCGCCATCAAAAGCTGAAGCTCTGGTGACCCGGGGTTTGTTGGCTCATTCTCTCAGATCCTCATTCTCTCTGGGGGCCTGCAGTACCTGACACAGCCTGCACTGGTGACAGAGGCTCTGATTGGCGTTCCTCACCGGAGGCCTAGGCTGTTCTAGACCGGGGCTGTTCAGTCCTCAGGCCTCGAGGGCCACAGTGTCCATAGGTGCTCTCTCCAACCGCGCGCCACACCACCCGATTTCACCAATTACTTTACCGCCTTGGTCCAGCAGGTGAGCTAATTAGTGAGATCAGGTGGTGTAGTGCGGGGTTGGAGAGAATAC
Organism: Aldrovandia affinis; assembly: GCA_029706075.1. Classification (NCBI taxonomy): domain Eukaryota; kingdom Metazoa; phylum Chordata; class Actinopteri; order Notacanthiformes; family Halosauridae; genus Aldrovandia; species Aldrovandia affinis. The sequence goes on from JAINUG010000415.1 coordinate 134,076, forward strand.
CTACGGACGCTGCGGGGCTAAGGACTGAACAGCCCTGGGCCTGGACTGATGGTTTTAGGCTGCACTATTTCACTGTTGAGGGCAGTGTGCCCAATCTTTGTCCATCCTCATCTTTAAGGAAAAGCACTGAGCGTGGATCTTTGAGGAGGAGGCGCCTCGGCTGGTCGTCATCTCTGTTTCACTTTTACTTATTCCCGTTTGTCCTGTTTTTTTGTTGTTTTTGTTCTAATGTCGTTTTAACCTGCGTTGCTTTTTGAATATAATTGGTTTGTTGTGTGCTGTCTGCCTCTGAGCGCTGGTCTTAAGTCAGTTTAGCAGTTTTCTTCCTAATGGTTAAGGATAGGATTTGGGCAGAGTTTTTCTCGGTGGCCAATTGTACCCTCCATTGAATGGAACCCCGGCTGCAGTGGGCAACCTGCACTTCGGACAAGTGCCTTAACCAGTTGCGCCACCCGGGGGGGCCCAATTTGGGTAGAGTTAGCTGAACCTGAACCTTCTCCCTTGAGCACCTCTGTGTGGGTCGCTGCGACCGTGGCGCTCGACCACAGGCCTGACCGCAGCGCAACCGTGCATGAATGACCACAATGGAAAAAAGTAAACCGATCATGGAGACCCACACACACACACGCGGTCATGACCACACACACGGTCATGACCACACACCACACACACACACACACACACGGTCATGACCACACACACCACACACACGCGGTCATGACCACACACCACACACACGGTCATGACCACACACCACACACACACACACACGGTCATGACCACACACCACACACACACACAAGTCAGGAAGAGGGGTTCACCTCGCTCACCACACACCCAGCACACTCGTCAGTCTGACCACACACACACACACAAGTCAGGAAGAGGGGTTCACCTCGCTCACCAACTCCAGGTCAGTCTGGGGGAGGGGGGGGGGGGGGGGGAGGGGGGTGGGGAGGGGTGGAGAGGAAAGGGGGGGAGGGGGAGGAGGAGGAGGAGGAGGGGGTGGTTACACCTCTATACCAGACCAGTCTCCCAATCAGAGAGACTCAACCCCCCGAGCCCGCCCACCGCCCCGCCTCCCCTTTGAAGCCATCGCACTGGTCTCTGGATTCAATCACAACTGCTAAGTCATATTAAGGCAAAGTAATATTGAGTAAAAAAAAAAAACTTTTCCAGATTGAATCTGTCATTGTCTTACTGCAAGACGTCTTGGTGGTTTGGAGTTCAATCCAGGGTCATTATAACATGATGGCAGATTCATCTGAGACGTTTTGTTCCCTTGATTGAATACCGCTTTCCATTAAGGAAAGAGCTTTTCACTGTTGCATCATGGGCTTGCTTTAACTGAAGCCAGGAGTTTGGTTCATCATTGCCATCTCTCCTGGACTAGAAAAGCTTTATATCCCACTGCAAGCTTTGGAGTAGGAGCATTTTATTCTTCTCTTTGTTATGAAAGACAAACTGATTTTTATTAAGGCTGTGGACTGTGATCTCGTTCCCAGTTCTCTGATCTATAGATGAATGATGGAATGCACATTTTAAAACCACTGCCCTCTGTTGCCTTTGATGTCAAAAAAAAGAAAAAGAAAAAGGAAATGTGTGTGTTATGAAGTTTTAGGTTTACCAGGGTGCCCATCATTCATCATACATTTGAAAACTGAATCTTGGGAAATCCAGTGGTTTCAATGTTCAACGCTGGCCGGGGTTCGATTCCCTGGCCGTGCCAGAGTCAAACAAATTAGAATTTTTTCCCGGAAAAATCAAGTCACCTTCTGTAGTGTCGTATGAGGTTATGGGGGGGGATCCTCAACTATTCCTCCATGCAGAATTGTTCTAGTTCCTTCAGATTATTGGGTTGACGTTTGTGGACTTCTTTTTTGAGTTAAAACCACAAATGTTCAATTGGATTCAGGTCTGGAGACTGAGATGGCCATGTCAGGACATTGATCTTGTGCTCTCTCAACCATTTATTCAACCATTTCATGTTTGGGATCATTGTCTTATTGGAAGGTCCATCTGCAGCCAAGGTGTAGCTTCCTGGCACAGGGAACAAGGTTTTTGGACAAAATGTCTTGGTACATGCTAGAGTTCATGGTTCAATTTTTTAAATAAGGGCCCCAAGGCCTGTGGATGCAAAATAACCCCAAAGCATTAAAGATCCACCACCATGTTTCACCGTAGGCATGAGGTGCTTGCATTCTTTGGACACCAAACATAATACTGATGTGAATGTCCAAAATGCTTGATTCTTGTTTCATCTGACCACAAGACATGGTTCCAATTGTACCTCAGATGTAGTTTGGCGAATTCAAGATGCCTTTTACAGTGAATTGTCTTCAAAAGAGGCTTCCTTTTTGCAATTCTGCCATAAGGCCATTGTCATGTAGGCATTGTCGAATGGTAGCTTTAGACACATTGTAACCCCAAGATGCCAGGTAGTTTTAGAGATCTTGAACTGTGCCCCTTGGACTTATTTTTGCCTATCGAACCATCGGCCTCACTACACGTGGGGGCAAGATAGACTTGCGTCCTCTATCTGGCAGGTTTGCCACTGTTCCAGTGCTCTTAAACTTCCTAATAATTGACACAACAGTGGAAAGTGGTATCTTTGAACTTTTTTGTGATTTTTTTGTAACCATCTCCTGATCTGTAGAGGTCAATAACCCTGTGTCTGAGGCTTTCAGGGAGTTCTTTGCCTTTCACCATGATGATGGCTGACCACAGTATTTAAAACGTGTATTTTATAGCCTAGGGAAACAGGAAACCATTGTAGGCCACTCTATAGTTCCATAACCTTCCAATGAACTTTAAATAAGTTGTATATTTATGAAGATTTGTTTTTGTTGGATTAAAGAAGATTCAAAAGAATAGTTAGGGGTGTGAATAATTGTGATCCAGATGTTTTCTGGAAAATAAACATTATTAATAAAAAAAAAATGTTTTCCTGAACAACTGTATTAGTATTGTACGTTTGGAATTTTCTGTATTTTTTGGGCATAAAATATACCTCATTACTTATATCGTTTATTTTATACAATCTCTTTTGTTCATTTTTATCAAGGGTGTAAATAAAAATGGAGTCTACTGTACTTCTACTTCCTTTCATTAATATGCCATGGGTTTGCACATACACATAAATATCTATATATATTTTAAAAAATGTTTAAAATCTGTAATACTGGTATCCGTTAAAGCCTGACCAGGCCCTGTTCTGGATGATATCACACCCTCTTTGGCCATATTCTCAACCAAAAAGAAGAGCATAACATCACAATAAGCCCATATGTATAAATATACACACGATAACTTCTAGATTTATCTTTGTAATTCCGATATATATATATTTTTAAACGCAAAAACAAAAACAAAAACAATAAACACAGCATTTTAGTTGGAAATGCCAAGAAAGCAACCTCAAATTAAATGACCTCAAATTACAGCTCAATGCCTGCGACCAAACAATCGACACTGGCTTTGAGATACATTTAAAAAAAAGGCATGCTTGTTCCCTTTGTTCTGACTGGGTTTTAGACGCCGCGCTGTACTGATTTGGGCCCGGTTCTGGCACAGGGTCAGCGTCTCGGCCCAAACACTCTCTCACCAGCTGCATCAGGCTCTTGCCGCTCTGCGAGGTGATGACCCGGAGCTCCGGCTTACGGCTGTTCACCATCTGAGGGCTGGGCGGGGGCGGAGACTTGGCCGGAACTACTTTCCCCAGGCTGTTGCCGTTGGAGACGGAGAGGAGGCCTGGAGAGGCCCTGGCACTGATGTACCCGTTTGCTGGAAATAATTAGAACAGAAATAAAAGACATATATATATTTATATATACAATTGAATTTTCATGCACACTTTCTGGCAGGTAAATCTGTGAAATATATCACACAAGCGCACAAAGAAGCACACACACAAACACACGTAAACAAACACGCACACATTTTCATACACATTTCCTGGCAGGTAAATTTGTATAATATCATACACACACAAACACACACACACACACACACACACTGGTTGTGCTGAAGAATATTAATGGTGTTCCAGTTCCCCCAGTAAGTGCTGTAGCCTGATACAGTATCCCCTGGTCAGAGCCCAGGCATGCAGGCAGCCTCTTGGATAAGGCGTATCATTGGATAGTGAGTCAGGATTGGGATATGGTCCCTCTCCTTGGCTAGATTAGCAGGGAACCTTCCCTGGACATTTCCCAGTATTTCGGGTGAGAACTCCTGCCACTCGCCACTAGGGGCCGCTCTCTAGAGTGCCACTGGACTGTGCCACTGTTGGTCACTAACAAACACTCACAAACAGCGCCGACTCTAACACACGGAGGAGTATGCCAAATGAAGGCACTGCAAATCAGAAAATAGAAGGTGAAGGAATGACAGTAATGGAGAGGGAGAGTGGGGGAGATAGAGAGAGAAGGAGAGAGAATAATATCTTTAATATAGTTTCTGTAATATCTGTAATTGTTATATCTGTAATTGTAAATGTTTGCTTTGCAATATGAAAGTCATCTTGTCATGCCAATAAAGCAAAGAGAGAAAGAGAGAGAGAGAGAGAGAGAGAGAGAGAGAGAGAGAGAGAGAGAGAGAGAGAGAGAGAGAGAGAGAGAGAGAGAGAGAGAGAGAGAGAGAGAGTTGAATGTTTACACGATGACTGGCCAACATGATTGACAGGCACACCTGGCTAGCCTCACCCTCAAAGCTGGCCGGCCAGCCGGACGGACGGACAGATAGAGAGAGAGCGAGAGACGGACAGACTCCCTGAGCTGGAGAGGCACGAGTACATGAGCCTATCAGCTCACGTTAACAACGGTTGCCATCGGAGAAGAGTACAGAGAACACACAACAACAAATGCACATTCAACTTCTGCACTGTACATACGAACACCATTACCCAAACCCCCTGGTAAATATGTCAGGTTTTTATTTCCTTTTTTTATACATTTATTTCTGATTTTTTCTCAGTTTTTCTCCCAATTTCGTTGCCAATTAAACCCTCTATTTACTTCAATTCCCCACCCTCACGAGTCCGTCGCCCGTCCTCCGGGATCGAGACACAGATTCCTGGTTGAGTGTTCCGGGAAATCTTCCACGGACTCCTTAACCTTTTCCTCGACGGACTCGTGCCGGCTCTCCCTCCCCCCTCCCCCAGAGACGGACAGCCAAATGCCACCTCTGATCGGGGCTGACGACCAGGGCCGGTCTGGTAGAGACGCGGGTTTCGATCCGCGTCCCTGACATGCAGCGCACACCGCTCCGAAGCGTGGTGCGTTAGACCGCTGCGCCATCTGCCAGGCCTCAGGTTTTTATTTCCTTCAGGAGATGTGCTTTTGAATTACTTTTCAAATTGAAAACATCCATTTTGAGTCGACCTGGGGACGGCACCATACCCTCACATCTGCTCATGGGAGGCGAGGCCAACCCCGGTCCCGGAGGGCCGCAGGGTCCGGCCCTGGTTTCTCTTGTCACTCTGCAGCTAAATCGATCCACTAAAGCGGCTGAGCGCACCGTTAGCTCACCTCGCCAGGGTCTGAATCGGTTTGGCGATTTTTGAAGTGAAAACGAAAAGTAGCAGGGCCTGGGGACCCCTGGACTAGAGAGCAGCGCGTGGGCTCCCAAACAACACCCTGCTACAGACGCGCACATTACACATTACAGACACTGACCAGAGCCACTTAGACAGTATACAGCCACTTAGACAGTTTCTTAGCACGCAATCCATTTACACAGCTGGATATTGAAGCGTTTCAGGTTGAGTACCTTTGCTCAAGGGTACAACGGCAGTGTCCCCCCACCTGGGAATTGAACCTGCAACCTTAGCGTTACAAGCCCAGTTTCCTAACCACTGTACTACAGTGCTGTATGCGTGTGAATGTGTGTGACTGCGTGTGTGTGTGTGTGTGTGTGCGTGCACATCTGTGTGCGTGAATACATATGCATGCGTGTGTGTGTGTGTGTGTGTGCATATGGGTCCTGAATTTGGGGTGTGTCTGGGCCTCTCTCTCCTCTCCCTCCCTCGCTCTCTCTCTCTCTCCTCCCTCTCTCTCTCTCTCTCTCTCCCTCTCTCTCTCTCCTCGCTCTCTTGCTCTCTCTCTCTCTCTCTCTCACTCCCTCCCTCCTCTCTCTCTCCCTCCCTCCCTCCCTCCCTCCCTCCCTCTCTCTCTCCCTCCCTCCCTCCCTCCCTCCCTCTCTCTCTCCCTCCCTCCCTCCCTCCTCTCTCTCTCTCCCTCCCTCCCTCTCTCTCTCTCCCTCCCTCCCTCTCTCTCTCCCTCTCTCTCTCTCCCTCCCTCCCTCCCTCTCTCTGCTCCCTCCTCTCTCTCCCTCCCTCCTCCCTCCCTCCCTCCCTCCCTCCCTCTCTCTCTCTCTCCCTCTCTCTCCCTCTCTCTCTCTCTCTCTCCCTCTCTCTCTCACTTCCAGGCAGACCCCCTGGGTCCGTGCCCCCAGGCCAGGCACGGGAATGGCAGGAATGCTGGGAATGGCGGGTGACGTCAATGGTGACATTCCCAGAGCAAAGGGCTCTGTGCGACAGCTGAGCGCCAGGGAGGGGCCGGGGGGGGGGGGGTGGGAGGAGACGGCTGCTTTGAAAACTACAGTGGAAGGTGTCACCGTGACGCCATCCCGCTGTGGACATTCGTTTGGACAGACGGGAGGCCTTTCATTCTAACATTTAGCGGACGCTCTTATCCAGAAAAAGTCCACGCACGCGTCTATTGAAGTAAATAGAGGGTTTAATTGGCAACCAAATTGGGAGAAAAACGGGGAAAAAATCTGAAATAAATTTATATATATATTAAAAAATACAAAATAAAAATAAATAAAACAAAAACACAATAAAGTGATATTTGAGTCTCAAACCTCAAATGTGGAATGGCCGGTGAGTTAACTGGTCGACTGTTTCAAACTGCCCTTGGTCTGGCTTTACCCGGTGAAGAGGGAGCACCCTGTGCCCACGATAAAGGGGAACCGCTCCCTCCCTCCCTCCCTCCCTCCCTCAGTCCTCCGCCCATTCCTTATGTTCTTCTCAGGCCGCGCGAAGGCCATGTGTGGCGGAGAGAGCGCCTGTTTGAGCCCACTAGACAGGGAGGGGTCAGAGGTCACAGCAGCCCATACGTTTAGCAGGGTGGGCCTAAAAAAACGTTTTTTTTCCCTCTTCTCTCTTTCCTTTTCTGAGAGCGCGACAAGACATGCACCTGACGGTGGTGAGCCCATCAGGTGGTTGGAAAGCAAACAAATACGGCGTCGTTGTTGTGTGTGTGTGTGTGTGTGTTTGTATGAATACAGCGTCGTTGTGTGTGTGTGTGTGTGTGTGTGTTTGTATAAATACAGCATCGTTGTTGTGTGTGTGTGTGTGTGTTTGTATGAATACAGTGTCATTGTTGTGTGTGTGTTTGCATAAAAACAAGTGATGACTCCCCTTGGATTACATCTAATATCAGTGCTCCAAACTTATAGTCTATAGTTATAGTTTACCCTATCGTTGTCATTTAAGTTGAACATGAATTGCACTTTTTTAAAGTGACAGTGAGTTTATGGGCTGGATTCAATCAACGATTGTCCCTAACTTTGAGGAACATTTTAAGTGAGTTTAAACAGAACGTTAAATACAAGGTACATTTTGATCGTTTTATTTTTCACAAGCACACTTTGGCACAGCTCACCAAAACCGTGTTTTACCTGTGGGGGTCAAAAAATTTTTTTTTATAACATAATAATAATAACATAATAATATGAATTTAATTGCGGGTTAAATTTAAGGACAGATATTGATTGAATCCAGGCCTACAGTTGTGTTGAATATGACCCGGTCGGGAGAAGTGCTCTCATTGGACCAGACCATGTAAATGAACCTGAGGAGGCAGATGCACACGGCAGCCAGACAACCCCTCCTGGGTCTGTGTTTTCTCTGAGAAGAGGTCCAGGTGCCTTTTAAGGCCAGGGAGAGGGGTAGCTGGTTTGGGAGGAGGGGGCAGAGATATGGGGCAACAGCTGAAGGGCAAGATGAAGCGAAGTGGGGGGTTTGGGCGGTAGCAGAGGTGTTGGTCCAGGCCATTCATGTCTATCCCTCCCTCCCTCCCTCCCTCCCTCTCCTCTCTCTCTCTCTCCCTCCCTCCCTCCCTCCCTCCGTGTGGGTACGGTCACACCTGTTCACTCCCAACAGCTGAGGCGCTCAGGATCAGCGCTAGGCTCATAAACAGCTCAGGAGAGGGGGATGGTGGGAGAGACAGAGAGAGAGAGCGAGAGAGAGAGAGAAACACAAAATGTTCCCCCTACCTCCCCTGACCAACCAGAGCTCACCTAAACCGTAAAGACCACAGGCCCTGGTTCGATGAAGGTCTTTGTCTGCAGGTGTACAAAGGATGATTATTATTGTGAGGCTTCCGCACCACAGTGATCTGACATGACGTGACAGGGGGGGGGCGGGGGCGAGACCACCCTGCTCCTACCCATCGCTCCGCAGGTCAGGAGTGGACCGTCTGTTGCCGTGGAGACTGGCATGTTTTTGCGGTGCGCTGGTCGTGTTTTTGTTTTGGGAGACAGCAGGTTTTACCAGTCCGGAGAACAAAGGGAGGGGCGGGAGGGTGTCTGAGAGAGATCGTAAACCCTGCCTCTCTCTCCGACAAAAGAAAAAGAAAAAAAGAGAAGGAGAGACTGTTGTTTTTGTTTTGGGCCCTCTAAAGAAAACATTCCGTCGTGCAGAAACAGGCCGCCCCGCTCCGCCGCCGCATACTTTCGGCAACACTCCCTCGCGGAATCTTCGCGCGCGCCCCGGCCGCTCCAGGCTGCCAGGGCCCCGCTGCTGAGAGCGCCTGCGCTGGCAGCGGCTCGCCTCTAAAGTGAGCGAGCTCTCCTTCGTCTCTGAGGATGCTTTACGAATCGATCACGTGACCTCCGGCCCAGGCCACTTCCTGGTTCGATCGCGGTTAAGATGCAGACGCGCTCCCATGCCTGAATTTACAGACGGTGGGGGGGGCAGCCAGCGGGAACCTGCTGTGTCCATGGCTCTCTGGTCCCTGGGGGGGTCTGTGTGTTTTATCTCCAGCCCAGGAAACTCAGCACCTGATTAAACTCACTGCTGTCCCCACTGAGCCAATTTGGCTTCTCTCTCTAGGGGTCGAGAGAGCGACGGAGGCTCAGCACGAGCAGTGGAAAAGGCTGCTGGAGCACTGGCCTCCAGAATGTGTGATGCTGGGGGGCCCTCAGGGCCTGGCACACTGCATACAGGGTTAGGGTTTACTACCAAAATAAAGGAAACACTTGAGTAAATGAAGGGTTCTGACAGCTCTGTTATGGTGTGTGCATCTGCTAAATGGGTGCATTTTCCTGGCATGGTTTAGGTCCACTCAACCCCTTAGAGGGAAAGGTAAACGCCAATAAACACAAAGCCATTCTGAGTGATCGCCTTCATCCTGTGGTGAAGCATTTCTATCCTATTGGGAGGGGTCTCTTCCGGGATGACAATGCCCGCATCCACAGGGCACGGTGGTCACCGAATGGTTTGATGAGCTTCCCAACGATGTAAACCATGCGCCACGGCCGTCTCGGTCACCAGATCTCAACCAAATTGAACACTTGTGGGAGATTCTGGAGCGGTGCCCGAGACAGCCCCTTTTTTCCACCACCATCAACCAAACACCAAATGATGGAATGTCTAGTTTTGAAAATTACCTGTATATGCAATGACAGCCCTGTTAAAGGTCGCACGGGTTTTAAAGGTCGTAGGCCGTAATGACTCAGTCCCCGAGCAAGCTCCTGGAGTCCATCCATTGCCTGATGCCCACCCGCATCACCGCGGAAACACAGTCGTCATGGTTTCAGCCACTCACCTACTGGACTTGGGCATCCCCCGTTCGAGTTGTTCAGGTCGCCTCCCAAAAGTGCACCTGTGAGGGAGTACGTACAGTGTAAGAGTCATGATTATTCACAATGATTCGTAGGTATTCATGATTAGTCAGGATTATTCACAATAATTTGTGGTTATTCATTCATGATTATACGTCAAGGATATAATACCACTACTGCTAATAATAATAATAACAATAATTATAATAATTTTTAGCCCTTTTCTCAGACTAAGGCCTCCACAAAAACATATACCATGACATATACACACAAATACAAGACTTGAGGTTCTACATGATGTACTGTATCAGACAACACTGTATGTTCAGAAGTCCTGATTCATATGGAATTCTGAACGGACACATAGAAAGAGCCAGACCCTTAATTCAGTTCAGAACCAAACATGATCGCTGCATCGCTGGTATGCTTTTGACGTTCAACACGTTTGTCTCTGTGCTCTTCAGTACAAGTACATGCAAGCGTCCGCTGTGGTATATTTTACATTACATTTGAAGCATTTAGCAGACGCTCTTATCCAGAGCGACTTACAAGATGTGCATTAATACATGGTAGGAACAATCATAGTTCGCGCAAGAGATCAGTGCAGTAATACAGCGATAGACATCAGTGCAGGCAGCTGCGTACCATACCTGTAACACTGGGAAGGAAAAGGTTAGTCATAAAAATAAAAATAAAAGTATTATGTGTTTGTTTCCACTACGCGGAGGCCACTGAAGCAAAGCGCCCTCTTTCAGCGCTCCCACACACGGAGCCTGAGAAGCACAGGCTGAAGCTGAAGCCCGGCTGAAGCCCGGATCAGAACCGTGACAGCAGGCGAGACGAGAATAGCACGCTTTCATTAAAAAAGAAATCTGAGAAAGTTATTGAGTAAAGACTATACACACATCAAAATGACGGTTAAAAATGTAAACGACTGTCTCCATAACGACGGGCCACAAGTTCGTCGAGTGGATCCATCTGATCTTTAACTGTGGGCTCGAGACGCGTCGAGTCTCAGAGACTCGCTCGTAAAGAGAACGTCTTACTTATTCGTCAGAATGCCTTCTAAAACTCAGCAGTTCACACGCCGAATACAATTTCTTCTGAAAACATTCCATAACCGTCTCATCGGCTAATGGCCTTTCAGTCCGCACTGGCCTCGACTCTAAGTGCTTCTCACAGAAAGGTCTGTCCCCGTCACAAAGCTTTGCTTCATCGCAACGCCTGACGAGTTCTGTGATGGAAGGTTCAGATGGCAATCACGATTCTCATCCGATATAGGTCACTGCCAAAATAAAGGCAACACTTTGGTAACCTGGGAGGGGGACACTAACCGGGTGGCAGGGGGTCTCATTGGAGCCTGACCGTCAACATTGTTCACATCTGAAGGTCTGCCTCTCTACCATGAAAAGGTCCAATTTAATGTTGCTTATGGTCTATTCACGCAGGGGCTTAACCAAGGACAACACCGGTGGCAATGGCCGTCGGGTCCGAGGGCACGCCTCTTCACAAACATAAACTGCCCCATGGTGATCGGAGACGTCTGCTACCAACACAAACCTGTCAGGAGCTCACATCTGGTCACTGTAAGGGAATCTCGGGCCTGTTGAGGACAAAAGCAGGAGATGTGCCCTCTCTTCAGAGGAGCGAAGCACGCAAAAGAACACCAAGGACCCAGAGGCGGACCGAAGGAGGCAGGGCCGTCACTCGCGGGAACAGAGAACGCGAGAGTATGTGGCCTGGAGTGGCGGTGTAGCGTAACGGTTAGGGAGCTGGGCTTGTAACTCAGAGGTTGCTGGTTCAATTCCCAGGTGGGGCACTGCCGTTGTACCCTTGAGCTAAAGGTACTTAACCTGAATTGCTTCAGTAAAATATCCAGCTGTATAAATGCCATGTAAAGAAATGTGAAACTGTGTAAGTTGCTCTAGATAAGAGCGTCTGCTAAATGCCTAAAATGTAATGTAAGTGTAAATGTCTGACGGGCCAGCTTTGGCCATGTCACAGACTTCACCTTCAGAGGGGCTGAATAACGCAGTGACAAATATGGAGGCAAATATGGATAAACACACTCTGTGTTTTCAGTTCTGGTTTCATAATTATGCAATGTAACCTGCACTTAAAAAATAAATATATATTACAAATGTAAATGCGAATAAACAGTTCAGGATTAGGGGGCTCATGGGTGGATCACAGGTAAGGTGTCAAAGGCTTGAGAAGATCCATGAGATTCTCTCCCCTTCACAAGAGGGGGGGGGGACGCGAGAGACGGCGATTCGGTCATCTTTCTCACCTGCGCTGGCCGGTCGCTGCGGTAACCCTGGAGACACCGTGTTCCTCTGGAGGGCTGGTTGCTGTGGCGACAGGAGGTGGGGATCCGAGAGCGACGATGTCACAAAGGAGGTGGTTACCAGGGCGCCGCCGGGGTTGCTGAACGTTAGCGCGCTCTGATTGGACACGGGGATTGTGACGGGCATGGAGAAGGTCGGGGCGGCACTGCCGACTGGGGAACAAGGAGAGAGAGACGGCGACAGGGGAGACGAGAGTGTTAGATGTAAACTCGGATTCCTTTGACAATCCATCCAAGAGTCTCTTTTCTTCACATCTCCTGAGCCCGTGTCACGGCAGGCTGGTTCGGGCTGAATTTTTGAGCAGTTCAATGTTAGACACCCATATATATTTTTTTAAAAGATCATTTCGGGTGAATTCACCTTCGTCCAGAATCACGCAACTCACATGCGCCAAAAACACTGCTTTAAAATACACAGTGCGCCGACTTGTTCATTCGGCTAAGAAGATAAGAGCGCCGGGATTAAGAATAATTAAACAACGACGACAGAACACACTGAACATGTGACAACTTGAATTAGAATTCTAGAATTAGAACGAACTGAGGCAACAGCTTCTGAAACGGGGGTGAGACAAAAAGGCCAGAGCGTTTTCAGTCAGTTACGAAGCCTGGCATATGTTCGCCAACGATAGTGTTTTTTTTCTAATTATAGTTCCCTTCTGGTGAAGGGGGGCACTGACACTCTCTCCAGCAACTGCTAATTTCCAATTAAAATAAAATAAAAAAAGTCACACATCTTTATGAGTCAGACTGTGGCGTCCCTGGTCGCTCTGCGTTCGCCCGACCGAACTTTTCACCACCTCTTCTGCTCCAACACGCGTGATCTTAAAACGTCTTTCAAAAAAGTTTTTCTTTTTTTTTGCAGCATTCTTTTTTTTCTTTTTTGGTGTACTCAAATCAGGCGCAATCTGTTCGTGCGGGGCGTAACCTGCCACGCGACACAACTCCACCACACGTTCGCACTTCCTGATCTTCTTCGGGGGAAATGTAATTAATTGTCAAGAAATTGCCTTTGCGATCCAGACGCGAGTAGAGTAACGGTTGTCTTGACATCTCGCGCAGAGCAGAGCGGAGGCCTGCGACACAGATGGGGAACGCGCGCTGACGGCGGTTCTTTGGGCCAGCTGCCTTGTCTCGCGCGCGCAACGGAATAACGAACGAGAAACGAACGCTAATGAATTCACCCTGCCGCCGGCGCGCGCGAGCCAGGTGTTTGCGAAGGTGCTGAGCGGACCTGATTCAGCTCTATTGCGTCAGAGGCGCAGCGCTTGCACTTTTTCGCCATCGGCCGATTGATTCATCGCGACAGCGGGGGACCAGGCGCACCGCGCAGAACCTCGCAAAGCTTGTACGGCAAACCCGTTTCACTTCGTTCCGTGGCAAAACAGAAGAAAAAAAACTAGGGCTCTATATTTAGAATGTGGGACAGACTAGGGCCTCTCCTGCCCCGAACGAGACCCACTTTAAACAAGTAGGTTTTTTTTTGTGCTTCTGTTTCACCCCATTATCTACTCTGTTTCTTTCTTCTCACCTTCCCCGGCGAAAACGCGTGACGATGTCAATAATAAGAGTCCCTGGATTTAAGAATACGCTGTTAAATAAAATAAAAACCCGCAAAAAACAAAGGTAATATTAATAGGTGCTTCAGCACAATGTCCCTGTGTTGTCTTTGGTCAATTTCAGTGTTTCAACATTATTATTTTTTATTCGTGGCGTCGTCCGGGAATCCCGAATCATCTGCATTACTCTTCCGTAGTAAAAAATAAAAAAGTTTAATTTTCTGGACTCGCTCCACAGCGTCGGCGGAAGCAAAATGATGTTTGCAGCGGCCGCTTCAGATTGTAATTTGTTTAGACGCGAGCTATTGATTGCTAACGCGGGAGATTGTTTTTTTCTTCCGCAGGACTATAATCACAGGAGACATGCGTCGGCTGAAGAGGGTGCATTTCACAATAGGTAATTTCCTGAACGCGGCGCTGCTTGGAAATGAGAATATCAAAGCAGAATGAGCTGTTTATCGAGACAGACAGAGAGAGAGAGAGAGGGGGCGTTTTAAGATCACAAGCACTTCAGATAACTACAATGGTAAACATGGCCAAATCAGTTCTAAACAGCCGGAAATACACAGACGGTGCAGACAAATTCCCAAGGATTTTCGAAGCAACAGCAAAGACAAACATTCCTAGACACCCGCGGTAATGATGACTACGCCACAGCGGCGATCTATCGCTCTCCAGCCGTCACTGCGCGGAGAACGCTTTTTCGACACACCTGCCAATCAATTACTTTGAGTATTCTTACCTGTCATGACCTCTGAACATTTTTTTTAAAAAATCAGCAGTGATTGCTTATTGCCGTATTTTATCCTTGGAAGAAACGTCTCTGAAAACAACCGCGTCAGTTGCCATAGTTGTCGTTAAAGCTGATTTTTTGTAGTCATTGTCGTGTTATGGTTATCTCGAATTTGAAACATCACTGCTTAATCTCTTATATTCAATTTTTACTACTAGTAGTATATAGTAATATAATATTTATTGTTGGCATTATAATTCTCTGTGTGACTGTGAACATAGACCAACACTACACAAACGGACTATAAAGACAACACTGGGCAAAAAACATGACATTCTGCAAACTGTTAATTTGAATCTGTTAGAGGAAGCGGGGGATTGTGGGATGTCTCGATGCCTTTCCGTGACACTCACGATCGCAGAATGACCTCATAATAGGCTTAAGGACTGGACCAATGGGAAGCCTTGGACAGAGGAGTTTCAGTTTTTTGTTTTTTTCAGACTTACAGATAAACTGTTAGACATGACCTAAATCTTAATACTAAATGTAACCTTTGAACCTTACCCTGTTTTAGTAAACCATACCCAGTGCCATCTAACTGATAAACCCAAATCTGTTCTTATTCTTATTGGCCAGTTCTTGGCTTCTGTAAATGGATGCCCTCTATCTCCCCATGTCGTGCGGATCTGGGAGAGGTGGTCATGTGATCTGTGACTGTCAGCTGGGACCCTAGCCCTGGCCCTCACCCTTCCCTCCCTGTCACCCCTACAGGAAGGACCCGTGTCACTTCCTGTTGGTCCAGGCGTCAGTGAGTGGGACCGTGCATGAGCCACAGCGTGACAGTCTCGGGGCTGTGGCTGAGGGGCGTCGCCCCGGGTTACAGAACTGCAGACCAGCCAAGTGGGGGCAGGGTTAGTGAGGAGGGGATGGGGGGGTGGAGGGGGCAGGGCAGGAAAAATGTGGCACACAGCACTGCCTTCCGAAGCAGGACAACTGCATGTAGGGGAGACAGGACTGGGTGGTTTTTGGGGGTCTCCCCAGACGTGACCCACCGGGCGCTGTCATGGGGCGGAGCACAGAGGTCCCATCAGCGGGAACGAGGGTTTCGTGTTTTTACTGTCGACGCCCCACGATTCAGAGTTCCACAGCTCTTTTTGAATTTTATTTTAGAGAGGATTATAGATCGTTTGCCTATCCACTACGATTATAGGTTAAGGAGCTGCATCTCAATTTTAAAACGAAAGCAACGCATTCACGAAACTCAGGGCCTTGGTCAATTTAGTCATCGTTTGCCTTTAAAATCACACTGGTGCTGATGATGACAACAACAACAACAACAACAACAATAATAATAATAATAATAATAATAATGAAACCAACCATAACATGAATAATAATCACATGAACACTAACAGACTAACCCTTGAGCAAGGTACTTAACCTGAATTGCTTAGTAAAAAAAAATCCAGCTGTACAAAAATGTAAAGAAATGTAAACTGTGTAAGTCGCTCTGGATAAGAGCGTCTGCTAAATGGCAAAAAATAATTAAA
Source organism: Aldrovandia affinis (assembly GCA_029706075.1). Classification (NCBI taxonomy): domain Eukaryota; kingdom Metazoa; phylum Chordata; class Actinopteri; order Notacanthiformes; family Halosauridae; genus Aldrovandia; species Aldrovandia affinis. The sequence continues at coordinate 150,111 of JAINUG010000415.1, forward strand.
AAAGCAAGAATGGATAAAAAAAAAAAAACTGATAATAACATCAAAAGAACAAAGGAGGAACAACAGAAGCAGCGCACGAAAAGGTGTGACCCAGCGGAATGGGTCAGGCGGGGTGGGACAGCGTGCAATGGGCTGGCCGCGCGCGGGAGATCGCCCCCGTCCCGCGGTGATGGATGGACCCCTCCGCTGTAAAACCCAGGAGCCTCTCGTCCCGCCCGCCTGCAGCGGAGCTAACCCAATTCTCTCCGCCGGACGGATGCTCGGGTATCACAGCCAATTAAATTCATGGCCCAGTTTGGTTCGCTCGCTCCGTCCTCGAAGCCTTAGAGGGCACACTCCCCCCCCACACCCTCCGCCCCGCCCCTTTACAACTTTCAGGGGAGTCTCATTTTTCGATTTTGCCCCCGACCTCGGGAAACGCGACGACCGAGAGACAATATTAGTCACGTAAGCAGCCCTTTCTACAGCCCCGGAGCTGGCACTGAAGTGGCACAATTCATGGCCGGAACAGCACTGTATATGTGGCCACCATTTTTATTGCTGGCCAAACTGTAATTTCTATAACATCTACATTTAAATGTAGGCATTCAGCAGATGCTCTTATCCAGAGAGACTTGCACGGCTTACAACTTATTTTTTATTCATGTTTACGATCCATTTGTACAGATTGTACAGATTGTTTTTACTGAAGGTATTACCTGGGGGCAGGAGCAGTGTCCTCACCTGGGAAGGGAACCTGCAACTCCTCAGTTACAAGCCCAGTTACCTAACCATTATGCTACACTGCCACCCACCTCCGACACAACAATGAATGTATTTAGTATTCCTGCCAAGAGGTGCTGGTGGGGGCAAAGGCACAGGCACGGGCCAGCCTCAAGGTGACGGGGGCTTGATTTGTCCCCCCCAGAGAAAGCGACCAAGGTGAAGGCCTATGGAAAAAAACACTGCCAACAACGGATAGTGTTGCCAAGCCTTCAGGGCAAATTTTGGGGCGCTCTGGTATGACAGGCAAACAAATTTGGATGTTTTTGGATGACTCCTTGGAAGGGAACAACAAAATCCTAGCAGCCATGTTGGTGAGAGAGTCTGCAACAGGGCCCTCGTAAAAGGCACAGAGTCTCGGCAGAAGGAGGAAAAAATAAAAATATACATACAACAGAATAGACGAGAAATAATGAAACAAGAACAGGGGGGGTGCCCGTAAATTTTAAAAAAAGGTTCAGAAAAAAAAGAGCAGAAATTCTGTTCTTTCCCTTTCCCCTGACTCGTGCAGCGTGGGGCGTACCTGCCACAGGCAGTTAGGGAGATTGGGGAGGAAGGGATTCACGGCAGCGTTTCCCCGCCTCGGGCTGTCAGACGCAGACTGCAGCTCTGTCCCTGGGTTCGGTGCTGTGTGGCACAGTGTCCTATTGGCAGTGAGCGCCGTTCTGGGCTAGAGAGGGGGGCGGGGTGTGGAAATCATAACACTAACACTGTGCCCCCTCCCTCCTCCGCCCCCTCTCTCTTGTGTTCGAACCCCCCTTAACCCTTCCGAGGAGTTTCCGTCGCACTGCGACATTAGTTCTAGAACGCGCCGCGCCGTATCATTCCAGCCGACTCCGATCGATGACGTCATAAAGGGCCCCGCTAATGGAGTCATCAAAGAGCCGCGACGTTCCGGAACAGAACGCTGCGGTTTCGGAACGAGAACCTCGGGAGAACGCTCACTCGTCAAAGGGCCAACAGGAGGCTTTGAAGAGCCATTAGGGCTCATAGCGACCTCCCCCGGTGAGGCGCGGGCCAAGGCGCAAGGCCATGTTTAATGTGGTATTGGGTGGAACTGTACAGGCAGGAAGCCCTTTGTAAGCGTGTCTGTCACGGTCCGTCATGCAAAAATGAGTAACACCCCGGCGACTCGCTCGTGCGAGTCGTTTGATCTTTTCGTTGTGGCGTGTCGCGCGAGCCCCGCTGTATCCTGTTGAAACTAGACGGGTTTGCTTTCCTCTCCCCCGCCCCCACCTCCAAAATGAACTCAAATCTACTTCATTACTTCCATAAGGCTGCCCTCCCCGCACGTACAGAGAGGGCTGCCTGTGTGCTTCGGAGGCGGCGGTGGCTCTGACTACCCTGCTGTGCCACGGCAGGACTCCGCTCCGCTAATCCCGCGCGGCACAGCGGCTCACCGGCCATTGCTTTTTTTCACCGTCACCCTCGTCCTTCACCCCGCCGTCGCCGCGGTCGCGCTCAATCGCTACGGCCGCTGGAGCCGCCGCTAGCCGCTTGTGAAACAGGCTGCACCAATGCAGGCGCTTTGTGAGAGGTCACCTGACCTCCCGAGGAGCCAATCGGAGGAGGGATCGGCTCTCTGTGTTCCGGGGGCGCGCGCGTTCTGAGAGAGGCGTGATCTCGGATGTTATCGGGGCCGCTGGGGGGACGGCGGGGGAATGATCGTTGGAAGTACGCCGCGGTAAGGAGAGCCAATTAAGAGGCGAAATCTGGAGCGCCTCTTCAGACATGAACCCGTTAGCGTTAGCGGCTTCCGTGAGCCTCTTCGTCGGTCTGGGGGGGAAACCCGGATCAAACGGCTCTGATGTGCCATCGGGGGACTCCTGTACCTTTCCCATGTTCAGCCACAGGGTAACCGAGGGAGACAGCAGGGCAGGGGGGGCAGGGGGGGGGGGTTGAGGGGTGAGTGATTTTAGGAGGAGAGGGGAGGGGAGAGGGGAGGGAGAGGGGAGCAGGGAGAAGCTCGTCACTCTCCGTTTGCAGGCCATTCCCGTACTCACTGACAGCCTATAGCTCTGCATCATTTTATCAAACTCCTCGTCAATCTTTTTGTATTTCTCTTGGGTGCGGGGGGTGATGGGGAAGGGCTCCTCTGCCTCCGGGCTCTCGCAGTCCCGATGGCCCTTCTTGTGCAGGGCCTTTCCGTCCCCGACAGAGGAGAGGAGGGAGCGAGAGAGAGAGCGAGAAAGAGACAGAGACAGAGAGACAGAGAGAGAGAAGGAGGTTAGAGGAGGGGTGGTGGACGCCCCCCGGCGTACTCACTCCGTATCGTTTGAACAGGATGTCCAGGTCCTCGGTGGTCTTGCGGTACTTGTCGTCGTTCAGGGGGCTTTGGTCGATGGAGTCCTCGCCGTCGGGCTCCGGGCTGTCGCAGCCGTTAAAGCCTTTCTTTCGCAACGTCTGTCGAGCGCACAAGGGGGGGAGGAGGAGGAGGAAGAGTGGGCAGATACATGACATGGCCGTACACCCCCCTTCCCCCCTCCAATTCAGCACCTTTCCCAAACTACCCTAATTTCCACCTCCAACACCATCATCTTCATCATCGTAACATACGCCATTCAGCAGACGCTTTTCACCAAAGTATAACATTTTTTTCAGTACACGTGGTCCCAGTGGGAATCGAACCCACAACCTAAGCGTTGTCAACGACATGCTCTACCCACTGAGCCACCATCAGCTTCATCATCATCATCATCATAATCATCGACACCACGACCACCGCGAGTCATTCTAGTCAGCCGCGTTCTGCGATCAACGCTCTTTCCGTTCTCCGGTCACACAATGCTGCGGGCGCTTTTGCCGGGCCGTTCAGCTCCGCGCGCGGTAACCCCAGAGAGCACCGACGAGAGCAGCCACGGACCGCGAGAGACTCCGATCCCGCAACGTCGACCAAAAGACACGCAACCGTTCAGTAAGACGCGGAACAGAATCTAACCACGGCCACCTCCTACCTCGAGGAAGAAAACACACGAGAAAGGTGACTGGGGAGCCTGTATGGGGCTGTTTGCTTTTCCACCACACCTTGGTGTCGTTCACCTTCTCACACTCCTTCTCAAACTGCAGCGCTCACGGGGTATCGCCAACATCACCCGAGGCAGGTGAACACAGGCACGGCAAGCCCCGAAACATCCCCAAAAGAGTCAGGAGCGGGATACCCGCGAAAGAACGAGGCCACAGAAGCCAGCAGGCTTTTGAGGCCTTGCGCCATTTGCTGTCGCCATGGAGGGAAAGTAAAAACCATCATGCGCGCACACACACACACACACACTCAAAGTCACACGCACTACATTATAACAGCAGTAATTGTAATCGGTCGGGTGATAAATTGGGCCCCGTTACTGGGGGGGGTGAGGAGCGAGGGGGATCGATGGCAGCCGCACGCGCCACATTGATCCGGAGCAGAGGCGAGCGGTACCACCGCTTCCCATGCTGCAGGCGGCGCATCAGTCTTTTCGCAACGCGACAACGATAGCTCTGTCCGCTAGGCTAGGCTAGGCTAAGTTAGCGCTATCCGTCGCGCCCTTTTCCATTGCTCCACAGCCCACCGCCTCTCCTTTCCCATCACCTCCCTTCACCTCACCTTTACATCTCTCTCTGGCTCTCCCTCCATCTGTTTGCTCTTCCTTCACATCCCTCTCTCTCTCTCTCTCTCTCTCTCTCTCTCTCTCTCTCTCTTTTAAACTTGGGGGGGAGGTGCTCATTTTAACTTAACTCAATGGAAACTAAGAACAAAAACAAAAAAACACTTGGCAAAAAAGGAACATGGATTTTTACTAACCTTGTTCAGACTTAAATAAATAAATAATCCTGAAAAATGTACATATCCAGTGGGAAGTACATAAACTGGGACTGGATTTATGAATCTGTGACCCTCTGCTCACAAATGCAGCTGCTTGTGCTTTTTCACTTGATCACATTCATTGGACTAAGAATAGTAGTTTTCTTAAATTTATTTATTTATTTTTATAAATATAAAATGTATTCCCTCTCTCTTGTTCTCTCTATCCCTCTCTCTCTCTATCCCTATATCCCTCTCTATCTCTCTATCTATCCCTATATCCCTCTCTCTCTCTCTCTCTCCCTCTCTATCTCTCTATCTCTCTATCTATCCCTATATCCCTCTCTCTCTCTCTCTCTCTCTATCTCTCTCTATCCCTCTCACTCTCTCTCTCTCTCTCTCTCTCTCTCTCTCCAATCCCTCTATGCCTTTTCTCTCTCTCTCTCTCTCTCAATCCCTCTATGCCTCTCTCTCTCTCTCTCTCTCAATCCCTCTATGCCTCTCTCTCTCTCTCTCTCTCTATGCCTATATCCCTCTCTCTCTCTCCCTCTCCCTCTATCCCTCTCTCACATTCTCCCTCCCTCCCTTTCCCTCCTCCCTCTGTCTCACCTCATCTACCCGCCCTCTCCCTCCCTCCTTTCTCGTTCACTCCACCCTTTCTCGTCGTCCTCACCTTGCCTCCTCCTCCTCTCTGTCCGTTTCCCCGGTCTCTCTCTCCCTCTGTCTCTCTCCCTCTCTCTCCCTCCTCTCCCTCTCTCCCTCTCTCTCCCTCTTTTCTCTCGTTCGTTCCCCACGGCCCCTGCTCCCCGTTCCAGTCGAGGCGGCTGTGTGATTTACACGTGTGTGTTAACGGAGGGGAGGGGGAGGGGCCTTCTATCAGGCAGTCCCTTAAAGACGACCCCCTCCCTCCCTCCCTCCCTTTCTTAAACACTCCGCACCACGTGGTGCACCTGAGTGGACTTGAGCGCAAGCATCACTTCAACGGAGTTTCGCCCCTTCTGTGGCAAACCCTGAAACCTCTACCTCTTCCTCCTCCTCCTCCGTTCCTGATTCCCCCCCCCACTCAATGATCGCACAATATCAAATTCTCACATTCTAAAATAAAATAATAATAATATGAATTCCTCCACACCGCTCCCTGTCCCTGTCCCTGTCACCGGGCAGACTGCTCAGCATGTTTCCCCTTCAGCCGATTGGTTGACGAACGATAAGCAGGTTACCAATGAAAGGGGATCTGCTGCTGTAATTCCCTTTCGGCGACGAGCGGCAAAGGTGAGGCCGTATCCCGGGCAACCGTGGGGGCCGCGTATGTGGGCCGGGCCCCCCCCCAACCTGCCCTCCTGACGGGGGCTGAGACGGATAAGGGCGGGGTCTTAAGGGGTGTCAGTGGGATCCGTCGCAGGGGAGCATCGCCAGGGCAATGGGGGTTCCATGGGGACACGCGCCTCATCATCGGAGTTCTCCAAGATCAAACTCTCCCCTACTCTCTTCCCTCACTCTCCCTCTCCCTCCCTTCCCTCTTCCCTTCCTTCCTTCCCTCTTCCCTCCCTCTCTCTCCACCTCTCTCCCCTTTCACCCTCCCCTCCTCTCTTCCTCTCTCTTCCTCTCTCTCCCTCTCCTCCTTTCTCTCCTCCCCCGAGTTCTGTCTCACGCACATTCATACGGAAAGGACCGCGCCAAAATAACTTCTAGAACCCTCTAGAATCAGGGCCAAGCGCACGCAGGTTTCTGTGGAGACCTGTGCACCACATCAGGTGATTTAATGAGGAAATGAGCTGACAGAAACCCCCCCGGTGCAGGGCGTCGGTTCCTACAGGGACGCGCACTCGGCCCCCGATGGGACAACATCGACAAGCCGATTCTAGAACCGTCACCTTAAAATCAAACATGGCTTCTGTCAGCGACTCAGGCGGCTGTCAGCGTCCGACACGCTGCCTGCCAGGGTGCACACTGCTTTTGCCACTTCGTTAAATCTCCACCCCTCTCCCTCCCTCCCTTTCTTTCTCTCTTTTCTTTCTTTCCCTTCCCTCCCTCTCCCTTCCCCTCTCTCCATCTCACTCTGTCCCTGTCCCTCTCTCCCCCTCTCTTTCTCTCTCTCCCTCTCTCTCCCTCCTTCTCTCTCTCTCTCTCTCTCTCTCTCTTTCTCTCTCTCTCTCTCCTCCCTCCTTCTCTCTCTCTCTCCCCCACTCTCTCACCCTCTCTCTCTCTCTCTCTCTCCCTCCTTCTCTCTTCTCTCTCTCTCCCTCCTTCTCTCTCTCTCTCCCCCACTCTCTCACCCTCTCTCTCTCTCTCTTTCTCCTCTCTCTCCCCTCTCTCTCTCCCACTCCCCTCTCTGCAGTCAAGCGGATTAACAGACTCTGGCAGGAGAAGCAAGCTGCCGACACTCCCTGCACGTGTAAGAGAAAGGGAGAGAGAGAGAGAGAGAGAACGAGAGAAAGAGAAAGATCGAGAGGGAGAGGGAGAGAGAGGGAGAGAGAGAACGAGAGAGAGAGAGGAGAGAGGGAGGGAGAGAGAGAGAGAGAGGGAGAGAGATAGAGAGAGAGAGAGAGAGAGAGGGAGAGAGAGAGGGAGAGAGACACCTGCTGACTTACGAGCCTGAGACTGACCTGTTTTCCCTCACGCTACATAAAAAGCTCCCCCCTAAATCCCAAATTGTCTGAATTTGAAGGACAAACACCGTCAGAGGTGTCCCGTCCTGATTGGGGCAGACAGAAGCTGCGTTCCGCTGGTATTGGAGCTGGAGCAGGCCTCGAGTCACCTCTGTGCCCAGTTCCCTCCGTTCTCACACCGCAGGTGTCGGAACACCGTTCATTATGGGCTGTCGGGCAGGCGTATCAAACCTGGTGGTCCCACCACGGCCCATAATGCACCCTGATTGTGTGAGTGAGGCAGGCTGCTGGCCGCGCAGATTGGTTGTGATTGGTTGAGAATAATAAACGGGGAATAAAAAGGGAATTTACAACAAGAAGAAAAACCGAGCTCACCTGAGCTCAGGCTCGCTCCCCGGGCACCCGGCCAATCACGCGAGGGGACTCGCAAATCCCCAATCTCCCCGGCGACAGGCCTCATGGCTCCGCCCTCAGGAGGCCCCTCCTCCCCTCCCCTCCGCCCACATGCCCCGCCCAGCTCTGGAAGGCTCAGGGTCGCGAGAGGGACTCAGGGCAGGGAGAGCGCGTCCCACGCCAAGAACACCACACGACACATGATGTGTGCTTGTTCAGCGCTTTTCACAAAACGCCTAACTAAAGAGAACCCAGGCCTAGACCCCCCCTCCCCCCCAAAAAGGAAGAGACAGGTGACAGTGGCTCAAAACTCAGCAGGGGGGAGGGATCAGACTCAAGAGGCCGGCTCAGGGTGTGTCCAAACAAAGACGGAGGAGAGAGAGAGGGAGAGAGAGAGAGAGAGGGAGAGAGAAACAGAGAGAGAGAAGGAGGGAGAGAGAGAGGGAAAAAGAAGGAGGGAGAGAGAGGGAGAAAGAGAGAGAGGGAGAGAGTGATAGAGAGAGGGAGAAGAGAGGAGAGAGAGAGAGAGAGAGAGAGAGAGAGAGGAGGAGGGAGGGAGAGAGGGATAAAGAGAGAGAGAGAGACAGACAGAGACATGGCAACCCACCGATAACCGGCAAACAGCACGAGAAAAAACCAAACAACAAGAGCGACAATCTGCCCTCCCCCCTTCCAGCCAGCAGGGGGCCCGAACGAACGCCCTGATCCCCGGGTCCCGCCCCGGGTCCCCAGCCCCGGTCCCGAGGCCGTACTCGGATGATGTCGGTGTTGGTGCGGCTCTCGTGCGGCTCATTGTACTCGGTGTATTTGAGCAGAACCTTGTCCATGTCCGTGCTGGCGTACTGGAACAGCTTGTTGGAGTGGTTGAAGATGATGAGGGCGATCTCACAGTCACACAGCACGCTCAGCTCGTACGCCTTCTTCATCAGGCCAAACTTCCGCTTAGTGAAGGTCACCTTCAGAGAGGGAGGGAGGGGGAGAGAGAGGGGGGGAGAGGGGGAGGAGGGGGAGGGGGAGGGGAGAGAGGGAGGGAGGGGGAGAGGGGGGTGGGAGGGGAGGAGGGAGGGGAGAGGGAGAGGGGGGGAGGGAGGAGAGAGGGGAGGGAGAGGAGGGGAGAGAGAGGGAGAGGAGGGAAGAGAGGAGGGGAGGGAGAGAGGGAGGGAGGGGAAGGGGGAATTAAGACGAGGAGGAAGGGGATTGGGGGGGGAGGGAAGAGGAGAGGGGAGAAAGGTGGAGGGAGAGGAGAGAGAGAGCAGGAGGAGGAGGAGGAGGGTTTTGAGGGAGAGATAACAGGGCCCAGGAGAGAGGGATGGAGGGAGGAGGGGAGGGAGAACAGGAGGATGAGACGGAGAGCACATCACACAGAGAGGAAAAGGAGCGTTGGGGGAGGGGGTGAGGGGGAGAGGGAGGGAGCGCCGAGGGGGAGAGAGAGGGAGGTGGAGAGAGAGGGGGAGGGAGGGAGGGAGGGAGAGGGGAGGAGGGGGGAGGAGGGAGGAGGGGAGGGAGGGAGAGAGAGAGAGAGAGAAAGGGAGAGTGATGGAAGAGAGGAGGGGAGGGTGAGAGGGAGGGAGAGGGAAGGGGGAATTAATACGATAGAAGGGGATTGAACAGTAATTATGTGAAGAGCAGAATGAACGTTCAGGTGGAGAGGAGGAGGACGACCGGAGAGCAGGAGGGAGGGATGTGTGGTCAGTAGGAGGTACACAGGGTTTTGAGGGGAGAAAAATAACAGGAAGCCCAGGAGAGACAAAGGGATGGAGGGAGGAGGGTGTGGGAAAAGAACAGAAGAAAGGATGAGGTCAAACACGGAGCATCGCGCACATCACACACGAGAGCGGAAAAGGCAACAGCGTTGGGGCTGAGCCCGTGTCTGAGACGCAACCAAAGAGCTGTCAGCGGTCTGAGACAGGAAGCCAGCGCACGCGTGCGGAACACAGCGCCGAGGAAGCGGATGCTCTCAGCCCACACACACTTGCGTTGTAGTTCTGTGGCCCAGCGTGAAGTCTCACTGTGCACTGGGGGGGACTGGGGGACTGGGGGGCCGTGTCAGGCACGATCAAAGGCCGAGCGCAGGAAAGAGAGGGAAAGAGGAGGGGGGGGGGGGAGGAGGGAGGGAGGGGGAGGGAGAGAGCGAGAGAGAAGGGGGGAGGGAGAGAGCGAGAGAGGGGGGGGAGAGAGAGAGAGATTCTGCCTCCGCGCAAGCTCTTGCCATGCCACATACTGTAGACACAGCCAGCGTCTCTCTCCCTCTCCGCCTCTCTCTCGCTCCGTCTCTCTCTCCCTCTCTCTCTCTCTCTCTCTCCGTCTCTCTCCCTCCAGTGTGCTTCACTCTCTCTGCACTGCTTGCCAACGCACAGTCACTTACTGTGACATTTCTGTGGGCAACCACCTACAAGACTACACACACACACACACACACACAGATACACAGAGACGCAGAGAGAGAGACAAACACACACACACACACACACACACAGATACATAGAGGCACACACACAGTCACACAGACACCCACACACATGTGCACACGCTAAAATGTGCATGTGCGGTCACAGACACACACACACACACACACACACACACATGCACACACACACACACACACACACACACACACACACACACACACGTGGAAAGGAGAAAGTGGGACAGGCGCTCCACAGTCTCCGAGGAAATTAAAGAAATGAACGGCACAAAGAAAGGAATCAAGGACAGTCGAGCCGGCGGGATCGGATCCCACTCTGACGGCACGCTGGCACGCCTCGGCTCCAGGCTTCCGTTTTGCGTGCACGCGTTTCGGGGGGGGACATTACACGCACGCTGCGCATTACATCGCCTCACATTAACTATTAACGGCAGCAAAGAGGCGAGGGCACACCGTAGCCTAAAACACTCATTCCACCAAACGTGCATTTAAATAATGCCCCCCCCCCTCTCACCCCAAACTCAACCCGTCCCGCAGGCCTCCTTTCCTTGACTGACTGCTCTTTATGCGTCATGTTTACACTGTGTCTCCCGGGTTCCCTCACCTCGATGCGAGGCTGTATCCGAACGCTGTGCGTTTACTCGAGGTCAAGAAGGGTACAGAACTTAATGAGTGCACGGGCTGACAGTCGGTGGCCATTGTGGTTATTTCTGCCGTAAACTCTCGGTGCTGTATAGGTATGGGGTACCCCCCGCCAAACCCGCGACTTTGTGTACGGCACACCCGCAATCCCCGTCAGCACATTTCTGCGTACGATAAATACCACAGGCTGACAAGAACTGTTCAAAAAAGGGAATACAAGGCCTCCCGCGTGGCCCAGTGGTTATAACGTCCGCCGCTGGCCACGGAGACCGGGGTTCCCGGTGGCGGCTCTGGCTGTCCGCCCCAGGGAGGGGGAGGGAAGCCACAATGAGGGCGGCGCATAAGAGTGGCCCTGCAGTGTACCGGGTTAGGTTGAAGGGAAGCCGTCTCGGAAGAGGCATTACTAGGGGGGATTGACATAGAGGATAGCGGGTCTAACTCACATTACCAAGGGGGATTGACATAAAAAATGGGATAAAAATCATTAAAAAAATTGGGAAAAATTAAATCAACATGTTAAAAAATTCAAAAAAGGGAATAAAGAAACAGTAAAAGCTAAAAAAGGAGCGTGGCTCACACCCCGTTAGGCTGTGAGAGGTGTAAAATGTTACCTGCTGCCTGCCTCCAGCCACATTCTCTGGTCAAGCAGGCATGTTGCACTTGGAAGAGAACACTACAGTGTGCTGACTGCGTTTGGGGGTTGTACGCCCCTTCCACCTGCTCACGCTTACCAGCTCAGTAAACATGACCACTTACTGCAGGTGAATATCATGGGAAACACGAGTTCAGGCCTGGAATCGAACGGGGAGCGTTCGGACTGCGTGTGTGTGCGTGTGTGCGTGTGTGTGTGTGTGTGCGCGTGTGTGTGTGTGTGTGTGCGCGCGCTTCAGTACATATCCGCTGAGATCCGCGCGTGTGAAACGGACCCTTCCAGAGAGCAGCCGTCAGGAGGACGTTGTGATCTTCGCCTCGAGGCGCGCGAGACACTTCTGCTGACGTGTCGGAGAATCGCGCCCACGCAGGCACAGGACAGGAAGTCCAGCGGAGGGATTAAGAAGTGCGGCAAGACTGATGATAGCCGCTGTAATCGGGGGCGAGCCAAGAGCGGGGCGAAGAAAAAAAAGCCCTGTGTGTATCAACCGATAAGCGTTTCGCCTGGATGTGCCCTCTGTTTGAGGGGACGGGGGGGGGCCTGTATTGGGGTCACAGTTCAGGCCTCACACCCAGCCTTAGCCAGCTCCTGGGCTGTGGAGGACAGAAGCGCACACCTCTGGCTGCGTTACGGAGGCGGCTCTCAGCTCTGCCCGTGTCACAGCGGTGAGGGCTGTTTTGTGTGCGGCCATTAGAAACCCACAGCGCTGCAAAAAAACACTTCAGTTCAACAAATCAGACTCTGAAGCAACTCTGAATCACTCAAGCACTCACACTTACACTCACTCACACACACTCACTCACTCACTCACTCACGCACACACACACACACACACACACACAGACACACACTCATCACTCACTCACTCACTCACTCACTCACTCACTCACTCACTCACTCACTCACTCACTCACTCACTCACTCACTCACTCACTCACTCACTCACTCAAGCACTCGCACTTGCACGTGCACACACACACACACACACACACACACTGCCACGAGCCATTGTGACACATGACTCACACATTACTAAGTCACATGACCTCCTAGTGGACCAGCTGACCACAGTCAGGACAAGTAGACCGTTCAGTTCGCACCGTCACCCATATTGTAACAAACCCTC